>MOOZ01003217.1:343036-357217 GCA_002930495.1 Cecropterus lyciades
GAAATAATATGAATACTTGTGATTCAAAAAGAAAGGATGAGTACTTTCACAAAAGCGTGTGATATGTACTGTATGGAACCATAATATTTAGGATTACATACATAGGATTGAAAATATGTTCAATACGAAGTTGCTTACAGACGGCTATAAGTGGTAGTGTGTTACTGTTAAGTAGACTGAATGTTCATTTGATACATCAAAGTTTTAAAAAATCTAAATATATATCTACATACATTTTCATGACTGTCTTACAGAATATACTGCTGGTTTAGACTAGATTTTAGGAAAAGCAGACGAAATGTGGAACTACGAGTATTCTAAGTCACTATGCCCATATTGTAATTATATATATATATAATATTATTTTATATATATATTAATAATATTTTTTTATTTAAATAAACGTATATTACACAAAGGAAAATAACTTAGAACTAGATTACGCTCGTCTAATATGAGGACCTGTTAATATTGTAACATTGTTATTACGATATAAAAATAAGTAATTCTATACTTTGGACACATTAAATAAAGTCATTTGTCACATAAAATATAATTAATTGATACATAAAACGATACTCAAATCGAATAAACATTTAGTTGCACTGAATTTATATATTGTTACTCCGTCTGTATAACATTCAGTGTTCCACATTTTCAATCGCGTTTAAAAAATATCGTAAATTTAGATTGATAGAATAGATGGGTTTTAGTGAAAGAAGAAGTAAATAATGTTCTATATACGAACATAACTCGAGGTAACATTAAGGTTTTTCTTATAGTATGGAAGTAGCAAACAAGCATGCAGCCCACCTGCTGGTAAGTGTCTACTGCCGCCCATGGACATCTGTAATCAACCCTAGATAAGATCAAAGTCTCACCTAAGGTTAGCCATAGATGCGTTGCTACCCCTGAGGACTAAGATGGAATGCCTCGGAAAAGTATGTCTCCTTTACCACATCCTTCAGACCAGAACACAACAGTGCATAACACTGCTATTATTTGACCGAAATAGGTGTCGACTCCAGAAATTGGTGCTTCTGGAGTCGAATCACAAAGAGTTCTACCACACTCGACTTACTTTTACATTGAAGAATGTATACGTTAAATTCAATAGTTTTGGTACGATGCGATTTCTAAATTTATAGAAAACTCTGTTATTCTTTTAGCAGTGACAGCCCAATGGTTGAAACTCGGCCTCTCAATCGAGGGTCTGAGGTTCGAATCCCAGTTCGAATTTTTAAAATGATATGCGTATTATAAATTAACTATCACTGCTTTACGATGAAGAATGTACAAAAAAAAAAGATCTCGAAAATGTATGAAGTCTATCAGTGGGACAGTAATGAATTGACGTTTTTATCTGTTATTCTAATATTAAACTTTGCGAATATGCGTGTACAGATATCAGACAAATTAATTACATCAAAAGATTTTTGAAGCGAAAACTTCTTTAGGCGCGTTCAGCTATTTTTTAGGTGAACAAAAATCATGGAACTCGCGCTATTGTCACCGACCTCTTTCTGTGCGCAGTATCTATATGTACATAGATATACCTCCGTGCATTATTTTTTTAATTTTTATTTGTATAGGCAGCCCCCATGCCTGCTCGTCTTTAACTTAATTAATTATTATAGCTCTTCTTACTTACGTACGTATTTTAGACGCGTGTTCTAATAGTAGTTAATTTTACAAAGAATATATTAATCATATTTTCTTTAGTTTACCCTCTTGTACATGCTTGCTAAGACACTTGCAGTTAGTTACTGACATCCGTGAGCGGCAGTGACTTCTTGGCATCTCGTAAACAAAATGCCATTTAGTGATTTTATTTTTATTGCTGTCAGTCGTAAAAATGGCAATAGAACACATAAAACAAGATATTCTGTTGTGTCGCAAACAACGAACTGCAATAACTAATATTATTTGACATTTACGATCAAATTTTAATCAAATTCAAAAATTTTATTGTATTTAGATTAATTGCTGCAAAAGGTCACGCGAATGTTGATTTATTTGTAATATTTTATTTGTTATAATTATTTTAAATATAGACTATGACCATATTATCACCGTGTAAGATGACAGAATACGGAAGTAGAAGCCTTATAATACTAATGTTTATGAAGTGCCTAGAATAATATATCAAAATGATATGAATATGGGAGTTATGAATTAAATTAATATCAATACATATAACTGCTTCGCAGTCTGACATCATTTTCAAAATCATAACAATCTTCTGATTCGTATTATAAATTTATTTAGACTAATCCTGCAAATTATATCAATTGCAATGTTACAAAGAAAAATAACTTTTTGTTAGGAAAATTGATGTACTTTTTTATAAAAAAAAGTTAATCTATTCGTCTTATAAAACCAAATCAAATTCATTGTCACTTAGGGAAATTAAATATGTATTTAAGATATGTTGTACACTCTTATGGAAACATAATATTTGTTTATTAATAATTATGCTGAACATTCCCAGAAAGTACTTCATTTTTAAAGATATACATTTATTTTCAAGGTATAAGTATAAGTCTTATTAATTTTCTACGTATTTTGTTGGTTGTATATTCAAAGTTCCATTTGATAGAGTCGAATCACACGAACCAAATAAGTGTGACGTCCTTCATATATATCCATGGTGACTAAATAGCTTCGTGGACTAGTTCCTACCTACACTCTTCAAGCAATACACGTGTCACTAAATTGTACTATTTTAAAACTGGCACAAAAATGTATTAACGTCATAAACATTCTTCATTTATAAACCAAAAAAAGTGAAAAGTGATTCAAGATAACTAACCACAGTATTCAACCCAGGTTAATAACTCCAAAACACCTACTAAATATTCATTAACACGTACAATTTTATCAGATTATTGTACGATTTTGTCAAACCGCTATTAATTAAATAGCATGACATAGAAAATATCTATCTTTTCAATTCGTTAGTAATTTCGAACTCATAATTCACATACGGATTATAACTTAATTGAGCAATAATAGATTAGATACACAAGGTCAAAACTTACAGGAAAAGTAACTATCAAATGTGTACTTAATAATAATGTTGGTTTGCTAACATCACTTGTAATCAATCACACAATGATACATCTGACATGTGTTAGGGATCACTCAGTAAAATATAAATAATATTACACTTGATTACACTAACTTTAGGTTAATTTCAGATTGTACTTAAATGGAATAGAGTTTAAATTTGATAAACCTATATTCGGTAGTTATGGCGTTTTCAGTTTGAATTGACTTAAGGCTATAGGTTTCTGGGGAGGTTCGATCTTTGACCCCCGATCGGTTTGAACTGTAAGGTCGGAACGTAATCCATTTCAGAAGTTTCGAATAAATGTAGAGCCTTCCTATATAAATGATAAAGTCCCTTTGCTAAAGAAAAAAGATAGTTCATAGAATTATATTAACAATTTTTTTAATGTTATTTTCATTTTCATATATACATAATCATGAACAAGTGAAATGATTTCGGCCGGTATTTAAATGGTTCGGATTAGATTTCCGTTTATCGGTTTAATTATTATGCATATCATGCGCGTTTATCAATTAATTCCAATGTGTGTTAGGAAATTAATTATTACTCGCTTTACCGATGAAGAGAAGATTCGTGGAACCTGAATAATTGATAGTTTCTTATAATATACACAAAATTAGCCACCAAAATTCAGATGGTCAGTGTGGTGTATCTATTATTATCTTGCCCGTATATTAATAAATCTATAGGCATGACCCATTCATGTCTGTAATAGGTTAATAATTAATTTCTCTCAGGAACAGTTTCAAATTATATCTCCGTTTGAGTATGGAGAATTCAAATGAGCTCTTTATTTTTTTACATTACCGAAAAATATAATATTTTGAATATAAAAAAAAAAATATATTTTTTATTCTATAAACTAAGAAATTTTCAGTAAAATATGTTATCTTTGGTACCCTTGAAACCATATTGGTTATGAGATTGTTATATTTTTAGAAAAAAAATATTGAAAATATTCTTTTAAAATATTTTAGAGTAAATAAGCATAAGTGTACAAAAACATGACACCAAAAAATGTAAATTTACAGGGTACACGTTTTAAAATAAACAAACAACACAATAGAGGACAGATAAACTTATGTATAATCTAATTCAATTAAAATCAAACAACTTACGTTTGCTGTTTTTTTAGGACGAACACCAAACTCCTGAGTTTTGACAAGAAAGTTACGATATATTGCACTCAACTGTATTGTTTCATCTTATATAGAGCACATCACTAATTCGGAACACATTAACCACAAAGTGTACAAAGTCCAGGGTTTAAAGTCGTACTGATAATGCAAAAAAAGTTGCGTAAAAAATTCGCAAACGCCGCGCGATTTCAAAATTGGTGCGCGCGCGTCCGTGCGTACGCGCAACGCGAATCGCGCGGTTCGTTTTTCAAACCGTCCCCGAAGCTCACTCGGATGTGGCCCGTGTGTGACTGTACAATCATCTTGCACTTCACGATCACCGAAGAAGACACGTTCGGCGTCCCGCTCCCACCTACGTGCACCCTCTATGCCTTTCCCCCTCTCTCTTATTATCAGAGGTTAAGCCGCGCTCATCTGTCAGTCGGCACGCGGGCATCGGGTGGGAAGGTCGCGTTCACAATTTACCGTTACTTTCTCTATGCGTCGTACCATAAAACACGTACCGTATGACTATGCGCGCGGCTATTTTGTCGGCTCGTCGCTTCTCAGTAATTTATTTGTTTGGTCTCGAGCGCAGGTGCCTCTCTCGATATTTTATTGATGGCCTCTTTATGCGTCTGGTTGTTTTGTAAGGGCTTCCAGGTCGAATAGCGGTTCCCTTGCGTACCTTGCACAAATGCGACGTTTCGTAAAAAAATCGAAAAGGATTTCGAGTATGTGGGTCAAAGTTTGCATCGTTTAAAATGTCAGAAATAATAAAGGTGGGATGACATTTTAACGATCGATAAATCAGCATGCGCGTACGCAAGCGAAACTAGAGCGTCGCCGAAATTGTCGGAACGGCGAAATATTTTATCACCGACCAATCGGGTGCTCGCGAAATGACATGTACGCTAGATCATTCGTTTAGATGATCGGCGCGCGCGCACCGCAGCCCGCGATTGGCGTGTGCGCCGCAAGCTCCGCCTGTACCGTTATAGGGGGGCAATGACTGCCCTCTAAAAGTGGGGGTTTTTTAGATCACTCTGCGTAAGAGGGGGATCTGTGACATATGCCATTTACCCGCTAATTAATACGCCGTTGCGAGTATCATCAGACTTGAATAAACACATCTCGAGTGCTCTTTGATATTTGTTCAGCTACCGTTCCGCTTGTTCGTTCCAATTGTGAGCCACTGAAAAGAATTCTTATTTTATTATTCGAGAGCATTACAAATATAGAGCTTTAATGTAAGCATATCTTAACCTTTAAACAATCGAATATGTTCGGTGTGCAATTTAAGCGTCTTCAAATTTTAAATAAATAAAGTATGTTCGTAATGTTTTAATATTTTTATCCCAGATCATTTTTAATGTTCGTAAACTAACTTTAAGTACCTGCTACCAAATCTCAAACACCAAGTATATTTGAGACTAAGTTAGTACTTGCTCAAGATAAGAAGCCAATAGTTGTAAATAAATTTAATTTGAAGTTGAACTACAAAATAATATAATGCAACTGAATGTATGAGAAATTAGTCTACAATCTAATTTCGAACCAAAAAATTGAACATACGTAAGTGTATTTATACCACTCCTATCAAACCAGAACGCATTATTTAATGACGAAATCTGTTCGAATAATAATATTAAGTTTGGTTTCCTATTTCATTAGTTATATGTGCATCCTTGACTGTATGCTTTGTCCAGATCTAGTTTTAATTACAAGAAAATAAAAAACGTAATAAATAAGATCGCTTCCAACCCGAAAGTAATAAAAATTTTCGAACCGCTTATTAGGCTTGACAAATGCTATGATTTGACAAATGCTATCCAATCACCATTTTGGTAAAACCAGTATGGTAACCAGGGAGGTACCTCCATCAAACCTTTTTCTGACGTGAAGCAGTTCATGTGTTTCCTTGAAAAGGTGTAGATGCCGGCTGACTCAAATTCGTAACAACCACTTTAGTCCTCAAGAGTTCCACCTTAGTTCTAAGTGGAGTTGGTTATAGATGTCTATGGACGGCAAGGACTATTCACCTTATCAACTGCACACTAATTTGCTTCTTTGAGTGTATACACAAAATCGACGGCCCTCTAAAACACGTAATAAATTTCACCGTTCCCATCACGCCCAACGTTGTCTTTATAATTCCAATTCAGTTTGTATTTCCAAATAAGATATGTCTCAGTGGTATTCCATTTTACCGCGATATTGATTCAAGTTAATATCTCAGTTCACAAGCGTGATCAAGAAACTTGTATATCCGATTTCTCTTCAAAATTTTCAAACGTGTCAAAGTGCAAATGACCAACTCAATTGTGATTTTAATTCACATTTTGAAATAAGCCACTGCCCTATCGGCAATCGGTTGATGATAATCAACTATATGCAATGACCCGCGTGGCGAAGCGGAGTCCATACTGGTCTGACACGAAACGTGTTTCGCGTTCAATCCCCGGCCAGATAGATCTAAACAATGATTTTAAATTTTTGTCATGGGTCTGGCTGTTTATTTCTCCATGGCACCTACAATTCAGAAATAATCCTAGTGTGTAAAATATTATTATTACAATATCAAACATCTATACAATTGATATTTCATTTACCATTACATTTATTACCATCACCAATAAACTATAGATTTAACACTTATTATAAATAATCTGTCCGATGAATGAAGAAAAAATTACCCTCATTATTTGTTTGTTTTATTAATGTCATCTCGTCAGACAAACAAAATTTGGTGTGTTAATGAAATATTAATGTAAATATAATCACGTTTGGCAACTCCGGACACCCACTGCGAGATTGCGTATTCATGGGTCAAGAAGTAATACCAATTAGATATTCAATGAGATTCCAGAACTGAATGGTCTGAAACATTGAACTTTAGTAGATGGAATGTGGCTAAGAAGTTAATTTCTTTTTTATGGAAATTATGGATGCGACTGTAGTAACAAAAAGTTCATTGAGTCGAGATGTAGGTATCTTCGGATAGCATTATGTGATCTAAGGAGTGTTAACGTGTCTAGTAGATCGCAAAACGTTTTGGTTTACTCCTCAGAGATATCTGAATTAGAAAAAATACAGTTCTAGTTAGTACTTACTGTAAGATTCTATTGTGAAAATACTTATAAGTTTTTCATATTAAATTGACTTGGCCAATCGAATTGAAATGGCGAATTTAGGAAAAACCTTAGAAGAGTTTATTTTTTTATTATTTTAAGTATGTACGTAACGACCAATCTACGTTGAGTACTTTCATCCATAGACATCTTTAATCCTGGTTAAAATTTTACCTGAAGTCGACCACAGATACATTATTACGAGTATCTCTAATGACTAAATTAGAAATATGAGGTTTTTTTACAACCATACAAATCAGAATTAGGACACAGCACATTACACCGCTGTTAATAGTCACTAATAGGTGTCACGGTGGCGACTACGATATCAAACCGCAAAAGTTTCTACAACTTAAATACCAAATATTATTAATATCTACAACCTGCACAATATAAATTATTTATCATAATTAATTGCGGTCCATTTTATTCATTTATAATGAGTTTGTAAATGCAAAACTGATTCTTAGCAATAAAATGCACATAAAATTTTTAACGTCTTTATTAGGTAAGGATGGTCCAAAAAATATATAAACAGGCCATTTCATGTATGCAGTGTATATGTGACTCAATCTGATTTTAATTACTAATCAGAAAAGTGGTATTAGAAAAATAGTGGTAAGCTATTAAAGGTCATAGAACTCTCTATGGTTCGACTCCGGAAGTACCACCGCCATACCTATTTCTGCCTAATAGCAGCAGTGTTATGAATTTCTGTGTTCTGGTCTGAAAGGTATGATAAAGGAGATATACTTATCCGAGGCGTTCCAACTTAGTCCTCTGAGGTTGCAACGCATGTATGACGAACTTCGGATAGTACTTTGATCTTATCTGGGGTTCATTACAGACGTCCATGAGTGGCAGTGGCCACTTACTACCAGATGGACTGGATGCTCGTTCTCTATTTCCATATTATAAATAAAAAAAGAAAAGTAAAAAATAGTTACCGGTCTTGTAAAAACTCTAGGATAAAAATATTCCTATATTAATGGGGTTTTATATACAAATACTACGTTGCATAAAGAATAACAGTTGAATCTGGCATCGGTACTCTTAGTACGAGTTAATTACGTTAGCTCAAAATAATCATTGTTTATATTTTCATTCCTACATTGCGATGTATGAATGAAATGCATACTTTTGGGTAAAACTTGGTACGTTCATTGCGATGATAGAAAAAAGAACAATTATTGTTTTGTAGAAAGATAATAAAGTCGTACAAATGGTATATATAGTTCAGTGTAGATAAACATTGACGACTCGCGTGAAACAGTTACCTTACCGATATGGTATCAATGGGTTCCCAGTTTGATCCCCGGCCAGACAGTTACTTGAACGATTAATTTAGACTACTCTTCCTGTGAGTTTGTTTATTTGTGTTTGTATGTTCATACCATCCACGTCACAGCAAAAAATTCTAGTGTGAAACAATGAATGTAGATTGATTTGAACACTAATGTTCGAAACTTTGTATTGTTTTAACATTGAAAGATAGGATACTTTTGAACCCCACAGGTAGCGCTATTGATGAGACTTAATTTTGGTAATTGGTCGTTTGATTAGTTTATAAATAGAAAAAGATGGAAAATATTTATTTTGATAAATAAAGATTATATTGTGTGGTGTCGGTCTTAAATAACACTCTTTCTCTTCCCGTGGAGGTCTTAGAAAATGACACAGAGAGGTACACAAGATGGGCAACAGCACCTTTCTGTGTAATACTAACACCCACTGAATCACCAAGACGCATGCCAGGCGCGGAGACTTTTGGCAATAATCCATTAGGTGGGGTCCATATCCAGCACTGGACCTCAAAAGGCTGATGGATAGATAATATTTTATAATACGCAATAAAAATATTATCAATGCCATACATACCTCTTTATAACACCTTCTAAATGTCACGTGTCACATTTGGGTTGGCATTTGACACTTACCAAAAAATAAAAGGATTTTAGCACAATAAATAATATTGTAAATTGTTAATGTAATAAAATATGTAAATGAAAGAACATTTGTGGTATTATTTTAAAAGAAGCCGCGGATTAATAAAAACAAAATATCATATATTATTATAGTAGGAATTGTAAGGCCACTGTTAAAAATAAAATGAATTTTTAAATACACGTCGATACCTACTACGTTACGATTATATTATAAACTTATAGTTTCATTTTTGCTTGGATTTTGATAGGTATAAAAATGTTGTACCTAGTTCAATAAGCTAAGTGTTGAACATCAATCGTGTGAAATTTCGATCACAAACTTCACTTTGCTTATAATTTACTAGATCATATCTGTGGCTTTGCCTGCTTCGGTTACGTTTACCACGGTGATAAGTGCCCTGTGTCTTAATCCAGGTCATAAACTATCTGTGCGCCAAATTTCAGCAAAATCCGACCAGACTTAAAGAGTATCAAACACTCATACATCCTCACAAACTTTCGCATTTTAATATTAGCAAGATTGGTACTGGTATAATTGTTTCATACATTAATAATAATGCTTTTATTTTCTCATAGTCTCACAGAAATAAAATTATTGATTAACGATAACTTCTTATTATGACATCGGTACGGAAACTGTGTCTAAGACAATAACTAATAATATTTATAGCAAGGGAAATTTATTTCCTACATAATAAAATACGTATCAATACTACTTCAGACATATTAAATATTAAACGTAATATGTACGATGGTATCACATATTTCACACAGAGGCACAAAAATTACACACATTCAATAAAATGAGCGCGCTGATTCGAGCGCGTTGAAGTCATTCATACGGATAGTTCGTTGTTGCTTCACGGCGCGTCACTCAATGCGCTGTCTACGTGGTTCGGGCTACGTCGGATAGATGGCGTTAGTAGTAACGTTTGAATGTTTAAATTTAGTGACGTTCTTAATTAAATGTTTTTATAGGTTTATAAATTCTTGGCGACTTTTAAAATATGTTATTGTTCATTGTATTTGAATGTATAATTTAGAATAGATTGATAAAAATATCAAATATTTTTGTAGTAGTACCATAAAATTCATAATTTACAAGATAAACTAAAGTTAAGTGTGTTTTTATATCCGTTCGATAATAACAAATTAATTTCACTATGATTCCTATAACCTACAAAACGTTACGAAATAGTGACCATTTCACAAAACAAAAATTAGCACTAAATTCATCCTGCAATTAAAATGCAAAAATAATCAAAGAAGATAGGCACAGAAATAATGGTACACCGTGGTGTCTAAATCTTAGAAATAAACACGAACCTCTGATACACATTTCATGGAATTACAAAAGTAAGTTCCACAGAATAAAGGGCAGTGGAGGGCAGGTCGTATCATTAATTTTCCGCTGGATCTCGCTCCATATTTTATTGTTGTCCCTATTCAATATGCGGGTGAGTTGAACATTAAAATAAAAAAAATGTCGCTCATTTTTAGAGATCCGCGGTTTTGAAGAAAATCCATTTTTTACATTGTGATATCAGTTTTTAAATACATACCGAATGTTTAATATCCACATTATTATTTACATAAACTGGTTCCTTGGTATTTTTAATAGAAAATATCGTTTTTGTTTTTTAATTATTAGACTAGTACCATGTGATCTCTAAGCGCTCCTGAAAAACAATCCCTCTCTTGTTATGGATGTTGTAAGAGGCAACTAAGGGACACAATTCAAGAAGTGGACAAGTGCCCCACTTTATAATATCATCATCCACTGCGATTATCAACACGCATTTTAAGAGAGGTGACTGGGAGCGTGGACCTTATGGGGCTGATCTATGGATTGTGCAAGAATTTTAAACCTAATTCTGATATTATTATAAAGCTAATTAAAAGAGCTGTTATTAGCAGATAATTACATAACACTATGATATTAATAAATACCTAAAATCATTTTTACAGCGAAGTATAGAGCTGTTATCAGCAGACAATCGCATACAACTATAATATAAACATAAAACTAAATCAGTTTTACAGCTAAATATATGTAGATGTCGTTATTAAATAATTACGTAATACAATAATAATATTATATAAAAATTAACATATTATGTCATAATATTTAAATAACATTTATCTTAAAAACAGCTCGAACTTAATATTTTTAGCTACAAATGTTCGCCCACGCGACCGCATCGTTCCATTTTTTGCGATCCAAATTTTGATTAATGATCTTGCCGTCTTTCGTTTTGTACTTTTATAGTTTTTGGAGATCCCTTTTTGCTAAGTCGTGGGACCTTTTTGCGTTACAAGAATTTTATTCGTACGGACAATATAATAGAACTTCGTGTCTTTTATGACTTTCGGTTATGCGATTAGTTAGTATTGAAATATAAAACTTGCAAAAAATTGTTTATTGAATGAGAACTTTGATGCATTAATTATATACCCTTTAATTTAAACCGTTACATAAATAACTATGAATTGTAGTAGTAAATTTTCCGATTGTTGTTCCATCCCATCTCTTATAATATCATTACACAACATCTTTCTTGACGAAATTTCTAAATAATATATTTTTTTGTATAATATATCTTTTTATTTTTAAACTATCTACAGATATCACAAACATGCAAAATTTTATAAATTCGTAATAGAAATGTAGTTGTACCTGAACTTGATAACATGGTTATTTCTACTTTGAGGACTAAATTGAAACTTTTGCACTAAAACACTGTTGTGGATAACGTTGCTAATAGTGCACTAGTCGCAGGCAGTCATAAGGCAAATAGTTATGAAAAAGGTGCCACCATAACCGAAAAAGATTTAAAGGTGAACTATATTGGGTTCGATTCCAAGAGCCCCATCGCCACACCTATCCCTGCCTAGTAACAGCAGTGCTGTGTTCTGGTTTAAAGGGTGTGGAAAGGGATATATTTACGTACTTATCCAAGGCGTTCCAACTTAGTCCTCAGGGGAAGCAAGGCATCTGTGGCTAGCCTTAGTTAAGACTCCAATCTTATCTGTGTTGACTACAGATGTCCATGGGTGGCAATGACCACTTACCATTAGATGGACTGTGCTCCTTTGCTACTTCTATATCATGATAAAACGAACCATGAAGATTTTAGTATCGGTTAATTTACTTCGGACATCATTTGTATTCCTTAAACGATTTCAAAATATACTTTAAACATACCAAGTGAAGTTTAAAATACTTTTGTATTTATCACTTCAAATTTCGGTTGTTAAAGGTGAAATTTGTCAATGGCCACAGAAATCATGATAAAAGTGATAACAATCCAGAGCAATATGTTACTGACAAAAGTGAAAAAAAATACAATGTGGTAAGCACCTTGACGAATGACTTTGAAGTCATACATTTACGAATTGCATTTAAGTATTTTCACTCAAAAATAGTTTTGAAGTAAGCATATTTATACAAAATTAATGGTTGTTTCAAGGGGTCTAAGGCTATATTTCTGTGTATTATTGGGCCTAATTGTGTTGCATTCTGTACAGACAATTAAATTGCATTCGAACACAATAACAAATAATGGAATCATTTGACACGATCTCTCAAAATATTGTTAGAGCAAATGTGCAATATTTTCTGCGGTTGCGAGTTATGAGAGGAAGCGGGAGCGGGTTTAAACAAGTAAACGTATAGTTGGTATCGTTTGTTACTTAACTTTGAAGTAAAAACTTTCTGTTCAGTAAATGTACGCACTATTTTTTAGGAAGCGCAGTAACTACAACATCTAAATAATAATCTTTAAATAATTAAGTATTCAATTACATCTTAAGATAACATTATTATAAGCAAAGGACATTAAATTATCAAAAATGTAAAACCGACATAAGGCATAATAAAATTATTATGAAATAACCTCTCATAAATTATATAAATTATATGTATACTACATACATAAGTATATTTTCAAATTATTAGAACATTGCGTAAAAAATAAAAAAAAAACATATTCCTAACCTTCATAACCTGTATTAGTTTTGGAAGATCGCTTGAAAATAAGCGTTTGGGATTTCAATGCAGTTTTAAGTAACATATTTCTTTTAAGACTATAAATATGATAACATAAACTGCTTAAGCTTATAACGTAGTGACTGCCAAAACTGCAACGTTAAGGAGACAATGAAGTTAAGTGGGGGGTCCGTTCCCGAGCGTGCTCGAACAAAAACGTGTCAATATTGTGAACAATGTTTTCGTCCGCTTTGTGGCCGGCGAAGATAAATTGTTATCGCCGTTCACGAATAATATAGTATAATTTGTTGGGATTAGGTCGAACGATGGACGTAGACTGGATAAGACATTTTTGTTATAGTTGTGTTCATGTTTTAGTTGGCATCTGAATTTATAAATATGTTTTAACTTACGAGTGATATTAAAGGTTTATTTGATAGTGTTGTAAAAGATAACAATTTTATATGAATTACATTCATAAAAGTTAAGTTAAACACTTCATAATTTTTTCTTACTTAATTTATATAAGTAAAAATCGTTTACATTTTTGTAATTTTGTTAGTCACAAGAATAAAACCTTTAAAAATCAACTAAATTACTATTGTCCTTCACACTTATCTATTTTGAAAAATTTAATTAAATATGTACGTTATGTGAATATGGCAATATGTGACATTGAGTTCATATTATTCAGACCACGTGATTACTACTATAACTTTTCTTTACTATTGTACATACGTCAGTAAGATCCAAATACTTAAGATATGAAGTTATACTTAATATAATTTAGATACTTACGAGTATACCTAATTCGAGTGCTGATTACAGTTCTTTTAAAAACTTAGGAGCTAATTAACAGTGCACTCTTTAACAGCCCTCGCTTTTCTACTAATAATTAAGCTTATCAAAACTGTGTGTACTGGAT
>MOOZ01003217.1:362635-377190 GCA_002930495.1 Cecropterus lyciades
GGGTTAAGGGATCGGTGGATTAAAAATACGAATGTTTTTCTGGATGTAAAAGAGTAAGGAGTCTAGGTCGTAGCCCTTCGGTTGTAATATTTTACATACAATTTTTTTTATCAGAATGAAGTAGCAAACGAGCTTGCAGTCACCTGATTGTAAGTGGTTACTGTCACCCGTGGACATCTGTGGTCAACCCGAGGTGTGATGAAAATCTTACCTGCCTGAGAATTATATTGAAATCCCTTGGATAAGTATATTTCCCATACCACACCCTTTAGATCAGACCACAACACCGCATAAAACTGCTATTATTAGGTAGAAATAGGTGTGGCGATGGTGACCATCTTTAAATAGATTAAGTTCACGGTACTTTAAGAACTTTAACTTAGAAAACTCTCAAACGTAGGATTTCTTCAATAAATTTTCCTTCAGTGTTAAAGCACACGATGATAAATAATTTATATCTTTAACATTATATCTCTAAAGTAACCTGTTTTGTTTGATCCTGTGACTCTTAACGCAAGGGACTTCCTGCTACTAATTTATTACTGCTTATTGCTTCAGTGTTAAAGCATATCATTACTAATTTGTATTTAAAATCTATAAATTCTATATGTATAATTTGATCCCTGGACCTATAACGTAACGAAATATATACCACAACTCTATCATAGCTTATCAGCTGGATGCGCTCATACCGGGCATAGTAAATCCAGTGTAGTTCGACCGAGGAAGTACCACAGCCACACCCATTTCTATTGTAAAGCAGTTCTTGCGTTTCCGCAGAATTGTGCGGTTGTCGCTTATACATGAAATGATCATCTTAGTTTTCGAGAGTAGCAACGCATATATGTTTGACTTCAGATAGAACTCCTATTCTATATAAAGCTGCTTACAGATGTTAATGGTTGGCAGTGACATCTTAGCATAGGTGGACTGTATGATCGTTTGCTCCTTTATCTGATAATAAGCCTATGCAATAATTCTACTACGTAAAATGTAAATATGTAATGAAATGTTGAAAAATGTATGTAATGAATATTTGAAATCAGTAACAGTTAAACTCCAAACATTTCGACATCTATAGTAGTATAAGTAGTTCCCAGTACTACTTATGCAATATATCCGACAACTAACCTTGGCCGAAGTGATTTACTTCCTACCACCCATATTATCATAACTCCGGTGACTAACGCCTGTGACGCGTGGTGAACGTTTGTTTGACTCTATAATAGTGCTTGTAGGGAATCTGGTATGAGACTAAAACACCAATTTATATTTATGATTATATGTATATTTTTCGTGATTTTATTATTAATAGACTGTCCCGAAAAATTAAAGTAAATTTATATCATTTCAGAGAAAAAAATCTAATTACTGACTTTTTTATAATTTGAAAGTAGTGTGAGTGTGTATAACGTACTTGCCGTGCACCTGATTCTAAATAGTCAGTTCTGCTTATGGATATCAGTACTCAACTCTTAGCAAGATCACAGTTTTGCCTTAGGTTGGCCACAGATGCGTTGCTACTCCTGAGGACTAAGTTGGAAACCTTGGCGAAGCACGTATCCCTTATCGAACCGTTAAAACTGGAATACCTACTGCAACGCTTAACACTATTGTTATTAAGCAGTAATAAATAAACGCTTTAAAATTCTTTCTACACTCATAGCCCCACACTAGGATTTTCTCTTATGTCGTGGATGCCATGGACACACAAAGACGAATACACGAACACCCAGACCCAGAATTGAAATCTAAAGTCATCATTCAGATGTCTGCCTAACCGGGGATCGAACCCGGGACCCACTGCGTGTCTGACTGGTATGGTGACCGCTCCACCACGTGGGTCGTCATGAGGTGGTGGCGCCTCAGTGTTGAATTACAGAGGCTTCACCATCTCAAAGTTATTTACCATAACATATTATTATATAACATATTATAAATATGATATAACTTATTATTATATTATTATCATAACAACAACGGATGAAACAATATTAACTTTTCCTTTTTTATTACGTGATATAAAGGACCTTCATACATTTTTAAATTCAAAGTATACTATTTTTTGACGACCCGCGTGGCGGAGCGGTCTCCATACCGGTCTCACACGCAGTGGGTCCCGGGTTCGATCCTCGACCAGATAATAATCTGAATGATGAGTTTAGATTTCTGTTCTGGGTCTGGGTGTTTGTGTATTCGTCTTAGTGTGTCCATGGCACCCACGACAGGAGAAAATCCTACTGTGGGGCTATGAGTGTAGAAAGTGTTTATTTACTATTGCATAAATAAAATAAAAGCGAGATATAAAAATAGACAGTTGCAGTTATAGATCACTCTCGTGAAAGTTAATGTACAATACTATATTATTCTCCAGTCATGCGTTCATACGTTAATACTATCTATTAGATACTATTTTAAGAGGTGTATCAAATCGCTGTAAAGATTTGTCGCGCCCCGAACAACAATAACGACATTTTAAATAAGTCGATTGTTACAAATATGATCCGAACTATATTTATAGACTCCAGAAATAATAACCAATATACCAAAGCATTCAATAAAGTAGTTCATGAATCTTATTACAAGGAAGTAAAAACGAAATTAAAGGAATTACGTTTGTATAACTAAATTGTTATATTTGTTACAAAGTACTTCAAAGTTCTTTCGGTTTTATGAAGTAGCTCACGCTTCATAAATAAAATTATCGAACAATTGCTCTACAAAATGTGCATCACCCCAGTTAACCCGTAAACGCCGAGGGGTGAAAATATTTTGACATTTATTAAGTCCTTTCAAAAATGACATAAAATTCTGGATATGGCACTTAAAAAAATTTAAAATGTTTGAACATCATTTTTGGGTTTCACTTTTAATAAAATATTTGCAACTTATGAATTAAAAATATATTTTGAATATAATAATCGCATAAATGAAATCATCAGATGACCACAATTTATTTTATTTTTCTAAGTTCTGAATTTCTTCTATTTCTATGTTTAGATACTCTTAACATTATAAACATTTTAGAAAAATACAAAAAGAAATTAAAAAACCGCATATCGTGAGTACCCGTGACATATTGAAATGTACTAAATCCGCGATAATATTAGTATAAAATCATATATTTTCAAACTATTATTATCAACTTAAGTAGTTTGTAGTTTTATTACAAATAGTTTTGTGAATAAGAGAAAAATTAAATTAGCACGATTACGCTCAGAGAATGACACAGATGCCTTTTCCATTACTTTTATATGTCCACCGTAGTTCACAGACAGTGGCATAAATCTAAACACTTCGTCGGTTCCAAACACAGAAATGAAAGCTTACAAAGACGATGATTTGTTGGGAACATACCCAATAAATAAAGTCACAGTGTATAGATTCCTTGTATTATGAAAAAATCTTATTTATTATGGTTACTTACTGGGAACGGAGATAGGATCTCGAAATTAAAAATTGGAATGTGTCTTTGTCAACGCGCCTGTGTCCAAGTTATGGTTTGATGTGATCATTTAACAATGTTGTTAATGTTAAGTTATCGTTAGTTTATAACCATTTCGCTGTTCAACTGAGTATTTTTGTGGATTATTAAATAATTCTTATTATTTCTGCCTAATAACAGCAGTGTTACGCGCTGTTGTGTTCTGGTCTGAAGGGTGTGGTAAGGGAGACATACTTTTCCGAGGCTTTCCATTTTAGTCCTCAAGAGTAGCAGTGCATCTGTGGCTAACATTAGGTGAGACTTTCATTTTACTTAGGGTTGATTATAGACACCTGTAATCAACCCTAAGGGCGACAGTAGCCACTTAACATCAGGTGGGCTGCATGCTCGTTTGCTGCCTACGTACTATAAAAAAATGTATTAATTATGTTCAGATATGTACCAATCAGCTAAATAGTAAAGTTAATAAAAATGAAATTGCATAATTTTCAGTTTTTATAACCGTTTATACATTACTTTTAGTCGTAAATTGTTCACTAAAAATGGTACACGTAACACATTATAATACAATAAACGCTTTTTACACTCATAGCCCTACAGTAGGATTTTCTCCTACGTCGTGGGTGCCATGGACACACAAAGACGGATACACAAACACCCAGAGCCAGAACAAAAATCTAAAATCATCATTCAGATGTCTGTCTAGCCAGGGATCGAACCCGGGACCCACTGCGTGTCAGACCGGTATGGTGACCTCTCCGCCACGCGGGTCGTCGAACAATCTCATTAATTTTTAAATTTGTTTTGTAAATGAATAATAAATATATGTAATGATTCACTAAATATTACTTCAGCTGTTAACTACCTTTTCTTTGACTTACAGGGGATGAAATCCGAATACAGAATACTTTTTGAAAATATGTTGAATAAAAAATCGTGGGTGTCATCTCGGTTTCATATACTACTTTCCACATTACCTTATTCCCGTGGCTGCACCAGCTTCGGTCATGTTTACCATGGTAATGACCATCATGTGTTAATCTATATGATAAACTATCTATGTGCGTAATTTCTACGATATCTGGTCAGTGATTTTTTCGTGGAAAAATAGCAAAGACAAATACGTCCTCACAAAGTTTTGTGTTTATAATATTAGCAGGATAAGACACAAAATGCTACTGTACTCTAATCTAGTTTCGTATAAATAATATCTGGAATGCTAGATAAATATCGTTATTTTTCTTATGAAATATCGATAGATCCAAAATTAGCCAACTAACCCCTAATATTATTTTTTAGTTAAAATAGGCATCAAACATGACTCTCAACCATGCCAATGACATAACATCAAACATGACTCTCAACCATGCCAATGACATGACATCATACATGACTCTCAACCATGCCAATGACATGACATCAAATATGACTCTCAAACATGGCAATGACATTCGCCGCAGCACACAAAACTAAACAGAACATTCATCGATTCTCCAGCCCTAATTTATATGACAGTGTCACGATGGAGACTAGCTGCTAGACTCGTGTCAAATTATGCAAATAGCGGCGTCGATAGCTCAAATGTACAGTGGGTGCATATTGTAACAAAGTGCGTAATGCTCGCAGAATGGGTTCGACTAGACAGAGGCATAGAACAAGTAAGTAGAGAGGTTCCTGGTTAACTTATTTTAGCTTTATAACAGCAATGTTAAACAATGCTTAGCTCTGTTTAAATTTTTTTAAGTCAATTTTTTTTTAAAGATTGAAGCAGCAAACTATCTTGCAGTCACTTAATGGAAAATAGTCACGACTCTCCAAGTACCACCTGTAAGCAACTTCAAATTAATAATTTTTCATAATAAAAGTTTTACGTAACCTCAGAAAACATTACCTTATTCCCTTTTATATGATACCTATTATTACCATGGAAGTGTCTAGATAATAATTTATCCGCCACATTGAGATGTGCTCCATATTGGATTTATAATGGCGTTACTAAGCTGATCATTACATAACCATTGTACATTGTCATCGGTTAAGTAGTCAACCCTAACCGTATAAAATTCAGTTGCAAGAGTTATTTCGCATATAATATCTAACGATTCAGTCTGAGAAAGAGTTGTTTTTACAAGTTTTACACTCATTTTTTTTTTCAAATCGTATGACCAACCCGAAGATCAAGTAACATTCACTTCAAGTCCAATTGATCTGCGCTGCAAACATCAGCATTGAGCGTTAAAAAGAAATGTATATATCGCTGCGTTGCATGAATAACCGTACAATTCAAAATTCATCAGTTTTAAGTTAAAGATACAGTCTTATCCAAAAAAGGCCGAGAATTAAAAACTTGGTGCTCTCACTACCTTATATCTGTGGTAGACAGCGTATTGTAGTCACAGTATTGTTAGAGCACCAAGTTTTTAATTCCAGACCTTTTTGGATAAAAATGTGCCTTTTACTTAAAAATTGATATTTTTAATATGTGCGGTTATTCACCCAAATATATGTAACAGCGATATGACTGTGACACTTTCATGAAATTTAAACATATTTGTCAAAATTCGCTCAAAGCCAACGCTTATCACGTTAAGCGAATGAGGCACCGAGAGGTAAAGGTACAAAAACAAACGCTGTACTATCTGAGTGTATTTAATCTACAAGTCATTACAAATTCACTATTAATAATTTATTTGGAGCCGGCGTGGGCGCGTAGACAATGCAAGTTGAGCGCCATTACGAATTTTTATTAAAACTCTGTTGCAACGCCGGCGTACTGTCGTATACTCGTATGATAGCTGTAAATTTTACAAACGAGCGTAGAATTGTTAAATAATTTGTGTATTTGGGACAATACGATTGTTTTGAATTTCTGCTTGTATTGTGCTAAATAAAGCCTGATACTTACTTAGTCTAAAATACAGCATAAGTAAAGAAATACTGTGTATTAGAAAAAAACGCATAACATTAAAAACTTTAAAGTGACATTAATATCGCCGATTTTAAAAGGTGGCAATGAATGTTCTACTATTACATTTAAAGAAAATTTATCATTTTCTAAAATTTCATATCCATATGTCATTATGTATATATCACATTCTATGTTCGCAAGTTTAGTGTATGAACTTTAACATCTCAAGATGAGTATCCCGGATTCGTCAAAACCTTATTTATCACAGGCACAAAAGCTTTAAACCTAATTACATTCTGCATGCATTTTAGATTTATAAAGTACGTATTCCGCAACTGGACAGCATGAAATTTTCTAATTTACAGAGAAATCCTTAACCCAGCAGTGGGTATTAGGTTAATGATACAAGCGAAGATACAATAAAACTACACCTGCAAACGCCATTTCAAATAAGAAACATTAATTGAAATTTATTGAACACGAGCAATCTCACTTTCAAATAGTCGCAATCATATATCAATAGCGGAATTATTCATAAGTGGGTTTCAAATTGTTTCGCGCCGATTCGAATCGGTCTAATCGAGAGATGAATCGAATGGGATCGATCAAATGAATCGATTGATTGATTGTCGTCGCGTTGAGTGATTTATTCGATCGGTCCGGCCGAATGATGGACGCGGTCAGCTGGCGTAATTTATGCGATTTGAGTTCAATGTATTCGGAATTGTGAAAGGTTGCTATAAAAGTATTTGGTGTGTATTTAGGTGAAAATGTTGATTTTCTTGATAGTTATTTATTAGTATCAGGTGTGGTATTATGGGAACTTATGTTGGGAAGTTTAAATGTTAATTAGGTATACTTATATATATTTTGCAACCAATGTCGCTGTATTATTATGTTGTAGACTGTTGTTATTATTTTTGTTGTATTATGGTGGTGTTGTCATCTTGGGTTCCTCAAAAATTATTCTACGAGATACAAGTTACCCGTATATAAGCGATCACTATTATAAATGATATTTTCTACTTCTGCTTCTTCTTTCCCTCAGGATGCAGATATTGTGCTCTCAGACATAAGGTTTGTATCTTACATGCCAAATAAAAGCTGTTTGCTCAACTTTATACACATAGATTTCCAGTAGGATGGTTTGTACGATAGAGGGCGCTAATGATAAAATGAAAGGTATGTGCAATAAAAATATAATTTAATAAATATATTGAAAGTATATGTACGGAGAAATTGTATACGAAAATAAAACTAACGTATTTAGAGGAGCAAAGGGAGTGCCTATACAAATATATATCTTGTTATGTTCCAGTGTTAAGGTTTTAACAATTACTGCAGCATCACCTTTATCTTCCTAGTAAGGACTGTGTTAAGCACTGCTGTAGTCTAGTTTGGAAGATGAGGTAAGGGATACCTTTAAGTATCTCATTCCATTTTACTCCTCAGGGTTAGCAACGCATCTGTGGTTGACCTCAGGTAAGATTCTAAACTTTTCTGGAGCTAATAATAGGTGTCCATGGGTGGCAGTGGAAACCATTAAGTACACTGCAGGCTCGTTTCCTACAACTAAAGGTGATATAACGAGAATAGTTCGATCGGTGAGCTATTTCTAGCGTGAAGCAGTTCCTGTGTTTCGGTAGAAGCGTGTAGTTGCCGGCTTACTTTCATATGAGGCGACCATCTTATTCCTCGGGAGTAGCAACACATC
This sequence comes from Cecropterus lyciades, assembly GCA_002930495.1. NCBI lineage: Eukaryota > Metazoa > Arthropoda > Insecta > Lepidoptera > Hesperiidae > Cecropterus > Cecropterus lyciades. Next base: position 370,703 of record MOOZ01003217.1, read on the forward strand.
ATGTGATTGACTACAGATAGAACCCTTGTTCTGTTTAAAGTTGCTTACAAATGTTGATGGGCGGCAGTGGCCACTTACCATCAGATGAACTCCACGCTGTTTGCTTCTTCAATGTTATAAAAAATTACAAATTTACGAAATCGCCAAAAATAATGAATTCACGTCAGAAAGCACAAGAGATTCAACTAAAGACTGCACCACCGAGATAAAATTTATTACACCTTGAATGCCAATTTTAATTTCGATTTTTTAATTAGCATTTCAGTTTCCTGATCGAGCGCAAGTGAAAACCAAAAACGTTTCGCAATAAATCACTATCCACCACTTACATATTTCGTTCGTAATAAAATCATCGATTAAGCGTCATTACAAGTGGTCCACGTTTCGAAAATACCGTTCGCGGGAATCGAACCGGTGTACGAAATTACAGATCGGTGTTATAATGTAAGAGCGATCGCTTACCGAATGTTTAATATCTACAATTTTGATGCAAGCTGCGGCACGGACTTAATAGCCGAATTTATGGATCGCGACCAATTTTGCGAAGCGTTCGTGGCTCTTATGTTGTTATAATTGCTTGGAAGTGTGGTAATTTTAATAGGTGCTTGTGGATAGCTTTAAACATTGCTTTCTTTAAACCGAAAATTCATTCAAACGGAGATATCACAATTATGCCTTTATTCATAAGGGCTGTGGAATTTAGCAGTTGTTCCATAAGCTCTTATCTTTTAATTTAACGGTCTACTTTTAAGTACAATAAAATAGAAACGATAGAAAATATATTTAAAACTAAAAATATGTAAAAAAGTACATTATTATTGGAAACAAGCTATATATAAATATGATATAATTTATTTACCTTGTCTCTTGCGGTTAATTATTTCTATATCAAATTATTTATATTTATGAATATATTTGAAATATCATAAGATACTAAACTCCGAAAAAATTTTGCAATCTGTCAGCACCATCAGTAAATAAAGCAGCTGTAAAGAGCAAAGGGTTGTACATTCATATTAATAGACAACCCCTTAGATCAAATCGTTGCTACCGTTACAAGAGATATCAAGACAGAGGTCAATAAACAACAGAAAACGGGACATCCCTATCTATAATAACGGGACAAAACCGAACATGAATTATACCCTCACTACCTTCGAGCGACATAACGTACTTAATATAATCTCATTTCCATTGTAATATTATATCGAGACCTATTTAGATCGATGCGTTAGTATCAGGATGAAATATTGAATCACATTAGAGCTTATTAGCACACAGACTCGTTCCGTGGCTACAGGCTACAAACAAACAAACAAAACTGTTAGAACAATGGGCGGCTGCAGAAAACAATGACAGAAAGAATCGTTTAATCCAATTACAATGATATACATGGGAGCGTCACGTAAGTTAGTGTGGATACACCGTATTTAATATAATCTAACAATAATTGGAACCTAGATAATTATTGAATCGTACAAAATTGAAAATACAGACAAATCTACATAATGCAAGGATTTTAATGGACAGTCGACAAAAAATACTTACTGTTTATTAGTGGTGCCATGATTCTAGGAAACTATGAAACTATTATTTATTAAGCTAAGGTGGAGCCTTAGCCTATATACATTTCCGAGAGCCGGATATCAAAATAAATGATCATCAACAAAGGTATTTCTGTATCTGATCATTTGTATACTATTTGAATGTGTCCATCTTTTATGCTAACACAACGCAAAAGGTTGTATATGTGGTTTAGCTCGAGTCTGTCACCGTTATTTGAGAGCATATACTTCATAACTGCAGGCTGGATCGTCGAGGGAAGTTTGTCCTATTTTTATATATATAATTTACATGGGATAATGATATAATGAAATATAATGTATATGGGATGGGGTAATGTAAATTACGGGGAAGGGGTTCAAGCTCGTTTTTCACGTTAAAAAAAAAGTAGAGCATATCCATACTAATCAAGCACGCAAGTCCGAACGTAACTTATACGCGATGCGTCCGGCAAATGGGTGGTCCGCGTTACCGTTTTATCATCACGACTCGACGGCGCGTTAAGTAGGTACGTAGGTACTGACAGAGGGCTTATGATAGCATGACGTACGTTGTTTTATAAGGAAAGGATAAGTGAAAAGTTGAACTGTTTATAAAAATGGAGCGAACTCTAACCGGAAGTTGGAGAAATTTATATAGCCCCCGAGACTATGTACGCATTTTTTGCGGTACCTGTTATAACGTTAGTTAGTTACAGTGGTCATGGGTTTTAGTGTATATAGGAGCATTATTATGTGAAGTATGTGATGGTAAGTTGTTACTGCCGCCCATGAAAGCAATTTCATATAAAATTAAATAAAAAATAAACCAACGCTATAAAGAGCAGTGAGCAACCATTTAAAAAGTCATCAAATTCGAGCGTAATACACCTATATTTTAAAAATAGAATAGCATTTGCTCGTTAAAATTGTGCTACAACGTCGCGGCGGAAGGGTACCGCTTAACTTAGTCAGACCCTTTATTCGATTGACTATATATTTAGACTACATATTTATCTACTAGATTTAAATTGTTAAGCCTGTGAACGTGACGATTATCCAATTTCCTTATTTTATTTTAGCTTGGTAGGTAGGTGTCTAGCCTCTAAACTTAGCGATACCCTGCCGCGACATTGTAGTACATTGAGTTAAATGGAATTAAATGTGTTTATTTAATTACAATATAGACGTCGTATACTTTCATTTGATACCCCACTTGGGTATATTTCACAACATTGAATTTTTCGTCCTCACTTTAACCCCCTATATCTAGTAAATGGCTAAGCCGATTTTGATAAAACGTGTCTAAGTATAAGTTATCTAGAATGTCCTTTCATTTGATACCCTACTTGTGAATATCTCTAAATATTTCATTATCACTTTCACTATCTATATCTTATAACTGACTGAACCGATTTTGATAAAACATGTTGAAGAACCAGCACCCGTAACCTACTGTCTACAAAATAAAACCGCTTCCAAATCTTTTCAACCGTGTAGGAGCTACGTTTCCACAGATAGACACAGAGACAGACAGAGAGACATAGCAGTCAAACTTATAACACCCCTCTTTTTGCGTCGGGGGTTAATAAAATAAGAACAGGATACTGAAGTCAATTAAAAATGTGATGCTCCTTAGGCTCAGATGGTCGCCGCATGTAAAAGTATGCCAGCAACCATATCCTCCACCGAAACGCAAGAACTGCTACATGCTAGAAATGGGTGTGGTATTCCCTCGATCGAACCTTACTCGTTCTACCACTATATCTTCGAAAGTAAAAATACAAGTTATTACCTTAATAAATCTCGACGAAAACACAAGAAGTACTGTATTTATTACCTTAGCTATTCAGCTTCATACATTTATTTGACTACTTAAAAAAAATTCACGTTAAACTCAAATCATCAACTGTTTACACTTGACTTTCCATGACAACAACCAGTTAAATATTAAGTAACATTACGTTTGTACTACCATAGCCTCTCAGCAACCCACAACCGAACTCAGCGGCCCGACTAATTCCATAACACTTCTGTCTTTAACCTCTCTAAAATAGATGTTAATAAAATATCTGCCCATTACAATCATTCTTTTCAACTTATAAATTGTGCTACGCCATTATACCCGATTAGACACTTTATATTCCAAATGCGTGGTTATGTTGGCCGGTAACTAGATTTTGGTGCATTATGAACGGATAAGTGCGTGTTTCTGTGACAGGTATCAATTTGAGTTTGGATTTGTGTGGCGACAAGCAAGGGTCGGTTGAAGCTCACATAAAAACCATTTACGGTACAGTTTAGATAAACAAGTGCATTAGACACGCCCACGTACGTATGTCGGGTAAAGAGGTCGGGATGTCATTTGTTGGAGATGTCAACAGAACGGACATCTTCCAAAAGATTATTGATGCGTTATTGATTTCGAGCAGTGATACAGTAATGGTTGAAACTCAGCCTCTCAATCGAGGGTCAGAGGTTCAAACATCAAAAATATCGTGAAGAGATCTATACACCTGAGAGTTCTTTAAAAACAAGTTCTTAAAGTTGTGTAAAGCTTACCACTTGGCCAGCGCAGTGGACTGTGGCCCAAAACTCTCTCCGTCTGGGAGAACATCTGTATCCAGCAGTGGGACAATAATGGGGTTGACAGCAATAAAATTAACCTTCGGGATTAAATCGCCATGCATGGCACTTGTTAAGCCCTTTGAAGCAATATGCGGCAGGGATACTCTGCTATGAGCAAAGAATACATCCACACTTGAACCATTAAAAAATCATCTTTTGTAATATAGAAATTGCATGTAGTCCACTCGATGGTAAACAGCTACTGCCGTCCATTGACGTGTAATCAACCCCAGATAAGATTAGAATGCTTTGTAAGGTGGAACGCCTTGAATAAATATGTGTTTACTACACCCTTCAAACCAGAATACAGAACACTTAACACTACTGTAGTGTTAGGCGGAGGTGTTGCTAGAGTCGAACTCACAAAGAATTCTACCACTTTCAGTATGTGCGTTAAAATATTAAGGTTCCTACGAATTTATTATAACTGGTAACCACTATAAAATATCTTTCTGTGCAAGTTTGTTCTTTATACATCTCAGTTTGTGATACACAAACTGAGATGTATAAAAGCACTTAAAACTGTACACAAGATTTAAAATTTTGTAATTTGTTAACTGCTACTGGAACGAGTATGACTTTTATAGTATCTACTGATTCACGTTGTTTAACTATAAGTATGTAACATTTTTATATTTGAAAATGGCAGGCCAATTAGGACTTGAAACATGAAAGTGCATTTCACATTTCGCTCTACCGTTTTAGAATGTAGACTATGACATTTATTAAAAATGAAATTTTCAAAAGACGAAAGCATAATTATTTTAAATTCATAATGAGCTCTTAACTGGAACCCGTTATAGAAATTGACTATCTGAAAAACATGATACGCTAAATCACTAAATACGACAAAAGTTTCTTTCAAGTGAATAAGTAGGAACGTAATTAGCAGAGCAATGTCAAAAGAGATGTTCTCGTAATGACGACCGACAGCGATTCGCAGTGATAAATGACGCTATTAGAAGAATACACTTTCATTAGGAGCAACTCACAAATGCAGGGTCAAGACGGGCCAAGTAAAAAGAAGTCTGGCATTTGTAAAAAATGTTCAAGTTCAGTCATTTTCAGAATGCATATTTAATGTAAAAGCATATTTTTTTATTATTAAAAAAACTCTATTTAAGTTCTTTATTAGGATGTTTAAAGTACCTTGATTTGTTATTTCCCACATTATATAACTGTATTTAAAAAATACAAGACTATATATACTGTTTTAGCATTGCAAAACATAATGAGTGGTGTTAACGTTATTGTATTGCCCTATGTGGTCATAAAAAACTTTACTAGCTATATCGAATAACACCTATCAACAAACTGCAAGACATGCCACTAATAATGAATAAGTAACATATTTTAATTACTTTTCATTTACATTCAGTCACAAGTCATACCATGACCGCAAAACAGCGTTTTACTCATATCAATTATTCACAATATTGTGAAATAATGATAAATCATAATCTTCATTGGAATGTACATATAATCATAAGCAATGGCTTATAATAATATTAATGTTTAAAAGAAGTAAGATTTTGGTATTTATGTCTCAGCTTGGCCGTTACTCTGTCGTGCGCCAGAACATCCATAATGTTCACGTTAACGCCAATCACACGAATGATTAATACGTACCGATCGAACGCAATGAGCTCATTACACTTTATTTATGAGAACGATACGTTTGTCCGAATAATTGGACAAAAAATTATACGCCGAAAGTGACAAGACAAACTTATTTTGTTCGTTTATTAGATAGTTTGTTGAAGTGAAATCTTGTTTGCTATTTAATGCTATTTAAGTGTACAATCACCTTTAAACTTTGCTGTTAATTTGTGGGTAACTTTCATGGTTGTTAACAGCTCCAACGTTTCGTCTTATTCTAATGCTTCCTATGGTTCTTGATATCAAGGACAAACGCAGACCAACCCGCTCCGACGGTCCTTATAAAGGAACAGCTTTATGAGCTTGACCTAACCTATCCTGTTTAACAGCCTTTATGAGATTGAAGTAGCAAACGACCATGTAGTCCACTTGATGGTGGGTTACTGTAGGCCATGAACATCTCTAAGCAATTTTTTGTAGACAAGGATTCTATCATAAGTCCATCACGGATGCTTGCTACTCCTGAAGACTAGGAGGGTGGCCTCATATTTAAGTGAGCCGGTAACCATACCGTTCAAACGAAGCGCAAGAACAGCTTTGCACTAGAAGTAGATGTGGTGGCGGAACCTCCTTGGCAACCAGAGGCGAAAGGCCAGGACTCCGGCAATAGCTGGGTCCGCAACCGTCCCTCCCTCTAGTGAAGGAGGATGGTCAAGGAAC
>MOOZ01003217.1:385236-397660 GCA_002930495.1 Cecropterus lyciades
CCAGAACAGAAATCTAAACTCATCATTCAGATGTCTGTCTGGCTGGGGATTGAACCCAGGACCCACTGCGTGTCAGACCGGTATGGTGACCGCTCCGCCACGCGGGTCGTAAAGCAGCGGCATGACTTTCATGCTTATAATTCACTTTCACACCAGATCTGTATTTATAAAAAAAATACTATAGAATGTATTGTGTATATTGTGGTTAGCATGTAACTGAATAAATATATGACATATGTACACAATTTAATAGCGGTAAAGTCTACGACCGTCATATATTTTCTTTCAGGATTCTTTTTTTATGTCGACCATTCGACTACCGTTCGACTAACTATACGGTTGATGCCGACAGGCGGTGATAATCGGTAACCGTCGGCAATAAGTGACTCCAGATAAGTCTCCTGAAATGAAAAGTCAATAACACACATTTAAATTGTTAAAATTGACCCCTGTTTTAAATTAAATTAAAATTACAAATGGACGGCAATGGCGATATAATTTCAGGTGACCTACAAGCTCGTTGGTTATTTCTTTCGCAAAACAAAATTAAAAAGGAATATTGTACAAAAACAAATGACAATCTTACAACTCTAATCTCGTTATATTCTCTTACAGTGATTGATTAAGCTACGTCTGCACTATCGTTATTGTAAGTTAAATAAAAGTAGCTGCAATCATTAACTTTAACTTATGCAAACCACACATTTACTAATACTCAAAAACACATCACTTTTAAACAATGCAGTAGAAGACACAAAATACTAATAATAGAAATAGATATAGATAACCCCAAATCAAAGCTCAACTTACACCGGTGAACAGCCGAAGGTCGTACAAAGTGGGTACCTCATACTCAGCTCCCACGGTCCCGTGACCTCCGGAGCTGCAAATGAAATCAGGCGGATCAATCATAGAACAATCAGTGTTGGATTATATTGTTTACTCAAACATAGCGTGTGGGACTTCGGAGATATTACATTCAGATACTGAAGTGAGTAAGTGTATTAATTATGCAGTAAGATCATCAGTTCAGGGTTCGGTCGAGGCGTATGTTGAAACAATGCGTTGTAAAAATACGTTTGTACTTTATATTAAAGCAAATAATACGTTTATAGTTTATATTATGGAAAACAAAGCATGTAATCCATTTAATAGTAAGTGAAGTCACTACTGATAAACTTAGTGAGTAAACTAAGTACTAATGATAAAATTAGTGAGTTATCTGAGGTAGTCCACAGACCACCTGATGACTAAGTAGGATCACCTCGCATAAGTATGTCCTTTTTATCATACCCTAAGAAGCGAATTCAGCAGCGTTTATTATCTAATTGAAATAGCAAACGAGCATGCAGTCCACCTGATAGTAAGTGGTTACTGCCGCTCATGGACATCTGAAAGCAACTTCATATAGAACGAGGGTTCTGTCTAAAGTCGATCACAGATGCGTTGCTACTTCGAGACCTAAGATGGTCGCTTCATGTATAAGTATGCCGAGAATATTGGGCAGAATTAGCTGTGACGTTGGTTTCACCAGAGTCGAACCACGAATGTACTACTTTCAGACATTCCAATTTATGTTTCATCTATAGATAGATAGATAGATAAAACATTTATTTCATAACTTAAGACACAACACAAAATAGATATATAAAACATTGAACAAAGGTTGGTACACAGAGACAGAAAACACAGATACAAATAAAAAAAAAGACAAAAATAATAATAATAACAAAAATGAAATAATAATAATAATTATTAAACTAATCTCTAATTAAAAGGGTTGCAGCAAAAGTCTATGAAATAAGTACCGGAGCTCAGTAAAAGCTGAGATTAAACGCCAGCACTGATTTTCAGTCCGGACCATTTTCGAACGCAACTTGGAAGCATATAGCAACATTACAACTTTATTTGGGGTTAAGTATTAATGTCTATGAGCAGCAGAGACCATTTACCTTCAGATGGATTGCCCCGCTTATTTGCTGTCTCAATGAGCTTGTCGTGTAGAATTTTGCGAGTTTAAAACTCTACCAAATATTTCGTTTGTTTTTCATTTCTTTCATCTAATATTTTTTCATTTTTAGTCATGGTGATGGTATGGTATGGTGTACTTATTTTTGTTTGTATTAAAGCTCGAATCAAAGAAGACTTTTGTGGGCTAATCAAAATATATACACTCATGGGAGCGTAAATTAGTAAATGGTACTATTAATCTATTCATACAAAAGTCCCAATAGATCCCAAAGATCAATGCAAAGCTGAAACCGTTGAACCAAAAATACTATCTTAAGTGAGCACTAAAAACGGAATTTTGGAAATTCCATCCCTTGATAGGTACAATAGGATTTTTTAAAATCTAATTACGTTACCGAAATAGCGAGTAATTTTAAATACAAGTAAAGTTAAGTAAATACACAGTCAACACTAGTAACCAATTAACCAATATAAACCAATTTTAGAAAGAAATGCCATGAGAACCTGATAGGTGTTGCCAGCCCTTATCGTTAGTTAAACCACTTAAATAGGTAATCCTTAAACTCTACTGCTTACCTCAGTGCTATGATAAACAATAACCTTCATATTCTTTGTATAGATATAAGTATACATTTTGATCGTGCGTATTGTAGGTGTTATTTGATTTGTATAATTTGAGTAGGCACTCGAAATAATTTTAGATGCATTGTCTAACTAATAAGTTAGTAGATATGATTCATGGTTAATGTAGGTCTAATCTAATTTGAAATGCTTCTTCATGTTATATTGTTCTGTTGCTTTGTTTTGAATTTAGTAGGAGTGTTTTTTTTTGTAAAATGTGAAAGGCAAACGAGCGTGCACTCTATAATATGGACCGCTGGTAAGTGGCCACTTCCGCCCATGGACATCTGCAATCAACCCTAGATAAGACCAGAGCCTTACCAGAGGTTACCCTCAGATGCGTTGCTACCCTGAGGACATATAGTCAATCCAGTTATTGACATATGCTCCAGTTTTCTAGTTTCGCTTTTTGACCGGTCGTCTACGAATAGTAACAATTTCGTCCCTGTAGTTCCGGGATTATAGTAGGTCTACGGTATCCCCAGCCTGTCGTAAGAGGTAACTAAAAGGGGCTTCCGGGGCTGCGGACGGCAAGAATGACAAGCTCGAACCATCCATACGGGTGACCGAGAAGGAAGGTAGTATGTGTGGTCGCATGCCGTCGTAAAGACCAGACCGGTGCGGCGGGCCCAGCCGCTCACCTGGGTGAAGCCTGATGGGGTAACGCGCTCAGAGGACTCCGGTTGTCAGAGGACATCCGTGTTGTTAGAGGGCGGCCACCATTTAGCATCCTCACACAAAGAGTAAATTACTGTTCATCCGTCTGGACAGGACTGGACGGTTAGACGAACAGATATAGACAGACGGTCAACCGTCCGTCTATCTGTAACCAGGCTGTATCTTATGAACCGTGGTAGTTAGACAGTTGAAATTTTCGCATATGGTGTATTTCTGTTGCCGCTTTAACAAAAAATATCAAAACAGAATAAAATAAATATTAAAGAGGGGGCTCCCATATAACAAATATGATTTTTAGTGGTTTTTATAGTTAATGGTACGGAACCCTTCCTGCTTATGTCCGACTCGCATTGGGCCCGTATTGATTTTTTTGATGAGCAACAATCACGTCGTTTTATGCGGATCTATATAAATTTCTGTACGCACGCACTTGTACAACTAAACAGTTGTTAGAATAAAAGTTGAATATATGCACTAGGCCTTATTATCGAAAGCCTTCTCGCGGTATGGAAGGTATGATGTAATAATATTACATCCATACAACGATAGGCGTGAACATAACCCTTCATTGCAATACGCTAATAATAAAAACATATCAACAAATTTATGTAACGTTACATTTCAAAGTTACAAATTAAACGTTACAATAGTCGCCTGATTGTTGCCATCCCGTCAAATCAGTATTTGCATTGTTGAAATTCACTTTGACTGAGGTGTTGATGTTAGATAACTGACGTGTGAGTGATAAGCGGGAAATGGGATGTGTGTTCCGATGCTGTGTTGGATGGCCTTTAGATATAATTGTATCCTTGATATTTCGAGCTTTGTAGGCTGCTGAAATTTTTGGTGGTGAATGGACCGTTGGGTAATAAATGTTTGTATAAAGGTAGGACATAGTTCGTAGCGGCATCACCGTCGTGCCTTTTATTTATGAAAGCAGTACAAAGCTGATGTTTTATTTTGAAACTCACTGAACTCCACGGTTTGTATACACGCCTTTTAAAAATGTTAACTTGATATAGTTACGTATATCCGAAATTTTAGACCTTATATACCCAATAAAAAAAAGTATTGCTTCAGAGAGAACTGATAGCAACTGACATTAGCGGCAGTGACGGTGGCTGCGTGCGCGTAGAGCGCGCGCGGTTTCTTAGGTTTTTATTTTTTGTGCGGAACCCTAATTACATTTTCTAATATAGAAATAGCCTCAGTTACGCCTTATAACATATAACAAGTGACTCCAGTGCTTTCGGAGATTAGCCAGAATAATGTGATGACCCCTAATACGTACCTCCCTTCGGTAAGCAGAATTACAGTAACGAAAGCAAGTATTATTATCCAAACCTTACCCAATTATATCATTATCATTCACTTGCAAGCATAAACTGACCACAAAAAAAGTTAAACCCGCTGAGTTTCTCCCAGAACTTCTTGAATGAAGTCGTGTTCCGATCACAATTTGCGACAATTTCCGATAACAATTTATTAGTGTTAAACGTAGACCAATATAAAAGATTGAAGTTGAAGACATTAAAACCTTTTATGGTTCAATTCTGGAAGCACCACTGCTAATAATTTTGCCTAATAATATCAGTGTTAAACTCTGCTGTGTTTTGGTCTGAAGGGTAAGGTAAAATCTTTGTAAGGGATACGTACTTATCCGACGTGGTCGAACTTAGTTCTCAGGAGTAGCAACACATGTGTGGCCAGCCTCAGGTGGGATCTAAACTGGGGTTGATTACAAATGTCCATGGATGGCAGTAGCCACTTACCATCAGGCGGACTGCATGCTCGTTTGCTACTTCAATGTTTTAAATAAATAATTATAATAAAAATCCCATTCATAAAATAAATCCTGAAACAAATTTGACCATAACGCTAACATTTAGCACCCTAAAATCTTCCTTTGAAGCAAATTTATAAGATTAAGATGGTAAATATTTAGCTAATATCGAACAAAGCGTACTTATACATTATATTATGTAGCAGTACGGCATGTGAGCATCGGCCGCGCATCTTTGCCCTTTCTCAGCGTGGGCCAGCCCGTCTCTAATACGTGTGTGGACACCGAGTCATAATATTATTACGATTTGGAGAAGTTATAAGTTAATTATAAAATAAACTTTCATCCTCCTTTAAAGGAAATTCTCTAATCATTTAAACGTAAGGGAGCTGGAACTTAACAAAATTCAAAAATCCTTCATTACTAATTTTCATCTTTATTTTTTTAATTTTGCAGAAAAAATCCTGCAAAATTTGCATAATTTGATACTTTCAGATTCATCGGCGCATGTATATACAATACATGCGCCGATAGTGATTTTTAGTTTAAAAAGTGAAATAAAAAGTTTTTCCTTTAAATATCGTACTTGAAACTTAAGTAAATTTCAAAATGGGTGGCATGAGATCTTCAGCATGTAGTCTAAAATTGTTGCGTAAGAATTGTTGCGTAAGACGGGTATATTATAGTAGGAAAAATATATGGCTTTCCAACTTAGACTGAATTAACATTAAGAACAATAAGTCTATGGACGGTGACAGCCGTTCAATTATCATGAACTGAGCCACGTTTCTGCTTATTACTTGTGTACTTCGTTTTCATAATTAATCTTGTCGTTAAATCAAACGGGCTATTTGAAGAAAAGTAGTCATCGTTGCCCGTGGATATTTGCAACACCAAAGATAATGTTTCATTGACTAAGAAATAGAGATTTTTTTTCACCTTACGCAGAACCCCATGTTATAACACTCCAGGAATACTTCAGAAGAAAGTTCATTTCGAATTTTGCATGTTTATATTAAAAATCGTCGTATCATCGATCGTAAAAATGCTGAAGACCGTCATGAGCCCTGTAAAAATGAAACTTTATTCTTTCGTGACTGAGACGATGGACAAAGGGTGACGTAGGAATTTCTACAATATCCAATTGATTTAGTTACTTACCAACGAACTTGGTTACTATATTGATGACCCGCATGGACATTGACCGTTCCGGTCAACGTGCCGATCTGACACGAAGTGGGTTCCGGTTCCAGTTCGATCCCCGGCCAGACACATCTGAATGAGGAATTTGAATGTCGTAATGTCTGTTCTGGGTTTGGATATTTATGTATTAGTCTTTATCTGTGTCCATGGCACCCGCGAAACAAGACAAAATCATAGTGTGGGGCTTTGAGTATAGAACATGTTTATTTATATCTTACATCGACATATTCAAGAACACTCAGACCCAAAATACATCTAAATGAACCAACAAGGCGACTCGTACCATATATGCACAATTAAATCTTCTTTTTAATTAAATAATAGTATTAATGCCATATCTACTATTTAGTGGCTCCATGTTCAAGATGTGAACTTGAAACACATCCGTAGGAGTGGCGATCGAACAGTGCGCGCTAGAGATCTAGTATCTTAGATGAACGGTAAGACCTAATAACTTGACTTCTAAAATTCGTTGGCAATAATATTTTTGCAATGATTATACCAGTAAGGGTGGTAGAACTCTCTGTGGACTAACACTGGAGATACTTTTCTTTGTTTTCTAGGGGAAACCTTCAAAAGGTACTCGACGCCGTGGAAGCGACGCCAAGTTATGTGGGTTTTGTACTGCACTAAAACTCCCCCGGTGGCCGTGCCCGCTGCGGAGAGAAATCTGGGATCTCCAACGGAACGCAACCGGAGTCCTCTGACCGCGATGCCTTATCGGGCTCCACCCAGATGAGCGGCTGAGCTCATCGCACCGTCTGAACTTTATGACAATGTGGTACCCACATTGTCTTACTTACTCCTCGTGAGTAGCTACACATTTGTGGACACTTGAAGTAGGAGTCTAATTTTATTTGCGGTTGATTATAAATTTTCAAGCGACGCAGTTCCTATTAGCATTACAATAACAAAAAAACTGTGTTTAGCTTAAGGTTATTGCAATACATGAACATGTAAACTTATTGTATACATATAATCAAAAGTTTATAGTACTTTACATGCTATGAGTTGTAAGTTTAATATAATATGTGTTTAAGGACGAGCTCGTTTTTGCGTGCTCTAAAACTCGGAGCAAATTTTATGCCTCCTAAGTGCTGGTGTTAAAGTAACCAAGGCTGTAAAATTAAGATTTGTAGTGCTTTAGAAATTATCATTATATAGTCTGTTAGGTCATGTGTGGGTGTTGAGCTACGATTATACCAATAATATTAAATTAAAGCTTAGAATTCGAATTCAAAAATGAAAAGTTGTGTATGTATAAGTTATTTTAAAGTAATATGATTACATTAAAATTAAATGCTTTTCAAAAATAAAAATATTTGACGAAACCATTTAGTCAATAAAAATCGACGATTGATAATTACAACTTTAAAACAAAGGCTACCTACATACATGTTCATACAATTGACGACAGCCCGTGAAATCAGCCCTTTGAGGTTCAATGATGAATACAGGCCCCTAATGGAGGTTTTTGCGAACAGTCATCGTCTGGCATGTGTGTTGCTGACAGCGGTAAATGTTGATGATACACAGAAAGACGCTGATACCCATATCCTGAATTTTGTTCCCCAGTCGCCCCCTACGAAATCCACTAGTTTAAAATAAGGTAAAGAAGGAATGGAGTTAATCTAAACAGACATCACTTACTCACTCAAAAGAGTGTTAAAACTACCAGTCCACACTGATAAATATAGTGGACTATGAGCTAAGACTTTCAAAGTGAAGTCTACCAATCCATTTTTGACCAACGTTGTGGTCTAGGACTTAAATCGTTCTTATTCCTCTTCTCCTTACCTGACCGATAAAAAGAAAGAGAATGCTTTAGAAGTCTTGAATCCTAAGTCAAACAGACCAGATAATATAAAGAATTTATAACTCAAAACCAAAATCGCTTTTTCCTATAAATTACTCCAACCCCATTAAACATAAAACAAAGAAAGAAACTGGACACACCGCCACTGTTCCACGGTGCACGATGAATGGAACATCCCATTCACGGAATCGAACCCCGATACTATCCTTACCGGTCAATGGAACGCCGGGAGAATGTTGCATCTCATTGTGAAGACCGGTGACACTGTCTGTTTGAATGATCATGAAAAGATCGAGGAAGTGTTCGCTAAAATAAATGTTTAATTTAAACTGGCTTTGATCGTAACCTGATAGTTTTGTGCTATTTGTTACAAAGTGTAGGGTTCAATCCTTGGGTTTATGCCCAAAATTAAATATCTGGTTTTGTAAAGTCTTGTCGTCACAAAGTTTATATATCGGATATAAACTCCATTAAATGATTAGCTTATATTTCCTGTTTTAGGTTATAGGATTATCTTTGTTCATAAACTCATCGTTAGAAGACGTATTATTTATCTTTTTATATTAATTGAACTTTAAAAAATAATGATGACCAATTTCGTATTTCTATACTAGCCCCTGCGTAAATGATATATTATCTGTTATGCGTAAAACATATTAATACTTCTGTTAATAATAATAACACATAGAACAAATTCTAATATTATTTTGACATTTAAACGAGGCATTTTAATTACTAAGATCAGGATTCTTCAAGAGTAGCAACGTGTCTATTGCAGATCTGAGGTATAACTCATAAATTCATATACAGCAATGGCTACTCTCTTTACTTCTATTCTATAACAAAACCCAATAAAACAAAACATTGTAAAAATAAGTATACCTACAATTATGAACCAGTCAAAATACTTCCAACAACACTGTACAGCATTAATCTACATCCAAAAGATAACAGCCTGAACCGTTTAATCTTGTCGAGCCTCCGCTTTGGATAACAGCCTCTTATCCAACTTATCCCGTGCGATATATCGCCTGCCCCTCGCCTGGCTAAGGCTATTTATAAAGCTGGACCTTACAAGGCTAAAGACAATACGTGTAGCCAAGTACCTCATCAATTTGGGTTACTCTATCAAGTATTTTTAATTCAATTAACGAATGGTAATGAATAGTATTGATAACGAAGGTTAGTTGTTTCTACAACTTTTTGTGTTTAAAATTAAATTTAAAGGTAACAGAAGATAGCTTAAGTTTGTAAATAACATCAATTAGTAAAGTTATTATTTATTTACAATTATAATATTTAAAACATTTGAAATTAAATATAAAAAAAAGAAAAAAAAACAATTAAAGTTCAGCTAGTTACAAAAGCGTTTTTCTTTTAGTTTTGAAACTATTATTTATTTTTTCTCTTTAGTGTTATCAATGATAATTTTAAAGTAGAGAAAATGGACTTTTAGTGCATCATAATTATGTGAAAACTGCTTCTCAGGTCGATCTATGATTTATTTCGTACTCTAACCATTTCATCCAATGCATCACCGTTAAATGGGACTCTTCACATGCATCAGTAATTGAAGGACTTCCAAAATACATTCAGCCCCTATTTTACTCTCTTAAGGGTTTTCCAAAAGCGGTGACATATATGTTTCATTATATCAAACCACAAACCCAAATACTGAGTTATGTTGAGCTACATTAAAATTGAGGTACTTTTTATAAAAACTTTCATCCCTTTTTTAACCAAATACGGGTGCGATACATAGAGAGATATATATAAAATATTGTATTGTCATCGGTCCTTGATAAGCGTGCAAAGTTTCAACTCAATCCGATGTTTCAAAGTGGGTTAAAATCGCGTTCAAAGATTCCGTTACAAACATACATAGATACATATGTAGATATGTATCTATGTATGTCATAGATACGACCGAAGCTAATAAAAGCGTGTTACAAACTGCATCCAAATTACTGTCCCTAAGATGAGTTTCTAAGGACTCGTAGATTTCATATCACATTAAGTTTACGCACGTACTATAATTAAAATAATAGAAAAAGTACGTA
Organism: Cecropterus lyciades; assembly: GCA_002930495.1. Classification (NCBI taxonomy): domain Eukaryota; kingdom Metazoa; phylum Arthropoda; class Insecta; order Lepidoptera; family Hesperiidae; genus Cecropterus; species Cecropterus lyciades. Next base: position 395,369 of record MOOZ01003217.1, read on the forward strand.
ATATATTTAAGAAGACAAAGCAAAAGTTAAAGAAAAATAATGCATTATAAATAAAAATTAATTGTTATTGGAGATAATTAGTATCAAATAAAGTATAATGTACAATTATGTATAGTTTTTTATACTTTTTTTATACTTTTTTAATACTTTTTTTAGTCTAAATTTAATAACGAAAAAATGCTTAGTTGAATAGCGCTAATTAACAATATAAAGAAACCAATTTATAGGCCAATGAAAGATAGTATTCTTTAAAGATAATTTCCAAGAAAAATGCAAAGAGTAGGAGGTGCTAAGGAACATTCACATCTATAGCTTAAAGCTAAGGATGTTTAATAGAATATTCGTAACTACTTTTTGTCAGATAGCTTATCGAAAACTATTACCAAGTTAATTTCTCAAATATAACCTTACCATCACCGTCTCAAGTGGTACACACAGACGTTACAAGTTAACATCTAAAGCTGTTAGCCGTTAGCAACAAGGAAAAAATATAATTATATTTTTTTAATCACTTTTACGAAATAAAAAAATCATAACGATAATCAACGAAAATAAATTATAAATATTGTAGTTCTATAAATTAAATCAAAAAATATATAGATAAAATATTCTAACTTAGAAATTACCGAAATATATAATTATTAAATATGAATGAAATAAAACAAATAATAATTTTGTTTAATATATAATACAAGTATCTCACAGTATTTATGTAAATCTAGAAATGTATAACACTTTTATACAAACTTTTATACAACTATTTAAAAGAAAATTACATTCTTGTTGACTACGTCATTTCCAAAGATAAAATGTTGAGTTTGCTAGCCACACTTTCAGGCTGTGTTGCAAACGGAATTAATAGCAAAAACTGCGATCATTTAGCAATAGTAACAATTTACTAAATGGTTTAAATAATTTCTAAGATAGGCTATCAGTTTGTTTGTGTATCTCCAGTTTAGTATAAAATATATTTAATCCATATCCGATATCCGTAAATGGATGCAGTTAGCTATCATTAGTGCTTTTATTAAGTGCCTCTTTTTAAAACTATATCGCATGAAAATTTAAATATATGTTACGTATTTAGTTTCAACTATCTTTTTAATTATATACAATGTAATGAAAAATAAATTCAAGCTGCATTTAATTTTCTTTTCAACGTCTGTTACGAAACGTCTATTTTCAACGTCTGTACTGTATACGTAAACAATAAAAAGCTGACGACCCGCGCGCCGGAGCGGTCACGATGCTGGTCTAACACGCAGCTGGTTTCGGGTTCGATTCTCAGCCAGACAGATCTTAATGACAAAATTAGATTTTGTGTTCTGAGTCTGTATTCATCTTTGTTTGACTATGGCATCTACGACCCAAAAAATACTTGTGTGGGGCTATGAGTACGGAAAGCGTTTATTTATTTTATTTAGTAATAGCTACTTAAATGTTTGTGTAACAACATTTTTTGATAGAAATAATTTTTAGCACTACCGCAATATTTCCAACCATCCATCAGCTTTATGGGATCCACTGCTGGATATACGTCTTCCCTTATGGGGGGTTTTGAAAAGCCACCGCCTTTGCATTGGCATGCGTGTTGGTGACCGCAGTAGATGTTAATGTTACACAGGAAGACGTTATTGCCTATCACCTAGATTTTGTCCTTCAGCCGCCTCCCATGATATCCTCAGAAAGAGAAAGATCTGTGCTATTCAATAGTGATACCATACGGCACAGAATTAGATGTCATAAGTTAATTCCCAGCATCGTTTATTATATTTAAAGAAAATAAAACTCCATTCTATTCCTACAATATTGAACTTCCATCGATAGACAGAAAGTGTCAGCATAATTTATTATTATTATATATTCTACAGATGATAATTCAATGGCGAGTGCCAATGGTTGTTTTGTCTTTTTCAATAATAACAATAATGATATTCACTTAATAAGGCGCCGTCGTGAACTTGGGGTTGGCGATATCACGAATGTTAAGGTTTGGTCACAAAGTACTATTATTTATTATTACATTATTATAAATAGAGATATTATAGATTAGACCTTAAGGCATTTTTACTAGTATCTTAAAAATTTACTGCCACCAAATCAAAAGCGACTTTGTGACAATATATCAATATGAACATTAAATCTGTGATCTGTTAAGCATAAGTCTATGTGATGTTTTTATATTGCTCTTCTTGTGAATCTATACTAATATTATAAAGCTGAAGAGTTTGTTTGTTTGTTTGTTTGAACGCGCTAATCTCAGGAACTACTGGTCCAATTTGAAAAATTCTT
>MOOZ01003217.1:398986-409148 GCA_002930495.1 Cecropterus lyciades
TGTCCAAATGCGATACTACTGCTGCGCGATTAGTCACAATATTAATAGCAGAACCTCTCTAAGCCTGAAAGAAGATCCGTGTCTATCAGTGGGACAATTTTGGGTTGATGACGATGAGTCCAAATTCAGTATTCTTTTGGTTATACATTCTATTTGTATATACTCGTGGCATACACGTATTTAAAAAAGGAACTTCTGAATTATTAATTAAACAATTTAATAACAGGTGAATGCTAATTTAATATTTAAAAGATATTTTTTGACCCATTCTGCATAAGCCCCTGTAGCCCCGACGGCCGGCCACGGCGCGTTCACATCGTAATTCAAATTCCATATTCGAACGGCGCTCCGTCAATGTTACGTTTCAAATTCGATTCGTGCTGCGACATGCGATTTTGATGCAACAAACGAGCGTTTGTATTTAATTATGTAATATAATGTAAAGTAGTGTTTAGGTTTGGTGTTAAATAGGTGGCTTTAATGTATTCCCATCATTGATAGGATATTTCATATAACTATATTTGATCAATAACTATCAAACATTTTTGCGAAAATGCATTTAAGCCGGTTAACATTATCCATTTTTATGCGTTATATTTTAATGATAACGCGGTTTCACCTATACGGCACAACAAGTAAAATAATACTATACCTCTTCAATAATTTTTGAAATACGTTCTCTAGGTAGCGCCATAGACCACGTAAACAATTCTAGGTAAGTTATCTTAGAATTTAAAGTGTAATAACTTTTGTCGGTAAAACGTCGGAATGTAACATTTTTATATGTATTGTATATCAAGTTTATATTATTTAATATATTAGTAATAGGCTTTTGGTGTAATTCGCTTTCAAAAACGCTTAATGCAATATTTTTCACTTTTTCTCTAAATAATTAAATGCCACACTTTTTTAGGTTTGATTTGACTAATCATAAGTCAAATATAATATCACAACATTAAACAACACCAACCCAATGAAGGCGTTGACGTGTTACTCGAACACACGTCAACTTGTTAACCAGCTGTCAACAACTTTTAACCGCCCGTTAACCGCCCGTCAACACTGCTTCGTATCAAGCAATTTGAAACGGCCTCTTTCCATCCCGCGACATCGTCAGATCGTGGTACATTCCGGCCCTAAAACGTTATAACTCATGAATGTTTTTATCCGCGAACAGTTTCACGCTTCTGGTGATAATTTATTTCATTTTGCACTTACCTGCTTTTACAAAACGCAGTTCGTAGATCGATGGAGTCAAAGTATTTCTAGGAAATATATTGTACAGGCGGTCTAGTTCTCCAGAATAGTGTACAGAGGCACCTACAAATTGTCAGTTGAATTTTTTTACAAGCATTTATTTTAATTAATATGAATACATCAAATTTTGTACCAATTTCTTTGTTGTTATTTTTTTTTAATGGTACACTGAAATAAAAATACGACTCAACTATGAAAATCTAGCAAGAAACTGAAACTTCATGTTTTATGTCGCAATGAAAGTAATATAAGAAATATTAATTTTCATTATTTCATGTATTCATTATAATTCTCACAATAATTATTTTCTTATTTGTTAATCAGAGATTATTTATGTAGCAGACATTAAAAATATTGCCATGTCATATCACAAAATACTTTATTACTTCTTAACTATAATCACATTATTGATGACGTAATATCACCCGAAATTATTTTACTTTGTTTACTGTTTCCATCACCTATTACAATATGATTTTCCCGTGACGAATCCATCTTTTCAATGTAATTTGTCACCAGGTGTCAAAATAGGAAGCTAAGTGACCCGTTGCTACCTTCCGGTATTTTGTACTTACAAAAACAAAGTGATGATGAGTTTTTAATACGTCCAAAAACCGATCCGTTTGTAATTCTACTATCATTAGACTGGTTAAATCGAACTGGGAATCAGGTGATGATTCGGGGATCATATTTTTAACATTTGTATTGTTCTTTATTTCTATTGTTACGGAATACCGTAATACTGGTTGACTAATTTAGATCTGACAATTTTGAACCAATTCGTGATATAATGGAATTGTGAGCGAATTTTCGAACCGTTTCTCTACAAACGGTTCTTCTTACAGATAGTTTATTTATGATTTTTTCAGTTTGATTTACCTTTTTACTATACGTAATTATATATTTTATGTATCCTTTATACCTCTGCAAAATTTTAATATGTAACATTATTTTTAATTGAATGCGACATTACAGATAATTAATTAATAATTAATAGTTTTTAACAATGTGCAATAGTTAATTCTGAGTGAATGGTTTCTATTTTATTAATAATCTATTAATACTTTTAAAATTTTCGTCCACCATTAACATTATTTTTTCCTCACAGGAATAACGTTAAATTCATGAATTAGTTAGCATATACATAAAAAATAAACATTTAAATACACGAAATATAGAATTTCATAACTGTATTTAGAATTAAAGATAAGTATAGGATCGTTGAAAGTTTCTTGAAAACTAAAGGAGGAATTGAATGAAATGTTTTTCTAAACGAGCCGGGATGTTCCACCGGATACGGCGAGCGTTCCCATGACAATGGTATCGCTGAGATGCGGTGCGCGTATCGACGCCCACGCGTTTCGTAGTGTTGGGATACTGTGGATCAAGTTATTTCATATTAAAGGGACTAAGACTGAGAGCCGTCTAGGGTTAAGGTAAGGGTCTACTGTTTCGTTAAACTAGATTTTAGGGTTAGAATATTGAGTAACCATTTTGTGTTCAAGAATGTAAGGCTTAGGATTCTGGTCCTTAGAATTGGTTTCCAAGTTTTTATTTTTTTATTATTTATTTATTTAAACAAACAAGTACAATTTCACACTTTAAATGTGTGCTAAACTGCGAAGCAGTTTGTCGGCAGTAGCAGTTTGGTTAGGTTAGTTAAAGTCACATATCGACGACCACGCGTTTTGATGTGTTCCAGTGCTGTCGATCATTGAGTAACCATTTTATGTCAAAGTTTATTAGCCTAAAGTACCTTAGTGTTCCCTAAGAACTGATGTATAGGGCTTGATAAGGCTCAGTTAGGTAACTTAGATTTGACACTATATGCACCATCGCCTCCTACTTTCATCTAAAAAAGCATAGATAAGCGTTGTTTTTTTTTGTTTGAAAGTCTTAATAACGGGGATAAATACCTCGTAATAGTAAAGTCTTAATAACGGGGATATACTATTACGAGGTATTTAATTTAGTCTTCAGGGATAGAGCACGCAATTTCAGGTAAGATTCTGGTCTTTTCTAGGGTCGATTATACATGTTCTTGGGCGGCCGTATGTATTAAAAGTATAGGAGTTTTATTACTTTTAATGAATTAAAGTTAGTAGCCTCATCCCTTTAAGTCTTTCGTCTTCCGTGCTCCGGGATAGAGATCTATCCGAGTCCGTTTGAGCATGCGAGTCTTTCGGACATTATATTACAATTCTCATTGAATACTTACCAACGTCCACCTCGAAATTCGAGATTAATACTTCATAAAATTAAAGTTTACTCGTGCTCGTATATTTTAGTACGTACGTACTCCGAAGTAAGTTAGTTAGACCTGAACATATTTTAGAAATGTTATGTCATTTTATTACGGTTGTTTTGTAAGCTTTTTTAATACTAATTGTGAAGTGAAAAAGCGATGTTAACGGCTCTAAGTATTATCTAAAAGAAATTAGAGATAAGCACTTCATGATAATTTAAAGGTGGTGTAAACAGATAAATGGTTTTTTGTTTTTTATTCAGCTATTTGTGTAAGTGATTGTACACTGTATGTTTCCCAATAAAATAAAATATAGTGTCTTTGTTTCTAGCGGCAATTTTAAGGCAGTATAACCTTTCGTCGTACAAATCCACATACGCGACACCTATTTTTACTTTAACAGCAGTGTCAAGGTTGGTGATGATTTTTTTAACACATTATAATACAATTATTCCAGAGATGGGATATCATAAAACTCCTTTCTTAGTGGATCTACATATACATACACAAAATAAACTTATTGTCTTTATTTCATGGTTCCAGCTTTAATAGTATAGGCTCGAAGTCTTAATAATCAGAAGTAAGTATCCTTTTACTTTTATATACATAAATAAGGGGTAGATTAGAGGTGGCAGTGTCAACAGTGCCATCAAGGAAACATAAAAGCCTGTTTTCTACTTATTTTAATTTCATAAAAGAAGTAGAAGGAAACATATTTCATCGACGACACTAGCACGTTTCCATACTATTTAAAATAGCTCACACATAAATATCTAATAAAGAATACCTCCACACTAGTTCCTTAAAGGAAACGTTCATAAAATATTATCCAAGTTTTATTATGCAAATAATTGCTAGAGGCAGCGTCTTCATGGCGTGGTCACAATATTTCTTTCTGACGTTGATGTGATCTGTACAAAGACAAACATTTTTCAAACGAAACCATTTGAAATGTCAGCTTTACGCTGTAGAGTTAGATTCGTTGCGTTTGCATATACAAGTTTGTAGCTCAAATAGGAAGACCACGTTATGTTTGTACCCGAGAAATAGAAAATTAGTGAATTATGGTACTTCATACGTTGTGTTAAGGTTGTTGTGTTTGAAAACGTGCGTAAAGTTTTAGTGGTGAAATAAATACGACAATGTTCGAAGTCATTATCGGGGGTGCACCACGTTTTCACACTTTGTATGGAGTAACGGTGCCTTCAAATTAAGATGTAAGTTGCATGAATGCGAGTCGGCTGTTATTTATGATTTATTTGTGAATAGGCTTCTAGGAACGTTTGGTTTTGCTAATCGATCAACCAATAGATATGAAACTATTTATAAAACAATTATAAAATGTGAATTAATAGAATTATGTCCTTTGTCTGTGAATTAGATACGATGTGCTTAAGTAGATAAAGTTCAAGTGTAATTAAAAAGATTTAATCTTTTTATTTGTATGAACCAATCTTGATAAGGCTCAATAATTTGTGTAAGGTGAAATAGTTAATTGGACATAACATGGGCTATTATTAAAATTAAAATATATGTAAATACTGTCTCGAATTAGGCAGCGCATTTGAAAATGCAGGTGAACTGAGCTTTCACGGTAATCTTATTTGGGGTTGATTACAAAATTTATATGTGTATCTTAAACATAGAAAAGAAATTAAATACTCCTTGTCGTTTTAATTTCATTAGAAATAAATAAGTTTTACTAATAATTTTTCTACGCGTAGACCAAATATTCTTAAAAGATAAGTCTTACAAGTGAAGTTCTGAAAGCGAAATTAAATTAGCTGGTAAAAAAAATAACTTTTCGCATTTCGACTATAAAACGACCTCCATCCTCCATCCTACTACCTCCATAACTGATTCTCCTTCATAGTACGTAATCGGTTTCATACTCGTATATTTTAAATTGATGGAAATATTTCTCAACTAGTAAAAACACATTTTTGACATCGATGAGAATGTTTCATAGTAACGCAACTTCGACTCCAAGTCAAAGTCAAACAATTTCAAAACTCAAAATGGCTCCGTATATTTGATGCCTAACATTTGTTTGTGGTGAATGCTTACAAGCGATCAGCTATTCCGATGAGTCAATCAATTGTGAACTAAAAGTAATGTGTTAAATCAGTTTGTCTGGTACATGTATGTTAATAGTGTGTAGGCGGTCTACATGACTTTAGTGTTCCTTTCCGGAATAAAAAATAAGGTTCTATAGCACCTTTCTCTTTCAGAAAGCAATTTTAAAACTTTGTTTCTTTATTAGGTATCGGAACTAAGCTAACTTGGATATCAGATTGGATTGCAAGCTCATTTGCCTATTTAAGTTTGTATACTCATACACACAGTTACTGTTAAACAAATGACACACATAGGGACGCACCCAAACTGGAACTATAAATAAAATTTGACCTTACAGTTGACGCCCTCATTAAGCGCACGCACCCTGACATTTATCAGACGAACAAATGTCGTCTCCCAGTCAGCGCTAGAATCCCCATAAATTAGAATCACGATCTCATTACCATCTGACTGCGCTTGGTAATCAGACAAATGTTGTTTTGTGCTCTAACTAGACCCTTATGCCAAGGAACGATTGGATATGCAGGACGACATAGAAGCAATAATAAGACGATTATTAACTTTTCAAATGTAAAAAGTGAAGTCATTTGTAGCAAATAATTTTCTATATACCTAGGTAATTCTGATTTATTATATCAATATCCACATTATGTGATATATAATTGTGTAATTTATATAACAATATTTCTATTTATGAGCCCCTGTAGGGATCTTCCCTACATTTAATAAAATTAGAACTTGTCTAATGTTTGGATACAGTTTAGTTATCGTAGTTAATGGATAACATCATTGCACAAAACTGCATCATATTCCCTATATTCTCCTTAATTTAATTTTTTTTGCCTCATTCACTACTTGTAACTAACTCTGCTTATACACAATTGTCAAAATATTTACTTCAAAGAATATTATTTACAGAATTATTTTTTAACCTCTGTTACCACTATTTAACACGTCTTGCATATGATTGCTTCATATACGTATTATCATCTGTAATAATACCGCTACAATCTCGTCGCCCGAATAGCTCACATTGATTCATAATCGCAGCCTTGCGATAAGATCACTAGACGCTCGCGGATTCGCACGCCAACGCATCGCCATCCGTTAACTTAGCTACGCTTGAACTGTTCAAACTAAGTATCCTATTATTGAATAACTATTTTCGTTTTTGATTAGTAATTTCTGAAAATTCTCCTTTATGTTGCTATGTTCTTTGGTCGTCTATTGGCCTATGTCCTATGGGTATGAGATTGGCCAAAGATGCGTTGCTTCTCCTAGACTAAGTTGGAAAGCCTGGGATAGGAAAGTCACTTTCTGGTTTAAAGATTGTAGCAACGCTTCGCGCACTTGCATGCGGCGTTTAATCTTAGTCTTTGGGTGTAAAAATTCAACTGAGATCATGTTGTATAAAACTGAAGTTGCAATATGATACGAACAAACTCGAACGAAACGAAAAAACGAAATCCAACTTATTACACTCAGTAAACAGCGTCTATCTACATCTGTGACCGACTCCATATAAATAGATTCTACTCGAAGTAGATAACAAGTGCGTTGCCACTCCAAAGGACTAAAATGATCGCCTCATAGCTATTCTGTCTGATACCTGTATTTATCCTAACTACTTTTCAGGGATTTCATGTGCTAAATTGACTGGCTGGCCGCCTGACATTAGGCGGCCATTACCGACTAAGGCGACAGAAGTTAACTACTAAACGAACTAAAGCTAAAATATGTATATTTTTCGTTACAGGAACGCGTGTCTCGACATCGCACCTTTATTGCATTTTTTATTGTATTGATATAGAAGTAACAAATTAGCGTGCAGTCTACCTGATGGTAACTTTCGCTCGCAAATATTTCTAAATAATCTCAGATAAAACCAGTCTTATGAAAGGTTGGATACGTATGTATCTTTGACCCCATTTTTCACACCAGATTCACAGCAGTTCTGAACATTGCTATTATTAGGTAGAAATAGGTGTGGTGGCAGCGCCTCCAGAGTCGAACTATAAATGTTTGTATCGCCTTAAAAAAAAGCACAACGTTTTCTAGATGTATTTTTGATCTTACATGTGCCTGGATCCATAACACCTACAACAGAGACGCATTCAGCTCATGGCTATGCTTCTATACTATATTTATCACGGTAGATACGACTACATACACCTTAATAATAATCTGTACAATTCAGTCCCACCTCAAACTCACTCACTTAAAGATATAATTTTTTGCTATTATTAAGTGTCGAACAAACGTTCACCAAAAATTTCGACTTATTAAATATCCTTTCTGGAAAATTTAAAAAACAATTATTGCTGATTACACCCTTGGTGTAGTCTGTAATATTAATTAGCAGATTTAAAAAAAAATCTTAAAATGTATTTTTAAGCAGGTATATATTAATTTTTCTATACTTTAACCATCGACTCCCTATCTTTGCTTTTATACTTAATAGTAATATTTGGTCTATAGTGCTGGATAGCGATTTTAAAAACATTTTTGTTAATTAATAGTTAAGTAAACATTGTTGTTAACTGTTTGTTGACCCCAATAAAATAAAATATATTAAAAAAAAACACAAAATTCTTTAGACACCTAGACATAAAATACGTTTGTTTAATAGAATTTGATATATAGCTAAGTTATAGTTGCGAGAAGAATTAAGGGTATTGATTAATATTAGCATTAAAAGCAAACATAAAACAGATGACGTCAAGTATTACTCATCCATTAAGCTCATGCACGATTTTTATCACACAATCTAATTAATCATCCAATAAATAACTTTAATCTTTCGCGGTATTGTATAAGGTTAGGCATCTGCTCAGTTTATTTTGATACTTGGGTACGTGGGAATCCATTTATTAGTTTAATCTTTAGAGATATAACTTTTGTAATATAACACTGTCAAATGAATTTACAGTCCACCTAATGGCACGTGGTCACTGCTACCCATTGACAGCTGTTAGTCAATCACAGTTGCGTTGCAACTCCCAAGTCGAATTGTCGCCTCATTTGTAATTGAAAAGGCTGCCATGTCGAAGTATATTTTGATATTTGGTTTTGTATTGATAAGATTGGATGTACTAAGGCGTAGACTAGATTACTATTTATGACTAAATATAAGAACTAAAGAAATTAAACTTACATGTGATAAAATTCTTCTTGATTCGGCTCCAGCAATACCACTGCCATGCCTTATTCTATTTTATGTACTGTAAGAGCCGCTGCGTTCTCGTTTAAAGTGTGCTGAGAGTAATGGACGCTCCTAAAAACTTAGTAAATTAGCTACATTTCAATTTTCTTGATTTCTTGCCGGATCTTCTCAGTTGAGGTCATTTTCCGATCCGGTGGTAGTGTAAGAAAAAATATTGTAAATGACAATTTGTAAGTGCCCCCGTAGGCCTATGCAAAATAAAGACATTTCATTTCATTTCATTTCATTTCATTTATAACATATCACGTCCGGAGAAGATTTTTTTATCAGACTGAAGAAGCTAACGAGCTTGCAGTCCACCTGGTGGTAAGTGCTAAACTACCGCCCATTGACATCTGTAAGCAACTTCATATACGAAAAGGGTTCTAACTGAAGTCGATCACAGATGCGTTGCTACTTCCGAGGACTTAGATGGTCGCCTCATATGTAAGGGAGCCAGCAACCACACCCTTCCACGGAAAAAGTGTTTCACGCTGGAAATATGTGTGGCGGTGATACTTCCCCGGTCAAACTACACTGATTCTACCACTTATTGGCTGTGGATAATATCGTCTAACCATATTCTACTTCCTTACAAATCATAAACGTAATTTGTAAACAAACATCAAGTGATGTCGTAATAGACAAACTAAGCCAAACGCCGTATGAATAAAGCGCGCATCAATGTTGTACCAATTAAAAAATTACTAAAGATCAGCCTTCGCTCACTTGAAGAAAGATTAATTATTCCTATTGTGCCTATCAGACTTTAACCCAAATTAGATTATGCTATCATCATGTCTTTATTGAGCTGTATATCATTGTAATAAAGGTTATGTTCGAATTAGTTAACCGTAAATGTATTTAAGTAACAGTTTAATCCAATAACCGAACACGCGCGGATACGTCTGTCAGAGCAAGAGCGCTTGATTTGAAGGTCTAGCGTGATAATAGCGTGATCGGGTCGAAAACAATTCGATTCGATAGCGAAAGTGTCGTAAATAAGAATCAATGCATTAATTATTATGTTTTTAAACTTGTGACTCAATATTTTAAAATTGAAATGGGTTGAACTTAATATAGTACAAGTAGCTAAGCGATCAGCTATGTAATATAATTTATAGATGTGTATTCACTCATACCTTTTACAATCGAACATCAATAATATTTTGCTAATAAAAATATTAATTTATCAACAAAATGTACATTTAAGTTTGCGTGAAAACCTTACCTTATGATAAGTCAAAAATCATTGTGACAATTAAATAATGCTATGTGGAATTTCAATTCTACACACACACACACGCTTTCTACACTCATAGCCCCACAGTAGGATTTTCTCCTGTGTCGTGGGTACCATGGACACACAAAGACGAACA
>MOOZ01003217.1:436735-447130 GCA_002930495.1 Cecropterus lyciades
AGAATTTTTCAAATCGGATCAGTAGTTCCTGAGATTAGCGCGTTCAAACAAACAAACTCTTCAGCTTTATAATATTAGTATAGATATCTTATATATTATGACAACCCGCGTGGCGGTGCGGTCACCATATCGGTCTGACACGCCCACTGCGTGTTACGGGTTCGACACCTGGCCAGACAAACATCTGAATGATGAATTTAGATTCTGTTCTGAGTCTAGGTGTTTATGTATTCATCTTTGTGTGTCCATGGTACCCACTACACAGGATCCTAGTGTGGGGCAATGAGTGTAGAAAACGTATTATTTACGTCTTATTTATACAAGCAACGTATCCGTGACCATCACTAGGTTGGAGAATGGTTCGACCGGGGAAGTACCACCGCCACACCTATTTCTAGTGTGAAGCAATTTTTGCGTTTTAATGGAAGAGTGTAGTTGCTTGCTCACTTTATGAGGAGACTATCTTAGTCCTCGGGAGTAGCAACGCATTGCATAGCAACGACTACAGATAGAACCTCTATTCATGGGCGAAATTGATTACTTACCATCAGATGGACTGCATGCTCGTCTAGTACTCCAACTACATGGGTGACAGTGTACAATAAATGTACGTGGAGCATGTGATCTCCGTGCTTGTTTACTACTGTAATACCTACACTAAAGCAATCTGGCCAAAGTCTGAAGCACCAGCTTGCTTTATTGCGAATTACCACCAACCCATTATTGTCCCACTGCTGGGCACGGGTCTTCTCTCAGATTGAGAGAGTTTCAGGCCATAGTCCACCTTTAGTAGTAGACTTCACAATCCTTTGAGAACTTTTTTAAAGAACTCTCATATGTAGGTTTCCTCAGGCTGTTTTCCTTCACCGTGAATTGATAATCAACTACTAATACTCACATAATTTTCCGAGAGTCTGGGATTCGAACCTAGGACCCTCGATTGAGCGACCGAGTTTCAACCTGAATGGTTGAAACTCACTGGTATCACTGCTTATATTCACTGTTCCACTCCTGGACATAGGCTTTACTTATTGTTTTTTCCAATAGTCACCGCCAATAGCATGTTGGTAACCGCAGTGGTTGTTGATAGTATTCAAGAAGACACTGTTGAAGTCGATTGTTAACCAGCGTTGGATATTTTAAGTCCTTGCATGCTATTTCATAAAGCCGACCACGCCATTATGTGGTCCAATTACTCAGACGCAAAGTCATCAATTACTCACGAACTTAAAAAAACAGTCTTTTAGCAGGCACACATGCTTAATACTACTGTTATCAATACGTATTATGATAGTGGAGTCGAACTACAAAGGAATGTACCACCATAAAATTGTATCATTTCTCACTATAAACACCAGTTCAGCAATTTCTCAATAATAACAGGTTTGTGATAGGGTCGCAGGTTCGACTCCGCGCTACATGTGGGCGTGTATTAATTACTGCGGCGCCACCCTATGTAATTTGTGATACCAATAGCATGCATAGCAAAGGATATTACGCACTATCCGTCGATAGTGTTTTACAAAACGATAAACAATTTAATATACACATACATTTCCTAAGAAACTTTTCATTATATAAATAAAACAACCGAGAACCTCTCGTGTGTTTTGTCTCCCACACACAATGAAATTACTTTTGAAAAATTGTATCAATTCTTCATGCACGCCCTGAATTCGAAGGTCTATAAATCTTAACAAAAAGCGATTTGGCACGAAAATAACACACAAACATTATTCATAAAAGTTACATATAGCTATCATTTTACTTAACTCAAGCACTGTAAAATCTTTAGTGAGAAAAGAATAAGAGCGACTTTGCTTGAAATCGTGCGTCGTGCTGAGACTAATAAAATATAAGCCGAGTTCAAAAATATTTCTATTGAACATCGAAACACAAATTCGTGCTCTCTCATAAGTTTAATTAAATATTTATTCGTGAAGGGCGGGGTCGCTCCGCCCTACCATCGATATCGATATTGTTTTCGAGATTTGAGATTGTGGGTATGGTCATAGAACTTGCGGGAAAAAGCTAGGTTGAAACACTTTTGTCGGTAAAAAAAAAAACATTTAATAAAATTTTTATTACAAAAAAATTGTTCTAGGTTGGATTCCTTGATATGCAGTAAAAGTCCCGAATGTTTCTTTAAAATAACAGTTCAGTATAAATTAAACAAAGCGAAAATATAAATTATCATCACACAAGGGAACGAACCACCATTTATGAAGTTTGACCTATCAACTTTAAAATACTAATCAGTTTAACCAATCAATTTATTTCCATAGGGTATTACTCATATCACATACTAATCATATAGTTTGTAAACTAATGAACAACTAATTTTATTAAAAAACATACTCCCGCTGGCTATGTGATCTAGTTAACTATCATAAAACTACAAATTTAGTATCCGTAAATAATATAAAAAACACTACAAAATAATTCAAGAAATTATTCAATTTAGTGACGTTCAGTGGAAATCAAATTCAAACAAAAAATCCAAATCGCTTAGTTCATAGCCACACCGGATCTCGACCTCCGCACCGGCCGCGTTTTATCGAACTAAAGGTCAAGTGGCGATACTCATCGGGTTCTACGATGTCAGTGAAATTAAAAGTGACTTGTTCCTCATTTTCGTGTGATGTCCGTGAAGTGACATCACGCGGATGTCAAAATTTCGTAATCGATTCGATGTAACATACGTATTATTAGATGTTAAGTACTCGTATTATGTCGCCGTTCATATGGCCCCGAGGCTTTTGTATATTTCAATCGACAAAGCGAAGCAACACCGTGTAAGCTTTGCCGCGAGGTGTTGGTCTTGTATAGTGCTACTGTTTGTCTTCCCAGGGATTCCCATGGATCTTTGACGACCCGCGTGGCGGAGCGGTCACAATACTGGTCTGCCACGCAGTGGGTCCCGGGTTCGATCCCCGGCCAGACAGACATCTGAATGATGAGTTTAGATTTCTGTCCTGGGTGTTTGTGTATTCGTCTTTGTGTGTCCATGGCACCCTCGACACAGGAGAAAATACTACTGTGGGGCTATGAGTGTTAAAAGCGATTATGTTTATGGATGTCGTAAAGGCGACTAATGGCGATTAGCAGTAGTGTTCCTGTGTAACATCAACAACCTTTCCGATCACTAACAAGCAGGCCAGGAGTGATAACTATTGTCTATAATCCCCAATAAGGTGGCCTAAGTCCATTAGACGACCTCAAAAGGCTGATGCATATGATGTTATGGATTTATGAGCAAAGTTAAATTAAATATTATTATACTACCGTGTTTTTGAGGTTTTTTTTTTCTTCGTACCATCTGAAACCCTATACAAAAAATATTGTCATAAGAATCTGTATTGACAATGGTGTTGAAACAAAAGTGCCCATCAAAAACTAGAATAGGTTAAGGATCCGGTTAACGATCAAATAAACATTTCCAAAATTAGAGATTTGTAAAAGTAGAGCCAAGTTTCTTGATCGTTAATTTAAACAACATGATATAACTAATTTCATAACTAAACTCTGCAAGAGTTATAATTAAATAATTTATTTATTTATTATCCAATAGAAGCAATGAATTACGCTGTAGATTTCCAGCGAATAGAGGTTACCTGTGAGACATGCTGACCACTTTTGATAAAAACTACTAATTATTACATATTAGTTAAGAAGTTAACATATTTAGCCAACCATTTCACTACTTTTATTTTTACTACAAGTGGATATTGAAAATAAAAAATGTTAATCAGTCAGGCATCTGCTCACTTTATTGAATTACAAATAAATTAGATATTATATAGCAACGCAATGCATATTCCATCACTTATTTGCAATCCATACCACGAGATCAAATAACTTGGCCCTAAACTTCAAGCACCGCATTACCAGATTACATAAATAATCATATTAATTATGCGTATGCCAGGTTTGCTCAGCTCTCGAGCGAGGCTGATTATCGTCTTACTTCAATTGTGATGTTAATGAGCGAAATTCGAGATGGAACCGTACACGTTGATGGTTACGACATCGCTACTAGGTTAGACAACCAACAGTACAGTATTTGGTTGCATAGCGACCGTCTAAGTTAGAAACATAATATGCTTTGACGTTAAAGGTTTTTTTATTGTGTGGAAGTAGCAAACAAGCAACGAGCAAACGAGCATGCAGCCCACCTAATGGTAAGTGGCTACTGGCGCCCACAGACATCTGTAAGCAACCCTAGGTAACATCAAAGTCTCACCTAAGGTTAGCCACATATACGATGCTACCGCTGAGGACTAAATTGGAATGCCTCGGAAAAGTATGTCTCCCTTACACCCTTCAGACTAGAACACAACAACGCATAACACTGATGTTATTAGGCAGAAATAAGTGTGGCGGTGGTGCTTCTGGAGTCGAACCACAAAGTGTACTACCAACTTCAAGTAAAAAGTCTGACTACTTTGTTTACAGAGGCGTTACCGCTATACCTATTTCCATATATAGATCTATCATATATAAGTATGAGTGTAGTTAATATCATATTTACCTAGGAAGGTGCGGTACGATAGACACCAACCCGAGGTATGATACTAACGTAATTCTAAGGCATAACAACGTATTATTGACCAAGAACTCCAAGCCCGTTTGGGTTTGATTTATTTACTTATTTACACGTTACAGCTGTGCACATAATATATACTAGAACACATCATGATACTCACATCATACATACATCATGTTTGATACTCTTTCACGCAAAAACTACAAGCCGGATTTCGCTGAAATTTGGCACACAGATTATGACCTGAATTAAAACAAAAAATAATCATTAACCGGTAAACATCACCGAAGCGGGCAACGAAAGTAAGTTAGTAATTCAAATAGATGCTAGACTGGCTTGAAGCAAATTACAAGCGTGAATAATATTTATGTAATGTAGAGTTTTCTTAATCATATTTTTTTCATCTCCATATTTATCTTTATACAAGTCGCGGTATAGCGACCTTTATTCTAATGCAAGAAGTGACAAAAGATAAAATATATGAAATTGGATAAGTTTTATTGCCGTATAAAAAATGAGATAAACAATGAGATTACAAATAGGCAATTTTAAAGTTACAGATCGACCCGTCAGTTTCAGTTATTCGTACACATTATACATAGGAGTGCAGAATTCGACCTTTACACTTTTATAGCTGAGATCGACGCAAGCCTCCCTAAAGCTATTCCGCAATATCGCACGTGACCATCTGCACATTGTGTATGGAAACACCCAGAGGTTGGGGGTCTGACCTGCGACCCAATTGCGGAGCGTCCGTTTCTCGAAGAAGCTTCATTGAAGACGGCAATTAAGAAGTTCAGATTTATCTGCTATTAGCTCGATTATTTAAGGGCATTGTTATTAAGCATAGGTTTGTCATGAGTATAAAGTTGTGTGAAAAGTTAAACAACATGTAGCATAGAAGTGAGGGTTTTGATATTATTATGGAAGTCTTCGTTCTACTCAGACTAAGGATTTAATTTATCAGATGGTTCAATCCAAATAACTGTGCTTCGTGGTCAATAACAGTATATTCTTTCAGACAGAGTGCAAGGCAGATAATATTATTAAACGTTATTACTAAGTCCTCAGGCATAGGATCGTATCTGAGATCGAAGGTAGATCATCTGTCATATTTGGGGCTAATCATTGTATTTTGCACAGTCGTTTTTACCAAGGACGTGCGAGATGTGAAATGAGCATCCTCTTGACGTATTCCCGGAGCGTTATGGTATGGGGCTCTTTAAATAGGAGCGAAAAGAGCTCTCTTTCAAAGCCAGCAATGCATTGGCGACTCCTCTGGTGTTGCAAATGTCCATAGGCGACGGTAACTACTTCCCAGCAGGTAGCCTGTCCGCCCTATCATTAGGATTAAGTATAAAAAATATACGATGACCTCCCGAAACTTACCAAAAGATGGCGCCACTGGTATTCTGAATCACGTTATCAAAACATTTTTAATATGTGCATATAATACAAAATTCAAACTGAGACTTTCGAAGCATGGCTGCTCCCCAGGCTTGTTCGCCTAGCGTGGAGATCTCCCTTTGCCAAAATAAAAAAAATTAAAATGTTCATAAGCTCGACTTATAACTACAAAAATTTAGCTGGATTTTTACTGTCAGTTTGCGACATACATCTACAAATAATACAAATAATCGACTACGAAAGCAACATAAGCTTAATGTTAGTATTCTAGTATAAAAAGTATAGTATAAATTATAATCTTAAAAGATAACATATTTATTGTAATAGAATCTCCAACTGAACCGAAATATGATTTCGACCGTACTCAACTCAGTATAACAAGTTAGAGGCATCGCAAAAACAGCCTCATTCTGCACAGGTTAGTACGTACAAAACATAAATTGCATCGTCTCGTGACCTCAGCGCCCACAAATACCTATTCGCGTCCATTTTATGAGAGAGTGCAAGGTCGTAACATCACATTACCGCTAGGCAAGTTCGCGAGATGCCTTCGTACGTTGTAGGCTAGTCGGAAAATCTGGTATATCTTTTACCATCGGATTTATTGAATAGTGAAATCAGTATTTTAATACTAGGTACTCCATCATTTCGATGTCCCTACAAGTGGCACTGTACTAGGTTACAAAGTTACGTAAGGCACTATTGACGTAAAACAAAGGCCATTTAGCCTTATTCTCAAGAAAATTGTTAAAACAAAATGGCCTGACCACTAGGTAAAAGCAAGTGTTTTCCAAAACATTGCGCTTATATCTCATTTTTTTAAATCTCTGATTAATTCAAATATAAATTAATTTTCTGATCCAATATCTTGCGATTTTTGACGGGTTTAATGAAGTTATATGTAAAAGTGTCAATAACGTATGTATAGGTACATAAAAAAAATTCTAGACATTTCAATATATGCCGGATTTCGTAAATTTCCTAATTCCGTTTGACTTACATATACTAGTGCCTACTCACATCGTTTTCCATATTCGCCTAATAGGTACTGTCTTTCCTCAAAATTAGAATAGGCTTAAACCGTAATAGGGTACAAAGTGTATTCATACAATTTTCATACCGTTATGCTTTACGCGTTCTATTTTCAATCTTCTTATTTTTTTTTATTGTATACAATATAATATACATATAGTATCAAATGCGTACTTCGAATGTCCACTGCTGCCAATGGACATGAACCCCTGATAAGATCAGTGTCTTGCCTGAAGTCCAAGTTGGTTGTTTATCTAGGGTATGTCTCCCTTATAATATGTTTAAAACTAGAACATACCAGGGCTTTATTATATCCTGTAGCAGAAACAGTTGGAGTAAGCTTCCAGATTCCAACTATAAAGGATTCTAACACCTTTAAAAGTAAAGATAAAAGCTTTAAAAAACGACTTCAAAGACAAAGCACTATATTCATTAATTATATGTTTTCAGTTTATAGTAAAATAAAACACGCTTTCTACACTCATAAACCCACACTAGGATTTTCTCCTGTGTCGTGGGTGCCATGGACACACAAACACGAACACACAAACACCCAGACCCAGTACAGAAACCTTAACTCATCATTCAGATGTCTGTCTGGCCGGGGATCGAACCCGGGACCCACTGCGTGTCAGACCGGTATGGTGACCACTCCGCCACGCGGGTCGTCAATAGTAAAAAAAGTGTTGGTTCATTGTAAATATTAAACATCCACAAAGGTATATCTTCTTTATATGAATGTGATATTGTGTAACATTTCGTTTTTTCACAGACAGATGCTTTCATTTTATTTAAACGTAGAAAATAGCATATTTTTATGGCGGTTTAAAAGGTATTTTACGGACAGACTTCACTTTCAACATTATGAGAGGTACGTATCGATATCCAAAAGCACACAATGTGTGGAAATATGTTCGTTTAATAGCAGAACTGGTATCTAGTGGACGGGTACAGGCATTAAGCCTACATTTACTTGTATGTTGAGAATTCCTAGAAAATCCAAATGGTAAGCCTACTCTATTTGATACCGAGAGGTTTTTAGACCACACTCGAGGAATATATTATTTACATTGAACGAATTGACTCTACATTTTGCAAATTGTATTGGTGATTGTAGTAAATGACCAACTTCTCAAAAAGACACTGATTGGGTATCAGTGTCTTTTTGAGTAGTTGGTCATTTCCAGCATACAATTTGTTGTGTTTCGGTTTAGATATAACTCTCTCTGTTACCGTGAGGGCTATTAAGGTTTTAAATGCTGGAAATGGGTATCAGTGTATTTTTGAAAAGTTGCTCATTTACTACAATCACCAATACAATTTGCCAAATGTAGAGTTAATTCGTTCAATGTAAATAATATATTCCTCGAGTGTGGTCTAAAAACCTCTAGGTATCCAATAGAGTACGATAGTGTCCAATAATAATTAATATATGAATAATTGTTGTAAATATATTATACTAGTTTACTCCTGCGGCTCCGCCCGCTTCAGTCACGTTTACCACGATAATGCGTTGTGTTAATCTGGGTCATAATGACGATCCACGTGGTAGAGCGGTCACCATACCGGTCTGACACGCAGTGGATCCCTAGTTCGATACCCGGCCAGACAGATATCTGAACGATGAATTTAGATTTCTGTTCTGGGTGTTTGTGTATTCGTCTTTGTGTGTCCATGGCACCAACAACACAGGAGAATATCCTACTGTGGTGCTAGTGTAGATCAGTCTGTCTGGCTGGGGATCGAACCCGGGACCCATTCCGTGGCAGACCAGTATTGTGACCGCTCCACCACGCGGGTCGTCAAAGGCTCGTTTGCTACTTCCATACTATTAAAAAATATATATATAATCATTCTTATCTACACTCAAAGCTAAGTAACTGGTAATTAAAAAGGTCGTTTATATGAAGTCCAACCATCGTAAAAATATATCACTGCTTGGAGTGAATAATAACACTACTCAAAATGCTAACTTTACAAAAGTACCAATTAACAATGCTTTTGTTTTTCTTTTTTTCTTCTAATGAATAAAATGAAAATAATTAAAAATATATTAAACCCTCTTTAGCAGCAGCAGTGGTGTTAGAGCACTAAGATTTTAATTCTAGTTCTTATTTAAGGTAAAATTGTATCTTATAATTTAAATGGATGAATTTCTTATCGTGCGTTTATTCGTTCAAAACATTGATATATAAATACAAGGACAAAACACACACAAAAAGTACTGTCGATAACATTTCGTGAGTATATTTTTTTATTTTATTGGTAGCCAATTTTTTTGAAAATTAAATAATAAAGGTCAAATTTAAAATAAGGCGAACATTAGTTATAATAAAGAGTGTATGACATCAGTTAACATTCAAACAATGATTCAAGGTAATTTAATATAAATACAAAATCGTGAACACGTTGCCGACGATCTAATGTAACATAAATATAACAATGTAGCCGTGATCATTTTAGTGCAACCACGATCATCCAATTAATTAAATTTTAAAGGCAATTAAGTTTATAGTGAATGAAGTCATTTTACGAACTCCGTATAGAATGAACTTGAAAGTGACCTAAAATTTTAAAAATTTTATTTGTATTTGCATAGAAACTTTGTATGGCATGTTTTCATGTTGAATGTATTTAAAAGAAGTAGGGACAAGTCAATGGACCAATGGTTTGAAAGTTTACTTCCAAATCGGAGATCTGAGGTTCGAATCCCAGCTAGTTGATTTTTCAAAGTGATACGTATTACATAATAAGTATCAATATTGCTTAGTGTAGGAAACATTTAGTAGAGACCTACACACGGCAAAGTTCTACCGTACTTGGGCAGCGCGGTGCCTTTCACTGAAGAAAAGACACATGCTCATCTATTTCTGCCTAATAACAGTGCTATGAATTATTGTGTTCTGGTCTAAAGCATTCCAACTTAGTCCTCAGGGTAGCGATGTATGTGTGGCTGGCCTCAGGTAAGACTCTGATCTTTTTCGGTGTTGATTACAGATGTCCATGGACGGCAGTGGATATGTTCATGGAATTATTTGTATTCGGCTGTAATTAATAAAATATAAGTATAATAATAAGGTATAAAGAAAGTTTAAAAACTAAAACCCGACTATTATAACACGCTCTAGAAAGTACGAAACAAGAAAATAGTCCGCGCTGAAATTATAATGTACAAACTATTAAAAATTTACCGGCTAATAAATAAACCACTTACTTGCACGTATTATATTTTAACGTATTTTTATACGTCATACTGATAGAGACTTGTTTAAAGGATAGACGTGATCGTATGCTACTTTGATTTTATTTTATTATTATAATGAATTTGCTTTTGCTACAGTAGGATAGGCTTTAATTATAAGGGAACCGATGAACATCCATAGCCACATACATACAGGTCAAAATCATAA
>MOOZ01003217.1:452392-465465 GCA_002930495.1 Cecropterus lyciades
AACATATCATGTTAGATTACAACGACGAATCTAAGTCCTACAAGTATATGAGCGCCGACTTCAGTACCCCACGGGAAGCACCAGCTTTTAAATAAAAAATGTCAAAATCGGTTCACCCAGTCCAAAGAATCGAATATATTTTTCTTTTTTATATTTGAGACAAAAAAAACGGTCGAATTGAGAACCTCCTCCTTTTTTGGAAGTCGGTTAAAAAACTAATTAAGTGTCAGTATAATTTTAGAATTATCCCCTCACCACATGTTAATTTCAATTCCTATGACCTATTTTTAAATATATAAATATGTTGAACTCCTCCAACAAATCTCTGTCTAAGTTCCCCACATGTTTATTTCTAAATACATAGATATATTTGTAACTAAGTACGCGCAGACATTACAGCCTCAAGAATGCGCTACGAAGCTTATATCTGGAGGCTTTCGTCGGATGATCCTTATTGTTCTGAGCGAGTAAAAATGTAGACAATAGACCACTGCCCGGAGTCGACGAGCGGGATGATTTAGAGATCCCTGTGATTTAGTAACGCATTGTAAGAGATCTGGATGTAGGAAGTATTCCGTGTTAAATTTTGTAATTGTTTCTTAAACGTTGGCCTGTGAGCATTTTGATTTTGGGTTCGCGAATAGATAACACTTGTATGTTTCATATGGTTAAACGTTAGATATTTTTTTGAATAGTTGATGTTTTGAGTTTGTAAAACACATGTTGGATACATTTAAACCTAACGTTTGATAAGGGTTGATTTAAATTTTTAAGTTTTTTTTTAACAAATAACTGTAGGCAAAATTATATTGTCATGATAATACTCTAACATTAAATTAAGAATGCAAGTAAAAGCATTATTTTAAGATTAAACTCTTTTATTATTGTTTTGAAGGGTGAGAATTTTATGCTAAAGGTATGGATTAAGGCTTATTACTTTTCATTTGTTGATAATTTTCTTTTTTTTAACGAAGCAATAATCTAATAGAGGTAGTATCAACTACAATGTAACCAATGGAGAAAAGAGCTTCACAAAATAAGTTATACGAATACCGGAATTAAATATTCCGTGGCCGTCCGGGCAACCCGCAACCACATTGTTCGGCGCTGTGACTATGCATATTCCCGGGCATTTATCATGCGGCCGGCCATGAATATTCCCGCGTTAACGCACCGAGCGGCTTAATTTATTAATTGTAGCCCGTGACCTCCCGACCCGCGATTTATGGGGCACACTCATTATTGCATTACTTGTATTATTGGAGGAAATTTTAGTTAAGGTGGTATGAGTTGAAATTTTAGTTAAGTTTGTTCTTGTGCGTTTGATTGAAGTATGTATTTGCTTGTCAACGATAGTTCGTGTTACTTTTAAAGTGTTGAAAATTGGATTTAATTGATAAACTTATGTAAAAATATTATAATAGTATTTCACTCAACCATAATGCATATTATTCGTATTCTAAAGTGATACTTCTTTAGAATCGTTGTGATTTGAAACTCGATAGAACGAAAATGCGTATTAAAAGCTGATAAAAATATAACAATAATGATTACACATAATATCCGCGTGTTAGTTATTAATTGAATATAATTTATTATGATTATTATAATATTATTTCTTGTCACATGAAACATTTACCTTTGCTTACTTCATCTTTGTTTATACGATAGTTTCCACCCAGTAGGTAGCTTAAACAAAAAAAAATAAAACAAAAGGCACGAAAACTATTTATAACAGCAAGTGATGAGTAAAGAATTAACCTGAGGAATATTACTTTAAAGGAGAGTATTTCCCTTACCTTATCTTAATATAGAAAGTCAAATATGTCCTACACGGCAATGTGATAGAATTCAAAATCTAGTAACTGTTGTAATACTTATGTCTTTTTAGGAACTGTCATAAAAATATACCACAATGATTACTTACAGCTCAAGCTGAGATGAATTAGCGAGCAACGTCAGAGCGATTTATATGTATGTGCAACTGACCTGTCGATCTGTTCGCATATCAGTTACGTGTCAATATTGTGAGACATTTTGTTGGTTTATTTCAATTTAGTTTGCAAAAAATAATTTAATTTAGTTACCAAAATAAGTAACTTAGTTGACTGAATTAATATTCAACATGAGCGCCACCTATGTGTTTGAACTTTTACACCCCACCTGCAAATGAAGTTTATAAAACCAGTCGTCTCATTTTTATTTCTCCTACTTCACTGACCGATCTGATAGGAAACGGACGTATCCCTTCAATGTTTTTAATTTGAATATAATTTAACAGTGCATATTCAAATCATAAAAAGACGTTTTATTTACGCCCCTAACTAAATTTCCTATACATTTTAGTCCTTACGACTACGACACGACAAGATTGACAACTATAACTCCGTAAAATTGCGGATCTTTTTTTAAAGAAGCCATATCATGCAACGCAATATGTTAAAAGTAGAAACAGTTGAAAAAATCCGTAGTTTAATATTGTTCTGTTTTAATAGTTATGGCAGATTAAGTTATTCCCGTGGCTCCCCGCGCTTCGATCACGCCTACGTCTGTAATGAATGTATCCTATGCATCTAAGTCATAAACTATCTGTGTGCCAAATTTCGGCGAAATACAATCAGTATTTTTGCGTGAAAGAGTAACCAACGTATGTGTGTTTGTACCTCACATACTTACGCATTTATAATATTACTAAGATTTAGCTAACTTGAAGCATTTCATAATTGACAAATCCAGGATATTTGCGGGAGCGCCTTTCTGTGTGACATGAACACACAGCGTGGTCACCATCACGAATGCCAGGCTCGGCAACAACACGCATGTAAAGTGGGCATCAAGAGAGGCATAAACACCCATTAGAAGAAGCCTGTGCTTCATATTGCTTAGAGTATATTAGTTGGAAAAGACGGCTGACGCTAACTTGTGTCAAATATTTTTAAACCAGACATGAGACCCTTGACAAGACTTACCTTTTTCAATCTAATTATACCAATACCAAGTAGTAAAAACAGCTAATCATATCCTCTAGCAATAATGTTTCATTTAGCCACTAGCGGTCACCCATCCAACCCCTGACCGCACCTGAATTTACTTAACTTTGTAAGCCAATTACATAATTCTTATGCACTCAACATAAAATGTGTAAACAAACCAGTTAGTCTTACAATAAACTGCTTCAAAGACACACATAAAGAACCAGATCGATATGTCTAGGTAGAGTTTATTAGCTTTAAACTATTATATCTATTGAAAGTCATTTACTCTGCAGTCCGTCGTTTTTTACTTGAAAACACCTTATTTTGTGCCAATGCAAAGCATTAAGAGAGTATGCACACTAACCGGAAACAAATTCAATTACTTTTTAATAAACAATTGAAATCCAGTATTGATATAAAAACTTCAAAACGATAAATATTGTATTTGCCAACTTTATAGTTTACTACTGCTGGGCACGAACCTCAACTTAAAGTGTTAGGTATTTTAGTCATAAGTGGTAGAACCCTTTGTGTTCCGACTCCAATAGCACCACCACCACATCTATTACTGCCTAATAACAGCAGTCTTAAGTGTAGCTGTGTTTTGGTATGAAGGTGTGGTAAAGACGACAAACTTATCCAAGATGTTCCAACTTAGTGCTCCGGAGTGGCAACGCATCTGCGGCCAACCTCTGTTGATTGTAGATGTCCATGTGTGACAGTAGTTACTTACCATCAGGTGAACTGCACGCTTGTTTGCTTCTTCAAAATATTAAAAAAGACCATTGTCACAAGCAAAAAGCCTGTACACGTTACCCTTTTGTTTATAAAACCATTAACTTTTACTCCAGTGTACAAACATCACAAAGAGCAACCTGTCAGCGTTTCACTTTAAAACATGAGATCCAAATGACCTGCTTAGTATTACGCGGCGTGAAGTTCGTGTGGCGATCTAAAAGTATAGTGAGCCTCATGCGCATTTGATTTGGATCGGCAGCTTCTAGGAAACGTGTCAGGAGTCGCGGGTGAACAAGGAGTGTAGGGTTGGCGGAGTGCAGAGGGGTCAGTATGTAGAATTTATCAAAAAGAATACTTACTTTAGAGTGATCAAAAAATCTAATAAAAATCTTAATGTAAGTACAATATAAAATATTGTCCGAATTTCATGGTTCTTGCGGTAGTTTATACTTTTTTATGTAAAATTGAAAAAGCGAGCATGCAATTCTTCTGATGGCAATCGGTCACTGCCTCCCATGGACATATTTAACCTACTTCATTTAGAACAGGATTATGAAAAAGAGAAGAGAATTTTATTTTATATCAAACTCAGATCCTACTTCCGTGGACTAAGATGGCCTGCAATGGATGGATGCAACAACACGAAGGTCGAAACAAAGAAACTGCTTTACGATAGAAATAGGTGAGGCGATGATACTACACCGGTTGGACCATACTCGTTCTACCTCGCAAATTTAAAATATCTATTGAATAAAATTTAATTATTACTAGTTGAAGTACTCGTGCTTCGCCACGGCACATAATAAAGATAGTGTAAAATTTGGAAATCAAAAGTAGTCTATAAATTATATACCAAGTAAATAAGTTATATCTATGCAAAATTTTAACTAGCAGACGCACACCATCTCATTTTTATATATTGGTATCCATAAAAATTGTTCCCTAAGCCTGCCTCTGTGCGACTCAAAGGTTAAATCCATTAAGCTCTCAACTTATTAGCCACGTCTACCACCAACCTGATCTATAATTGTATTATGGATCATCTGTACACCGCGCGTGGGCGCCATAGAGGCGTGACCACGCATTCGTATCGATTGTAATCCAATTGTACCACGGAATTAGTATAGCGACGCTTACGTAATTAAGCCGCATGTAAGCTCATTAGAATATAGATCGGTAACCTAGTTTTATGGTGTTCCTTAGTTGTACGTTGTGAGTTGTTTTTATCGATAGTGGTTGCACCCATTGTCTTGTTTATGGACTGTATATTTAACTATAGGGAATATAAAGATAGTGCAGTCTAAGCACCTTATTATAGTGATAAGTGCTGTTGTATTCTGATTTGAGGGTTTGATTTCATTTTGTTATAGTGGTAGAAAACAAGCACGCAGTCCACCAGATATTAAATGCCACGTCGCCCGTGGACATTATTTATTTAAGGGAGGAAGGAGGCAAGGTCTAAAATGCTATATTTCTTAAAAAGGTAGGTTAATATTTCTTAAAGTGGAATTTACGATAGAATTTTTAAACTATTTATAAAGTAGTAGTAAGATATATATGACAAAGCTTAAAATGTATGTTCAACATAGCGGCATGAAACATTTAAAATATTTTACGAACCAAAACTTTACAAAGTTTGTAAATATTAAAGTTTCGTGTCGGTCTTGAATAACAACCACTAGTTCCACCACACACACCACTTACTTTCTTCCCGTGCGTATAGTTGCAGGTGACCAAGGGACAAAATCCAGGATGGGCAGCACCCTCTTCCTGTGTATGATCAACATCAACCGCAGTCACCAACACAAATGTCAGGCGCGGTGATCATTGGCAAAACCCTCCTCAGAGGAGGATTATATTCAGTAGCCGACCTCAAAGGCATGTGGATAAGTATTAAAATTATTTATAACAATCTTACTGACGTTAAAAATTCTAAATTTTATGAAGATATATGTACATGTTCACAAACTGTGTGATTATTACTCTGCCACGCAAAAACTACTGATTGGGTTTGACAAAATTTGGCACACAGTTTATGGTCTGGATTGACACATAGGGCAATTTTTACCGTGTAAAAAGCTTGTGTTTTATAATTAACACCCAATAGCCAACCAAAAGCAAACCATCACTTAACTGCCAACGTCCAAATAATAACTTTAAAAATCACTAACTACGAAACAGTTACCAGTATTTCACCATTTACTACGGACTTTCGCTAATTATTTCTGAACCACAAAGGTCTCATTAACGCGTAAATTTATGATAATGCGAACCAATGGCGATAACTAAGTGGTTTAAAATAACCAAACGAAAACGAGTAAAAGTAATTAGTGTTTAAACTTTGTCGTTTCACCACAACAAATTAGCGAAGTTCAGACTAGGGATTTCCTGGATATGAAAATTCGGATCTAGAATTATTATTCGAATTATGGAAATATATTTATACTTCCGATTAGTTCACGGATATGGAATTACGGACAGTGTGATAGGTGACGGTTTTAAATTTGTAATGGATCTTTGAAAGTAAAAAAATACAATGAATAATGATTTGACATTTGTTATTAAGAATGCGTGCGGTTACTGCGTCGGCTCGTCAGGGCGAAAATTGTCATTTGATAATATAGACTCCACCCTTACCCGAAATTATTCAGAATATTTATTTACCTAATAACGCTTTTTACACTCCTAGCTCCACACTAGGAAAAACCCACACCTTGGATAAAAAAAATTAAATTCAACATTTAGATTTGTCTGCCCAGTGATTAAACTTGGAACCCTCGGATCCCATTGCGTTAGGCCGATATAGTGACAGCTATGTTACGCGGGTCCTTCATATTTTATATTCGGTTACGATTTTAAATAGAATTTTTCGAATATCCGACAGTTTCGGTTATTGTTACGGAGCTATTTAACATCCCTAATGGAGGCAGTAACTATGTCGTACTTAAATTGTTAATTGCACCGTATGGTTTGAAGAAAGAAATGTTGGTCAAACGTAAACTTAACGCAGCTTTGTATATTACGAGTTAAAAATATTTTCAAATTATTTTCTTGGTACCTATTTAGTTCATATATTTTGAAATTGTATTCCCCCTTTTTAGTTTTAATGGCAAAAGTTTTTTTTTATCGGACTGAAGTAGCAAACAAGCATGCAGTCCACTTGTTGGTAAGTGGTTACTACCGCCCATGGACATCTGTAAGCAACTTCATACAGAACAGGAGTTCTATCTGAAGTCGATCACAGATGCGTTGCTACTCTCGAGGACTAATATGGTCGCCTCATATATAAGTGAGCTCGCAAATACACCCTTCCACCGAAACACAAGAAATGATTCACGCTAGAAATAAGTGTGGCGGTGATACTTCCCTGGTCGAACTACCTATTTTTTCACCTGTAAAACATAAGTATATAATTTGAAATGTTTCTCACTGAATAGTATTATATCTAGATATAATATAATACGGTATTTGTTATGTTGAAAAAAAATAGACTTATTTGATCTACCGATGACCTGAAGAGGACAGCGGGGAACCATTGGATTCAGAAGGCACAGGATCGGTTGGAGTGGCGCCGATTAGTCGAGGCCTATGTCCAGCAGTGGACCTCAAAAGGCTGATGGATGGATGGATGGATGGATTTGATCTACCACCAAGTACTTTGGAACTGCGATGGTCGTCTATCGTACAAAAAAGTAAAACTGAATACTTTGTTCTGGTTTGAAGGGTATACTTGGTGTGTAGGGTGTACCTAAATATTTTATATGCGACTTTTCAACTTATCAATGACAGCAACGCATCTATTACATACCAAAGGTGATTTGTTTATTATGGAATAAACCAAAACATCTCTTATAAAATGAGCAACGTCTCGGCAACTCTTCTGGGATAACAAATGGCTGTAAGTGACTGTAATTATTTACTGATGCCTGATTTATCCATTTGTCATCTTTGTAATGAAACTAAATCTAAATAGTTTCTCTTATTTCAAGATTTATTTATAAGATTGTAATTGCAAACGTGTATCCATCCACCTGATGACAAGTGGTCATGACAGATGTCCATGGGTGCCACTCATATCTGACAGAGCTGAGCTGACATATCAGTCTTATCCGAGGTCGGCCACAGATATGTTGGTAGCCCTGACTACATTGGAACGCCTCGAATAAGTAATCTCCCTTACTCCCATCAAACTAGAACACAGCACTGCATATCACTGCTGTTGGTAGGCAGAAAAAAGTGTGGTGGTGATGCCTCCGTAGTAGGGCCATAAAGAGTTCTACCAACTACAAAATATGAAAATCAACCGGCATTCACACTCCCACCCAAACATAAGAACAACTCACACTATAAATGGTGTGACAGTAGTACCTTCCTATTCGGACCATATCAGTATCTTTTAATTTCTCCAGATATTAGCAACACAATTATAGGACAGGACACAGACGCCGGAAATCCCGTATATAAAGATAAAATCTCCACAACCTGTGGAACATTTGAATATGTTTCAGAATTTATTGATAGAGATTAAGCATCGTAGAGGCGACTGTAAGCTTAAGTAGAATAATGATGACGAATTACCATAATCATTTATGTGATACGCGAATTAATTGTACTCTAGGAGTAGGTTTATAAACTATACAACTCATTGGCAGCCTCCGTTAGGTTATTAGTAAAACTCATAATGAAAGGCTTTAACGTTGGTAAAGGGCTTATACAACCTACAATTAATCGAACTTTATTAGAATATTGAAACTTTTATTTCTGCTCTAATCGATGGTACCATACCTAATAAAATATCATTTTACATTTTCAATAAATGCCTCTAGATATAGTCATATAGAGCTTATATGAATTTAGAGCATATAAGATTTAATAGCAAGCTTTCAGGGAGTTATCAGTGAATAAATAAGAAGAGTAATTAAATGCAGTGACTATTCCCTAAAAATTCAACTTCATAACAGCAATGTGCAGTGAATAAAGTACATGGAAGGCAGTGATATATTATCATCTGGTGCCATGCAGTGTCGGTCTTGGATAACCATACACCCTCTCTTCCTATGGAAGTCGTAGAAGGCGACTAAGAAACAAAATCCAGTACATGGGAAGCTTCCTATGTAACATGGACATATTGCGCAATGACTATTGACAAACAAGATGTCTTTATAAAAACAAGACACTCGACTGCTAAAACTGACATTTGGAGTTGGGTATTTGTTTTTATAATAATCTACTTGTTCAAAGCTTTTTGGCAGTTTGTGTCAACATAGTAACATAAAAGTGTAGAAAATAATATAGCCTATGTCACTAAGACAATTGAGATGATTGTAATGATGCGTCACATGTTACAATCCGTGTAGCCGTTTAAGATGTAGAGCATTCCAAAGATATGGACATACAAGCATTCATACGTACGCTCTAAAAACATTACCCTCCTTCTGACGCAGTCTGGTAAAATCCATGAGGGGAGGCCTATATCCAACGGACCTCAAAAAACTGATGGATGGATGGATTGAACATTCATTTCCTGCTTGAATACCTTAAAAAACCAGTAAACTAAAGCATTTGCATTTAACTCCGCACCATAACAACAGACCTCTTTAGTATGACCTGTTCCAACTAATCAGCAGTCCTATTCTATGCCAGCACACGACTCAAATTGTTATTCGATACGCGGTCCCCAGCTCGTGTACACCTCGTATATAGATCATTATATTGTTCAGTATTTAATGTGCGCTCCCTATCGTCAGCGTTGTCGATGTGAGCCGCATAGAAAATAAGCGCCGCTTGAATCAGAATTAGACTGTTAGCTATTACGTTTACTGTGTTATGGTTGTGTTGTAATGTGATTTCATGTCGCTATTTAAAGGAATGGTTAGGAATTGTTTAAGGATTAAGTGAGCACACATTTTTCATAGGAAATAGTTTTACCTGGCTGCGTCGGAAGGAGAGCAATGTTTTTCAAACGTATGTTATGTTCGTATGCGTGTATGTCAATTTCTTTGGCACGCGCTTCATCCCAAACAGCTTGACGGAATGTGACATATATTATATTATGACGTATCATTAGAATCGACTCAGTTTTCAGAGTGACATAGGCTATATAATTTAAAAAATGGCGCCTAAAGACCATTACAAATATATAACTTTATATTCTAATATAATTTTCTAGTATACATACATGTATTTGAAAGGTAGGACGAGTATGGGTGGTACCGCCGTCATGTCTTTTTCTAGCAGTTCTAAACTTTCCATGGAAGTCCTTAATGTTCAGATTTGTTTTTTTTAATAGTATTAAAATAGCAAACAAGCATGCAGCCCACCTGATAGTAAGTTGCTACTGCAGGCCATGGACATCTGTTATCAATCTCAGGTAGGATCAGTCTCACCGAAGGTTAGCCACAGGACTAAGAATTGAAAAATGTCATCGCCTTCATATAGAATGCTTGGATATTGAATGTATTGGAAATTTCTGACATCCATGGACAACAGTGACTTATCATCTGTACTGTACTACATCTGTTGAGTAAAGTAGCAATGTAACGTGCAGTACGTTAGTTAGCTATATAAACTTATTAAAAAATTACACCCTTCCAGAAATTGAATTTGAAAGAACTTCGTGAATTATGCTTTTAAGTGATCTAATAAACCAGAAACACTCAAGCCCAGGAGTGAGACATAACACAGCCAAAGGGTAACATAAAATTATTCCCTTTTACCTCTATACCTTTTGCATCTACCTATAATATTAGTTACATTTCAACATATAACTATAGGTTGTTGAATATGTGTGAGTGTGTATATATTAGGACGACTCTACGGTGACTATTGTTTAACGGTCGTTAATATGTATCAGACCGTGATTGTCCGTTAAGCGGTGACTTCACTGCGACGAGGACCTGATTAGTATAACTAAAATGAGAGATGTAGCCTCTATAACAAATGATTGATATTGTATGCATGAATTATACTGACACTAATTGCGTTTATTGCGAAGAAAAACTAGACGCAGACTTAACGACAGTTATTAACGTGACCACACCTATTTTTGATTAATCACATCTGCGACTAAATTTAAGTAAAACTATGATCTTACCTGGGCTTGATTATGATGATTCAGTACAGTAAGTGCTGGTGTTACACAAGAAGACGGTGCTGCCTATAACCTGGATGTTACCTTAGTTATCTCCAACGGTGGCCACGGAGAGAAAGAGAGAATGATAATCAAGACAGACACCACACGGAACTAATCTAGTCGCAATCTATTATTCAATTATCAATTACATACTTTTTTGGCCTCGAAAACGACTCTCTAAGCTCAGAGGGTTTTGTGTTTTATTGTAGACTAAACACACATCGAAATAATAAATCTTTATTTATATCTGACTAGGTCATTTTCGTGGTTCCACGCGTTCACGTCCACTCGCCATCAACTGTGTGCCAAATTTCAGCACAAACCGATTAGTAGTTTTTGCGTGACGTGAAAGAGTTACAAATGCACATACGCCTCACAAACTTACGCATTTATAATATTAATAAGATTTTTATTATGTATTTGTGTATTTACATGGTAACCACGGTATAGAAATACTATCAGTCCTAGTCCTTCATAGATACCTAGAGTCGAAACCATATTTTTTACTTCAAAATAAATCCCTGTTTTTGTTTCTTCCAGTCTAATATTTTGTAAAGAAAAGCGTAATATATTTTCCTTACAATTTTATTAACATATTCAGTCACGTCATACCTTAATTAAAAACTGATGCAAATAAGAATTTTACAACCTGATATGACTAATAGAAACGTCACTTTAAATCGAGATGCATAATGCTCCCAAAGCCCTACTGCTGCGAATGAAGTCATCAGTTACAAGCCAATCAGCTGATACATATTAACTAACGCAGATATACGTGTGATGGAAACGACAGTAATCAATATACTATCGGTGGTACTGGAAGTGGCTAGCATAAACTAACGGCGAGATAGTTTGTTGAAGTTTTATAATAGGGTTAAATAGAAATTTTCTATTTTTTGTCTGACGTCATTCAGTCAGTATATAAATTAAGAATAATATTAGTATTTATAGAAATATACTAATATTGAAATTGTAAAATAAATGTCAATACAATTACTTAAATTCATGAGGTAAAAAAGTCGTGTAGTGTCTATTTTTTTTTTATATAAACTGCGAAATTAGTAGCCAAAAGAACCGATCCCCCTGTTTAAATAATTTGATGGGGAGGTCCCCTACCCTCCACGCTACCACTACACACACTTATGTTTAAATCCATCGCATCGTACGATCAATTGCGAGCAGAACCAAAATGGCGGACGCGCCACGAATACAAGCAACCAATTTATCAACACACCCTATGAGATCCGACTTAGTAATGGAGCCTTCGCCGGCCTATCTCCGTGCCATCAATCAAAACAACAGGATACACATAGCTGGCCACGGAAAAAAATATGTATCCTCGCCCAGAAATATAAAAAAATGTAAAAGCGCGCGATTAGGGATTCGTCGTGCGCAAGCGCAGAGCGGAAACGGCACGTAGAGGAAACGTCAGAACGCGATACGATTTCGAATTTCGAATTTGGAATACTCGCACGGGATGTTTGAATGGCGTGGCGTCTAATTTTTTAATGGTAATGGTTTTTGTTAATAGGTGTTTTTCGGTCGTGTTTTATTTTATTAGTTGTTTCCTTTGTATATATCGAAACTTTAGTAGTTTTATTATTTTTTTATTTTCAGAAAGTGTTTGATAATATGGTTCTTTTGGCGCTTTGGTACTAACGGAATGGAACTAAAACGGAATGTCACGCTCCAATCACGGAAGTTGTGTACTCGATCTATATGACTAATGTTGACTCTTGAAGAAGACCTAATGATTGTACAAACTAAATTTTAAACAATGTAACATCTTGTAAGCAAATAATATGCAAGGAATGTATTAACGAAGAAACTTAAAACCATATATGCATTTCCATACATCGCACTATGTAACAATAAATTTGTCAACAACGATTAAGTAGTCATATTTAATCGAACTTTATTGTTACTTATCTATACTAATATATAAAGCTGAAGAGTTTGTTTGTTTGTTTGTTTGAACGCGCTAATCTCAGGAACTACTGGTCCGATTTGAAAAATTCTTTCGGTGTTAGATAGCCCATTTATCGAGGAAGGCTTTAGGCTATATATCATAACGCTAAGACCAGCACGAGCGGAGCACCAATGAAGAATGTTTCAAAATCGTGTTTTTTTTTTTCTAATGAGAGCTTCCGCTGCATGCGCTGCGTAAACGGTTAAAGTTTCGTAAAAATTATGTATGACAGAATTGATCCCCTTTAAAAGTTTAAAAA
>MOOZ01003217.1:476995-494192 GCA_002930495.1 Cecropterus lyciades
GTAGCAACGCATCTGTGGCTAACCTTAGGTGAGACTTTGATCTTAGGGTTGATTACAGATGTCCATGGGCGGCAGTAGCCACTTACCATCAGGTGGTCTGCATGCTCGTTTGCTAGTTCCATACTATAAAAATAAACCCAGTGACTTATACCATGCTGTTTCATTTTTTTGGAAAACGTGAAATGTCTAAGAAATCCTCCAGTTATGGAAAAAGTCGCATGAGAAATTTTCAAAAGGATACTTAATATAATTCGTTATTTTGAAATTAGTGATATGCATTCAAATTGTGTTTTAAAAACGTTTTTAATTATTATTCCTAAATGAATATATATCTAAATATTCATTCGACCAAGAAAAGGTTGAACAATAACAATAAAAGCGATTTAAAATATTCATCCGTCGTTTCTACATTTAGAAGCGAAACGCGTGTTTTGAATACATAGGCATACGATTCTGAGAAGCAAAGAAAATTGGGTTTTTTACGTTATTGTTCGGATTTATTCTTTGTTTGTACACAATTTTGAATAGAAATATCGTAAAATCAATTTTGTTGTCATTTTGCACGTGTTTCTGTTTGACAAATATAATATGTTAGTTCCAGAAGAAGTGTGTTTAAGGCAATGTAGGCAATAAGTCAAGTATATTGGTAAACATAAACGTTTTCTTCACTCATAGCCCCACAGTAGGATTGTATCCTGAGTCGTGGGTGCCATGTCTGTCTGGCCGGGGATCGAACCCGGAACCCACTGCGTGTCAGACCGGTATTGTGACGGCTCCGCCACGCGGGTCTTCGTCGTTGGTTTACGGTAAGGTACTCGTAGCCCCACAGTAGGATTTTCTCCTATGTCGTGGGTGCAATGGACACACAAAGACCAATACATAAACATAAGAACAGGAACACAACAGAAAATCCGAGTGTGGGGCTATGAGTGTCGAAAGTTGAGTTACTGGTATATTTGACTATGCACACATCTAAAT
This sequence comes from Cecropterus lyciades, assembly GCA_002930495.1. Classification (NCBI taxonomy): domain Eukaryota; kingdom Metazoa; phylum Arthropoda; class Insecta; order Lepidoptera; family Hesperiidae; genus Cecropterus; species Cecropterus lyciades. Next base: position 477,974 of record MOOZ01003217.1, read on the forward strand.
TTTAATTTTAATTTCTGTTTCGTTTCCAGTGTAATGTACAAACATGAAACATAACTAAAGTGAAAACATCAAATCTTTTAAGACACAACATAATTACTCAATCGAGCCAACAAAGGTAACCAGGGAACCAGTGCTGATAACATCAGAAACACCTCCGAGCACAGTTCACAGGTTGACGGGTTAACGATTTAATACAGACGGAGTATTAAGAGAATACCTGAATGATGGTTCATGGGGAAACTTGGCCGCTTGTGTCATTTTAAGTGGTGATGTGTAAGCGATTAACTATAACTATAATATTTTGCCCGACTGAATACCATAATACATCTTTAATATGTTACGTGCTACTGTATTTATGCTTCAGTAAAGTGATACTTTAATTTTAGAATCCACACTTCCACAGGTTCTTATATATGTGGCGATCATCTCAGTCCTCGGGAGTAGCAACGCATCTGTCCACTTCAGATAAAACCCCAGTTCTTCATGAAGTTGCTTAGATGTCCATGGGCGGTAGTAATCACTTACCACCTGGCGGACTGCATGCTCGTTTCCTAATTTAATTTGATAAAAAACAAAAAAAAAATCTAGAAAGGTAATGTTTTTCGAGCTTCTGTATGTATATATATGTATGTTTGTTTGTATGTATGTCCATTTCTTTCGCTTACGTTATAGCCCAAAAAGATTGAAGTATTGTGACATATGACATATCATTAGAATCTTTTCAATTTATAGAGCGATACTATATACATACACTGTGTAATATTTTATGTAACTGTATTCACGCAAACTCGTAAAAAGCGTTTAATAAATGAATCATTATAAAATCAAAGACTCGATGTTAATTTCAGTTTTAACAGTCAGGTTATTTGGTTTCATAATAATTTCTTGTTAAATACAAGTATATTTGATTCAGTTCCGAAATTAACAAATCAGTAAACAAATAACAATATGTACTCTAAAGATGCAATTCAACTTCTCTCTTCTCGCTACTCGCCCGTGATATATCAAGTAAGATACAAAGTGACGATTATATATGGAAATAATTGAATAAACATAAATGATATTTTATACCATACGTGATATTATTCATCGGATATTTATTCACACTTATGCAAGACAATCCTAACATAACAACAAACAAGACAATTATTCATGTATCTTCATTTATTTCAATAATAATTACCTATTTAATATTGCCAATACTTGAAAATGTACTTAAGTATGATTTTGTTAACTGTACGGAAAATCAAAATCCTTTAAGATAATTTCTGTTTTTTAGATAATTTGGAATAACTCAGCTTCTAGCCACTCGATTCTCATGAAACTTGGTACTTACATTAGGTATATAATACAAAATCATATGATGAAAAATTTGACCTTCCACTCCTCGATCCTAATGATGCAAGGGTGGTGCTAGCCTAAACCATAGAAGTTAGCCATTTGGAGCTCATGGATATACATAAGATTACTAAGCAGAGACGTATCACGAAAAATTTGACCTTCAACTCCTCAACCCTGATGATGCAGGGGTATTAAAAACGTAAACCATAGAAGCTGGCCATTTGGTGCTTACGGATATGTAATAAGATTACCCAGCAAATATATGAGATGAAATTTCGACCTTCAACTCTTCAACCCTCATGATGCAGGGTACTGCAAGCATAAGTCATAGGAGTTAGCTATTTGATGCTTACGGATATATAGTAAGAATGATTAACAAATACAAACGATGAAAATTTTGACCTTCAACTTCTCAAACCTGATGATACAGGGTACTACAAGCCTATGTCATAGGAGTTAGCTATTTGGTGCTTACGGTTATATAATAAGATTGCTAAGCAGATACATAAGGTGACAATTTGGAACTTCAATTCCTTAAACCTGATGATGCGGGGGTACTTAATGCCTAAACGAGTTAGGCATTTGGTGCTTACCGCTAAAAAATAAGGCTTAGGATTAGGTTGAGCTGTAACGTTTTATATTGGATGGATTAGGTTAGGATGGAACATAAAAGAAAACAAAACTAAGCGAACGGGTGCGCCTAGATCATATAAATTGAATTAACATTTACATTTATTTTTGCGAGTACATTTATATTTACAATACAAAATTAGTTAAATAATAATAGTACAAATATAAGTATATCACTAAAAAGCGTGAAAAAAACTTTTTTGTTGCATGGAAGTCAGTCTTACTTTTTGTTATTTTTTTATTCGACTGTCCAATATACGACAGTAGATGTAACTACATGCATATCAAAACCTCATTTACAAATGGAAATACCAAAGTTTTATTGACAAATACCTCCTTGAGTCTTGGATATGTCTTAACAAATCGACGGAGCAACATCGTAAGTCTTAACTAAGTCTAGGGGTCTTAATGAAGCAGTTAATCTGCGGTGTCGCCTCCCAATACGCCTATCGCCCACCAGATCGAATAATTAATACCTTCAACCCAACATCTGACCACGACCTGCGTTTGTTATGTGTTTGCTTATTATCCTGCGATTTGGTGTCTTAACAAAATAATGAAAATTAAAATAAAAAAAAAAATGAAAAAATTCCAACGATAAAAAGAAAAGCGAACAAATATTTAAGGAGTCAAAAAAACATACCTAATGATGGACCATCAAATTGCATGGAGTTACACCTAAATTTTAATTACAGAAATATAATAGTTGCTCGTTTAAAATTTGCTACGTCAGGGCGGAAGGGTACCGCTTAACTAAGTCAGGCCCTTTTCGATTGAATGTCTGTTTATTTACTAGAGTTAATTGTAAAGCCTGTGGGCGTTATGATTATGCTGTCTCCCTATTTTATTTTACCTAGTTAGGTTTAGTCTCTAAACTTAGCGAGACACTGCCGCGACATTGAAACACAATTTTAGCGAGCAAATGTTAAAGGGTTGTAGGGGAAGTTAAAATAAGTGTATTTAAGTACTTTTGTTCTTCGCCATGGAAGCCATTATTACAACCATAGATACAACTGTGAGTCCGTTAGGTACAAGGCTATAAGGTAAACCAAAAAGGTTTTTTCCAAAGGATTTTTTTACAGGATAATAATATGTTTTATGCAGGTAACTTCTAATCCCTTTACAAAAACCGTGCATTTGTTTCAAGTTGTTTTAATTGTCGATAAAACATATAAGCTTAACAGTAGTAAGAAAGCCACTTACATTACATTCACTTACATTACATTACATTACATTACATTACATTACATTACATTACATTACATTACATTACATTGCATTGCATTACATTACATTACATTACATTACATTACAAAATAAATTCCTACTTGACATCAACGGATCAAGTAGATGATCACGGGATGTATTATATCAGTCCTAATCAAATGTTATGTGAGATGTTATACAGAATTTTGTGCGTTTATTACAAGTGAATCGAGTTATTATTAATTAGCTTTTACTCTCGTATGGACTCGATATGCTTGATAAGAATGCAAGTGAATTCTACTAATCTAATGCTATAACGCTATAAATTCTTTTTTTAGAAAAAAACAGAAACCGACTTCTATACCACAAAAAAGTAAAAAAAAAAAAATAATGGACCCAACGGGAAGCACCAGCTATCAAATAAAAAAAAATGTCAAAATCGGTGCATCATATCCACAATTTTCGATGTATAAAACATAAAAAAAATACAGTCGAATTGAGAACCTCCTTTTTGGAAGTCGGTTAATAAAACGGATGCGAACATCAACACCTATACAGAGAAAATAAAAATATGAAGTAAAAATTCATCGCGATAAAATTTGTATTAACAACTTCTGAACTCAAATGTCCTTACCAATTACATTTGCATTATCACACTTAAATCGATAACACAGCAATGATACTTCTACAACACATAAATAGGTGTAAAGCCGCAAAACATAACAACCTTTCTTCAATTACAAAATACGATTTTTTCCAATACATGATTAACTCTCCAATACATTTATCTTCCGCATTTTATCATACTCTGACAGCGACATAGTTCTATGGCACAAGCCCGCCGCCTGTCAGTATTGAAAGCAGAGGTGATGTATGGAATATTTGGCATTTTTCCGATGCCAGCGATCATTGATCATTATTAGAGAGCGTACGCGCTATTGCGTGGACTCCTGGTACGGTGGAATGATTAGACACCGGACAGTTATTACCATATGTATTCTTAGTATTGATTTAATATTAGTATGGATAATATTAATATCTAGTATGGATAATATTTGAATGTGGTAGAACTCTTTGTGGTTCGATTCCGGAGGTACTACCGCCACACCTATTTCTGCCTAATAACAGCAGTGTTTTGCGCTGTTGTGTTCTGGTTTGAAGGGTGTGGTAAGGGAGACATACTTTTTCGAGGCATTCCATCTTAGTCCTCAGGGATAGCAACGCATCTGTGGCTAACCTTAGGTGAGACTTTGATCCTACCTAGAGTTGATTACAGATGTCCATGAGCGGCAGGAGCCACTTACCATCAGGTGGGCTGCATGCTCGTTTGCTAGTTCCATACTACAAAAAAAACTAATTATGAAAGATAGATAATTATATAGTTTTAAATAATAAAGTAAGACATTGGCTGAAGACGATATTAAAAGTAAGTCTTATTACTTAAATTTAATACGATTACAGTTATTACCTTCTAATAAAGTTAAAAAGCTATTTTTCTTATTTTAACAATTTACAAATTGTGAAAAACATTAATATTCGGTATTTTTACTGTAAATTACATTTAACATTCACAATGTAAATTGAAGAAAAATGTATCAAAATAAATACAGTCTAATAGTCTGTATTACCTATTTTATCCTTATTTATAGGTATTAAGAGATAAAAATGAAATGAGAATAACCACATTGTCATTACCGGGAATACCATGATCGAACGAAATAACAGTTCAATTAAGTAAGATGTGCTGTAATGATGTAATGCCAGCTCGTATCATTACACGTTACAATAAAACATTAACGTTACACGTGAACATGTTTATAAGAGGAAGTAAAAATTACATTCATTTATTTTTATTTCCTTCTAAATTATATTGTAATGATTAAATTCACTGAGGGCCAAGGATATTCAACAAACAGCAATGAACTGAACATAGGCAAGAATCATTTACAACTGAAAGATGGTGAAACTCTTTTGATTCAACTCCGGAAGCACCACCGCCACATCTACCTGATAACAGCAGTGTTATGCATTACTGTGTTCCGGTCTTGTGGGTGGAGCTATACTTTTCCGAGTATTTTTAACTTAGTCCTCAAAGGCAGAAATTCACCTGTGGCTATCCTCATGTTAACACTGATTTTGAGAGCATTTCCAACAAAGGCAGTTTTTTTTACCTTTACTTTTTGTTTTGGAAATATTTATATCATCGTTAGAATGGTTCTTAGCAAGCAACAATTCTAACGATGAAATTAGTAAGCGACGTACATTGCATTAGTAGACTGAAGACGCAACGGGTCGGCCCCATTGCTTGGATAACAGATAACCGTTGGCAAAGAAAGATTCTAAAATGATAAAATTTTCCACGTAAAGACGTACGATTATAGAACTAGATGGGACACCTCTTACAAAAAGCTTACGCTTAGTTTAGGTTTGAAAGTCTTACTTAAGACTTTTATAAATCATTTATATTTATTTACTTATATATGTATATATATATATCTTATGTATCAATTACTACTACTAAACTAATTACTAAACTACTTATGTGCTAAATTTCAGCCAAATTCGACTAGTAGATTTTGCGTGAAAGAGAAAAAAATCAGTCCATTCTCACAAACATTTTCTTTTTAATACGAGTATTAGTAAGATACATCGTCAGGATACATGTATTCATTTTTAACTAACAATTTAGATTTCCATAGTTGCAAGGCGGATTAGAATCTATTAAAACTAGGTATACATATTTAGATACTAGATTGTTTGATGCGACACCGGGCCAAATGTCAGAAGTCAACTCGGTCTAATATCTTGCTAAATTTGATTGACATTCCACTTAGGTTAGGCTTGCGAAATCGATTTAATCTAGTACTTAGCGCTGTTCAAATTGAACATCTTTGGCATTTATTGTGTGTAATAAACACGTGCTGTCCATAATATTATTAAATTACAAACTTGAATTTAACACTCAGTAACAAGTTACCTTCGCTTAAACTGAATCCCAAATTAACTTAGCCGTTTTCAAGACCGCGCGGTCAAATGGACTAATATAAAAATTTACTTATTTTTTATCAGTGGTTAGTAATAGTATTTTTATGTCCATTCTACATAATTTGAAGTTGATTGCGGAAACAATAGGTAGTGTGGTGGATACTGGCTATTTTTTGGTGTTGGTGGTCTGAAGGGTGAAGTAAGGGAAACATACTTTTCCGAAGCGTCCTCAGTAGTAGTGGGAGTAGTAATGGCTCTGTAGCTGACATCAGGTAATACACTATCCTCATCTGTGGCTGACCTCAGGTCTCGACTCTATACTGATTTGGGGCTATCCCATTTGGGGATGTCCCATAAACGTCATACACGGTCGTGGCAGGAAAGTGTGAGAAAGCTGAACTGCGGAGGTCCACCGCGAGTAAAGTTGATGTGGATGGTAACTCCACTGTCGACTGGTCAATCGAAGGATGTATAGTAGGTCAAAGACTTCCTTTTTGTTAATAAAATAACTATGTGCATGATGGTTTCACTTAAGCTGATAACTTTTATACCGGTTTATTTTAATTAATTCATTATAACAGGTATTAAAACTCTGTCGTCTTTATGACAAAGTATCGGTAATTAACGACTACTGTTTCTATAAATACATACGAGTAATATAGGTTAAGTCTTGTCGTTAATTAAAAACGTTACATTATTACAACGACACTAACATATCGATTCGCTTTGCAAATTTAATATTATACGTAAACCAAGGTATTTCCTTGAATATCCATTTTCCTTGAATAATATTGGCTGCTTACGTGCACCCCTGAGTATGGTTTTTCAAATTTCATGTCGGTATTTCTCGCGTGATAGAAGTACCAAATTATGCGGTCCACCTGATGGTAAGTGGTCACTATTGCCATGGAATTCATAACTCCAGATAAAATTAGAGCCCTTATTGTCCAGACATGCGTAGTTAAGTTGAAAGGTTGGAACGCCTCTTATAAGTATGTCACCACATTTACCACACCCATCAGAACCCTGTAGAACTTAATATTACTCAAATTAAGCATGATACTGTTAAAATAGGTATGGTATGGACCGATTGGTATGGTCCAGTGCACAGCAGTTTGACAAAGATGGGTTGATAAACTATTTAACCTAAAATATTCGTCGAAGTTTATAGTGAATCTATTTACTAGCTTTTATTTGATATCCATGTTGTTGTGATAAGAAGTTAGTTAAAAAGTCATCACTTCTCTTTTTTCCTATTATATAGCCTATAATTATAATTATAAACTATGACACTCTGCAAACTGTGGCAATTCCAGTGATTTGTCATATGTCATAATCCGTCAAGCGTTTGGGCTGTAGCGCGTGCCAAATTTTGGAGCATTCGCATGTGTATTAATTCTGGAGCGTATGTATGTTACATACGCTCCAGAATTAATACCCTCCTTCTGACGCAGTCGGGTAAAAATAGTAATGAGACTTATAAAACGCAACAGGTCTAAAACAAATCGCCTATCATTACCCGACGGCTGCGCTTCCTCAACAAGTTTGAACTCTGACCAGGGCCGGTCGTCGCAATTATTTATTGGTGACGTTATCTACTACAAATGTAGTGGATTCCGTCTGTCTGTCGGTGAGTTTTGCAACGCTAATTGATAGCACGATGGCTTGCCATATTTGCATCTGCAAACTTTATCCAACGTAACTGTGATTCCTGATCGGGGTTTTGAAACAGTACAACATATGAACTGTACGGAAATTGAATGGTTAATCCGTACAAATGAATATAATTCGTAAATGCCTATATATTAATACGATCTCGGTTAATCGGTACAAATGAATAAAATTTATTTTCTGTCCGATTCGAAAATGTCATTTTGCAAGATGGCATTTGTACATCCCAAACGACTTGACAGATTGTAACATATTATTAGAACATATCTTTGGCATCAATTCAGTTGTCAAAGTAGCATAGGCTATATAATATTTGATGAATTAATATTATTTATAGATATAAACAAATCGTCGCAGACCGCTATAATGACCGCTTATGCTGCGAGCTGTTAAGTAATATATTTATAGGACCCTTCCAGCAGTAAAGTAATACAGTGTAAAGTAAAACAGAAAAATATGTAGGTAAAGTATTCGAAACTATTTCAATGATCAAGTGAAGGGTGAAGTGAAGAGATCAGCGCTTACAAAATCTAAACATCAAATCTCATAAGTAGGTACATCGGTTTCCAACTTTATTATATTTGCCTTAATTGCTACGCTCCTAAAGCTAATTTTTCTTATTAACTAAATAATTAAGTAGCGTGTTGCATCTAACGAAGCACGTCGGCGAGCGAAGTGCGTGTCGCACTCATCTGTCGGTCTCCCTGTTAGGGGTATAGGTACCTGTCTCATCATGGAAGAGGATATTTTGTACAAAATTAAAATAACAAACGAGCATGCAGTCCATAGTAAATGGTCGGTAATGGAATGAGTCTGTCTCTATGGGTAAGGAAGCATCAGTAAGAGAGTCTTACAGAAGATTTAATCTTGTTTGGTGTTCACTGTAATAGTCTATAAATGGCAGTGATAATTTCCATTGGGCATGTTGCACACTCCTCTACAACTTCATTTTGGAAAAAAGCTTATCTTTGGAAAAAGGTACTAATATCATAAAACATTCTATAACAATGAGGATTTTTAACATTCCTGAATTTTTTTTTTTTAACAAAATGAGAATAGGAGGAGCTGATTCCAAATAAAAGCGAATATTCCGAAACACCTCATTAGTCGTTTCTTGATATCGTTTTCAGCTCTTCGCTAACGATAAGCAAAGCGTCTAATCCCGTTTATTTTTTACCACCAAACCATATATAAGGTAATTGCTCCTATTGATTGAACGGTACCCTAATAGGAAATAGGCCTAAATGTGGGGAAAAAATTGGTAACATAGGCTTAGTGAACTAACGTTTTATAACCATATATGTAACTGAATTTAAATTCATTGGCAAGGAACGCAATCGATTAGTTAATTGGAGAAACTTTGGACAGTCGAGTATGCAATGGAAGTGCAAATACGGCCAGTTCTTCCACTTTTATGTCACTTTTTCTGCAACGGAAGTACACTTGGTATTGAGTGGTCTCTGCTGATCTATTATTATGGTTGATGGCGTTTTCTTACATCAATAATAAATAAAAATACACATATGATAGAATTTTCAGAGAAACATGTTTTACTTATTTGAATCCAGTTTAATTGGTTTTACATTATTTTTGGAGAAAAAAAAATGTGCAATAATAAACGGAAAACCCCTATTCCTCACGTGGAATTCAATGAGAACAAATAACTACCACCTCCTCCCCTTAATATCTCACGTAATTAATACTTAACGGGGCATCCCCTTAACATTTTTTTATAATATTGAAGTAGCAATGGAGCGTCCATTCCACCCTTATGGTATGTGGCCACTGCCCATGGACATCTGTAACCAATCCCAGATAAGATCAGACTCTTAGCTGAGGTTAGCCACAAATGCGTTGCTATTCTTGAAGACTAAGTTGGAACGCCTCGGTTAAAAACGTCTCTTACCACACCCTTAACCAGACCAGAATACAGCAGTTCGTAACACTGCCGTTATAAGTCAGAAATAGATGTGGCATTGGTGCTTCCAGAGTCGAGCCACTAAGAGTTCTACCACCTTCGGAACACAACTTGCGAATTTATCTACAAACAATGCGAAATACTACTAGTATTTCCAAGTACGGTTTATTTATATTTTATCTTATGGAAAATTAGACTTTAAAAATTTTACGTAACAAATTGATGACATCGTTCTTGAACTTTTATATTTTCCTCACTACAGACCTTTTAGTATGTAAACATTTATTTGCATATCTATGATTCCCTTTTCTTTGAATATGTTTTCCTCATAACTAAATATGAACATGAGCATGTTGATTGTAATAATTAATACATTATGACAAACCCCATTGGATTTCCCAAATAGAATCATTAAAATGAGAAAACCAACAATACTAATAAACAGATTATTTCTTAATTCCCCTGGAAGGCGGAACTATCAAGAATAACATAGTGCTCATATAAGTTACGTAAATAATATCGTCGCAAACTTCATGCTTCAAGACCTACAAGGTGTTATCAACAATCTGTCATCAATGTTAAAATATATTAAATTTTACGTTTGCTATTAAAGTACTAAGTTATTACTTAATACGTGTCTCCCATATAAGCGACATATGTAAATTCAATTACACCAATACGGACGAGAAGATCATTAATAGCTTCGAACGTAAATGTGCCTATTTAAAAATGATCGGAGCAATAAACAAGCCAGGAGAAATGTCAACGAGTGTCGGCCATGCAACCGCATACAAGTACATGCAACTACATGCATTACGTATGCAAAGCGCACTGATACGAGTATGCAAACTGGATGTCACTCATTGCGTTCATATGTCAAACGATGCTACAGCCTGGTTACGGAGCTTCCTTTATAAAGTTTGTGTAAATCAACAGCGAAGAGAAACTGATGCAAAGCGATTTTATTTTGTGCTAGATGTGCCCTGCGATTTCACCCATGTATACAACATGTTGCTTGACATACTTACTTATAACTTCAATATTGTAGCAAAATAGAGGATTTTTAAAGAATCTTCAAAGAGGACTAATATTAGCGATGGTGACAGTGGCTAATTATTTTCAAAATAAAAGTAGGCAATGGACTTTCCAGTAGTCGTCCCCGCAGCGGCACGCTATCTATAATGAGCGGATATATTAGCGATACCGCTGCGGATTGCTGGAGCGATGTCCTGGCCCTGACCCATGGCTGTGATCACCTGCTGAAGCATGACGGTGAGGTCCTGCAGCACCCGGAGTTGTTGGGCGCAGGCCTCCTCGCCACCCCCAAGATGGGCGGGGGCTTTAGCATGTTGCTTTTTTTCTTCTTAGGCTGCCTTTTTGCGGCAGCAGGTGCTGGTGCTGGAGTGGAAAGGGCGGCATTTGCCTTCCCCTTCTTCTTCTTCCGACTCTTTTTTGGAGGAGCTCCGCGACTGGTCGGCCCATTGGCCGCGGCCATAAGGGAGCCCTCTTGGCGCTCCTCCACTTGCCGCGGCTGAATCACCACTGGCCGAGAGAGCCACCGTGCCAGCCGCCGCACTTGATGCCCTCCCCAATCTGCCCTTGAGGTCCTGGAAGTGGAAGCTCCAATTGAGGAGTTTCTCCACGATGAGTGGAGGGAATTGGCTCTGGGTAGGCTGCCCGCAGGTGATGGGTAAAGGGGTACCTGCAGGTCCTGTTGTGGCGGCACTGGTGCTCGGCTGCGGTGTGGCAGCCCAGGTCTGCGGCGGCGCGGCGGAGGGCGCGCCTGTGGCTGCGATGACCAGTGGGGTCAGCTGCACTGCCGGCGGCGTCCTCACTGTCACTCTAGGCGTGAGGGATGACGGTGGTGTAGTTGCGGACCCGAAGGGGTGCGTGGCGCCACCGGCCGCTGCCACAAACGAATACGGCAGCGGTGGCGGTGCGCGCAGAATCACTTCTTGAGTGGACGGGGGGCCGAAGTCGGAGAACATTCTCAGAACCCCTGGTGGTGGTGGTGGTCAGTGCCCCTGTCCGTGCTGCGGCTGCGAAGGCGTCCTTAATGGTAGATAACTTGGCGTCCCTTGATACAGCCCAGATCACGATCACGAGATGGCTCGTTATCTGGGCTGCGTACTCGGCGCTGCGCCCTGAACATCGATGACGATGACCAAGCGTCCTGACTGATAGGGCGCTTCCCTAAAATTCGGCTAGGAACTTCTCTCTTAGGTTGTGGAACCGTGCTTCCACCTCGAGGACGAACCTACGAAGGTGGCTCAGGATCTCGTCGAAATCCATGTCTTCATCTACCAGCTGGTTTTCTAGCAGCTCGTCGTACCTCTTTCTGGTTCCCGGAGAGAGCTCTATCAGCCAGGTCGGTTCTCTTCTGGTTAACGAGGTGCTGGTAACGATCACAGGGGGGTGGGAAGGCCGGGCGCGACGACGACTTATTAAATTTATTTTGAGGGCGCGCTCCTGCCACTAACTGCGGCATCGGCGTCCCACGCGGACCGGGGTGTCCGGGGATGTCCATGGGTTGCAGCCCCGATAGACGCGGCGGCTCGTCCGTGCGCGATCCGGAAGGGCGCGGTGGTACGGCAGCGCGCGACCTAGACGGGTACGGGAGTTCAGAAGCCGGCAGCCCAGTGGCGCGCGGCCCTTTAGGGCGCGGCTGTCCGGCGGCGCGCGACCCGTCTGGGTCGCGCGCCGCGTGGGGGCGTCGATGGCCATCCGTAGCGTGAACCACGCGCGCAACTCTGCAGGTACCGGAGCGCCCGCGGGTGCGCTGCGGGGCGCGCTGCGGCTGGGGAGGTGCGGGAATCACGCGGAAGTCGTCCGATTGGGGCATCTCGCCATGTTGTGAATGGCGCCGCGGACCCTAGGGCCCGCTTAGGTGCTCCCTTCCGCCGACTCGCGCCGGCCTTGCCTACCACCAGATTATTTAAAAAGTGGGGTAGGTAGAGAATCTTGGTCCACACGAACAGGTCTGAATCGCTTGCGAGTTGTAGCGCTCCTGATAGAGGCGCAGTGCGAAGTTGAACTCTTATGAATATTTGGCAAAGAAAATCTACCGCCAGGTGAGTTGATCATACCTGAGGAGCGGCCGTGCTCTGACATTCTTTTTTCAGAACTAATATACATACATATATGTAAGATATTGAGAAAACTCCGATAGCGTGATTCAGAATACGGTTGCGCCATGTGTTTATGAGTAGCGGGAGGTCGCCACAAATATGTAGAAAGAAAAAATCTCGTTTTCGAGCTATCGTGTCGCTCACAGTGTATACGAAGGTTTAACTTACATAAGAAGTATTAAGCCAATTTTTGCATATACCGTACATAGAACCTAAATCTGATTACAACATAGTAGCAATAATAGGCTAGTATTTTTAAATTTATTTTGAGACGTACGTTCAACTATTAACAATGTTTCACAGAAAATCAATTGGATATTGTGCAATAGTCACCTGCAATGTTATTAAGGTTGCTAGGTGCTAAAGGGCACAGAGGACGCCAGTGTCGCGCAACTCGTGCGCAGATCGCGCCAGATAACTGCCGATCGCAGATCACGCAGATAACGCCAGATAGCCTGCGTTCCCACGATACCAAACATTATTCCGATTAGTAATTGTTTTAATATATTATTAAGAATTATATTTAAAGCGATATTTTTTTTTATAATATGGATAGTAGCAAACGAGCATGCAGCCCACCTGATGGTCTAGTGGCTACTGCCGCCCATGAACATCTAATCAACACTAGGCAAAATCAAATCTCACCTATGGTTAGTCACAGATGCGTTTCTACCCCTGAGGACTAAGATGGAATGCCTCGGAAAAGTATGTCTCCCTTACCACACCAGCGCATAACACTGTTATTATTAGGCAGAAATAGTTTTTAAGAACATTACTTTAAATATTTTTAAATTATAGTATATCATAATGTTTGGAAATTGAGCCCGACTCCTGGAGAAAAGTGCTTCCTCTTAAGTTCAAAATGGTCATCATGTATGATATCACAATGCACAGGAGTATTTTCTTTATTAAAGCTTTGGCATTTTTTTAGAAATTCTTCAATATAGATAGAGAGTCTTACAAAACCCTAAAAAATCGTAATCCACTCGTGTATATTAACTTGGATCTTTCGTGCTTAAGTGATAAGCACGAAAGATCCAATAATTAAAAAAAATGATCGAATTAAAAATGGCAGCAAACCTCTTACTTTCAAATATTAATCATAACACATTATTAATAAAATGTATCTGTGCCATAATATCACAACGATCACTTTTTAACAGCAATTAAAATACTAATAATAAATGTTCGGATCGGAACATCAAATCACTAAAGTTCAAACCCATACATACAGTAAATAATGAAAATTATGACGAAACTATTCGAACTCGACACGCAAAAGTCAATACCCAATCATAAAACGCTGTACCACTAATTGTTGACAAGGACATCATAAAAGCTCAATATCAAAGAACATTTACATCTTCGAGCGGACAAAGTAAATGACATTATTTTTAGCCTCGACACATTTTGCGGTTAATCTATAGATCTAATATGTATACAGGATGTTTTATTACTTATTATTTGCCAAAAATAAGAAAAAATATCGGTTAAATTTTTTGGCCCAAGTAAATTATGTATAATATTATAAAGTCCCTTTTTATAACGAATTAAAGTTGTATTGCACTAATAAAATTATTATTAGTTAGTTATTGTAAAATACGCAATACAAATAGCCTTATTATTTTACTTCGATTTAAAGTTACATTCATTTTTTTGTTTACTGGATTTATAGTGACAAAATATGTAAAGTCCAAACTTGTTTTTTTGGTTCTTAGACATAATCTAGGATAAGTCAATAAAAAGGTAATTACAGTAAGGCTTTACGGATCGGAAATCTATATTATGCTTAGGTTTTTTATTCTATCCAGAAATAATGGAGTGGAATTTACTGTAACATCCTGTACATATCACACCGCAATCCACTCGGCACTTAGCCGTCAGAAACGCAAAGAAATACTTTGATATCTCAATTCGTCACACACTTAGCGCCTTTGACTTAATTTGGTCGCATTATTGGGACATCAAAGAGCGCCGAAAGCGGTCAACTTCAAACGATACCGCTTTTTACCAGTCAATAGATTTTATTGATTTTGTACTATAGATGTTTCTGTTGCGGATGAAGTTTTAAATCCCATGTCTTATATAATATCTAAAATAAGAAATTATACTTTATGATTATCATTGTCAGAAAATTAACTTATTTTCTAATTATATATATAAATCTCATATTTAAAAATTGGTATTTTAAAGCTGTAATGTATTATCGTGCTAAAACTTTGTTCAAATTTCTTTATTTCCATTTTGATTATATTTAAATTTGATCTACGTTTATTTATAAGGCTTTTACATGGCTAAATTACTGCTACATCAAACAATACGTAGAATTTAGTTTAGATATTACATAAAATCCCTACAGTATCGTTCTCTCTACAACATATCAGTTGGGCGTGATTCGATTCGATTTGCTCTCTCCCATCGCTTAATATTCTCGTAATTAGTGTGGAGTTTTGTTTGGGATCGATTGCGATTCGTTTCGTATCGACTTTTTGCCGCGATATCGATCTCGTTTGGAACAAGGTCAGGCTTCACTGAGAATTACTCGCCTCCAGATTATTTACTACTTTGGACACAGGAATTTATTCTAATTATTTTACAAAACTTTGCTATGTATCGTGTGATCTGTGTAATGTGTAATTTCAACTAGTACGAATATTATTTTTATGATACGCTAAAAATAAAGGTGTATTATTAACAGCCTAAACCAATTTTTTGCGCTTTGTCATATGATTAAGTTGATAATATATTATTATAATAATTATTAAACAATAATAAATTGTTTCCCATACGATAAATAAATAATTGCATTTGGGTATTTCGTTTGTTCATTTTTCATTTATCTGTAACTAGTATAAAACATAATCTATTTTTCATTATCTTTAAATTTTGTGAAAAGTACACTTTACTTTCCGTAATGTCTTCGTATAAAATAATTTTAATCGCATAGACCAATAGTGGCGTGGGAACGCAGGCTATCTGGCGTTATCTGCGCGATCTGCGATCGGCAGTTATCTGGCGCGATCTGCGCACGAGTCGCGCGACACTGGCGCCCTCTGTGCCCTTTAGCGCCTCGCAGCCTTAATGGAGGCGCAGGTGAATCTGTTGCACAATTTCCAATTGAATCAGTTCTATTCTCACTTTGCGTTTGGATTGTAAAATGTTGGCATACGTTTGTGGTTCAGAGTTAAATGTAAGCTTTGGAGGCTACTGAGACAGGAGGTATTATTTTTGGTAACGGCCTTAAAATTAATTGCAATGTATGGACGAAAATATAAATAATGATTATTTTAAGGAAACGTAATAAACGTACCCTTAGTACGACTAAGTACCTATAATTAAT
>MOOZ01003217.1:579233-596466 GCA_002930495.1 Cecropterus lyciades
GTCTGTCTGGCCGGGGATCGAACCCAGGACCCACTGCGTGTCAGACCGGTATGGTGACCGCTCCGCCACGCGGGTCGTCAGAACGCTAGAAATAGGTGTGTCAGTGGTACGTCCCCGATCTAATCATACTCATACTACCACCTTTTTCATTCTCAATCATTAGGCTATCACTGTTTATATAGCCATTATAACTATCAATATTCTGCCATCTATAGCAATTATATCGACGCTAGTGGCTGTCGGCACAGTAGCTCGCGGACAAATTAACGCGGCTACCGAACTGAATTACGGCTGCACGTTCCCACTAAGGCACCGCGGATGAAGGTTTTAATTCTAAAAGCCTTCATCCTTGATAAAAGTAATATTATTTGGCCTATAGAGGATATAGGAGGAAAAGGATTGTTAGCTCAAGAATATATGTGATGATCTAAGATAATCGCTATGATTATTGTGAGAGTGCATGTTCACAATAAAATATTAATATATGTTTTTTTTAACAGATTAACGTAGCAAATGAGCATGCAGTCCACGATAGTAAATGATCCCTACCACCCATAAACACAATGTACTAGTCTGTATGCAACTTCATATAGAACAGGGTTCTCTCAGAAGTCGATCACAGATGTGTTGCTACTCCCGTGGACTAGCAAGTAGATGGTCGCCTCATACATACGTGAGCCGGCAACAACACCTTCCTTGAAACCCTAAAATTGCTTCACGGTGGCGGTCGTACCTCCCCGGTCGAACTGCACTGGTTCTATTTTACCCACAATATAGCCACAATACATTATAGCCACAAGTACATAAGTGATTCTAATATACGTTTGCGTACAAGGTAAGTACTTACACACAGTGAATATTAGTGAAGAGCTATGGTAGCGTAGAGGAATGGATAAGTGGTTTATTTATCTGTCTTTACTTTTTATTTTTTATTAAAAAATGGCTATTCATATATGACAGACTTCTTACTTACTAGTCTATTTTAGATACCATTTACCTCATTTTAAAAATAAAATTCTTAAAAGCATATGCACGTAATCACAAGCTTGATTTTTATGAATACATGCAATGTTCTCCCTGCGTTCTCTTTATTTATCTTTCAGCACAATCTATTAAACATATATTAAAAACAAAAATTTCTTTACATAATTTTTCAATTTCTTTTGTTCTCTTTACTTTTTCCTTTATATATTTCCTTCTCCTGTAAAATATTCTTAATTAATATTTTTGATAGATTTTCACCTATGAAATAATTTTGAAAACTGTAACTTAGCTATCAAATGCGTACGCGCACCGAACATAACGAACGAGATTATGAGCTTTCATCGCGCCGCCACGCCGCTTGTTTATTTATTCCTGTATAACTTACATCTAACGAAGGCAAGTCATCTCATCACTATCTCCATGAAAATAAAAATCATAATAGCTTAAAACACAGGCCCTACTCAAATGCAGATACCAAATATCTCTATGACGATTCAATTTTGACGGAACGCGGCCGGCCTGCCCAAAAAAAAACAATCCCATTAGCACCGACTTAAAGAGACCTGTGAAATTGTACGCGAGTGAAAAAACCTTTGGGATTTTGAATGGAGACGGATATTATTAGGGTCTAATTAATTTGGACATTAAAGTGATAAGGGCTGGCATAATTCGTATTTGATTTAAACCAATTAGAGATGCTTACGCGCGAACCTAGTGTTGGGATTGAGATGTGAGGTTTTTATGAATACACATTCAACTGTTGCGTACTTTGGTGAAAATATATGGAAATAAAATTGGTTTTGCTATTTGTAAAATAATATTTTTACGTAATCGTATATTATAAGTTTAGTGTAATATAATAAGTAAAAATCAGTATCAACGCCCAATGGTTAAAAATAATAAGAAAGAAAAACCTATTATCACAATACTTGTGGTCATTCTAAGCGGATTTTGCTGAATCCGATCTTTTCCGAGCCAGTTGCTTGGAAATGAATGTTTATTTTTCTGTCTTAGTAATATTACTACATTATAATAAGAATTGGCAACGAGATACTTATCGAGTTCTATAACCAATATCTGGTCGAACTAAAGCGATAATTTTTAAAATATTACGAGTACTTTTACCACTTGACGTTAAAAACGAAGTGATAACGTTCTGGATTTCAGCCCGTATATTTTCGTTGAACGAGTAAAAATTTTGTAATCGCTCGTTACTTCGTATTTCTATGGAGCTACAATATCGACCATCAAAGCGTACACCACAATGCCCTAATCATTACATAGACGGTACAAAAAAGATAGAAATTATCACTATAGATAAGTCGTAAGCGAATCAATTAAAATGTACCTTGTTAAAAGTATACTGGAGCCGAGATGAAGAGAAACTGATTACTGTATTGTTTATATTGTATTAATTGTATTGATGTTCAGTTCAACACACAATACAATCATTAACTAATACAAATTGGATTGCTAACAAATACAATAGATTTCGATATCTTGTCTCGCGCTTTGATTGACATTATTTTATAAATAAGACTTTGTAACAATTAAAGAATATTTGAAAAGTAGCAAACGGGAATTTCATGGCCAATGCAGCACATGGACATCTGCCATTAATTCTATATAGAGAATTTCATTTTACGTTCGATTAATTACATTTGAAACTGGTAGAACCCTTTGTATTTCGATTCGGAAAGCACCACCGCCACACCTATTTCTGCCTCACAATAACAGTATAAGCGCTGGTGTGTTCAGGTCTGAAGGCTATGGAAAGAGAGGCATACTTAATTGAGGCGTTCCAACTTAGTTGTTACGGGTAGCAACGCATCTGTGTCTAACTTCAAGTAAGACTGATTTTACTTAGTTTGATTACAAGTGTCAGTGAGCGGCAGTAGCCACCTACCATCAGGTGGACTGCATACTCGTTTGCTCCTTCCCTAATATACAAAAAAAAATACAAATGGTATACTGTGTTACTACTTAACCGTTAAGGTAATGGCTTTTGCTACATATACACTTTTATGAGGGGTGTTAAATACTAATATGTTAGAACCCAAAACATTAACAAAAGTTAGAGTGTGTGGTATGAGATACACTGCGAGTGTATGCATCCACGATCATATACAAAGATGTATAAATATAAATGCAAAAGTTTGTGTGGATGTTTGTTTGTTACTCTTTACGCAAAAACTACTGGTCAGATTTTGCTGAAATTTGTAGGTAGTTCATAATCTAGATTAATACGTAGGTATCATTACCATGGTAGACGTGACTGAAGCGGGCAAAGCTGTGAAAATAAGCTAGTAGATGGATAAGCAGTTCTAACGTATCGATAAAATTTGGATTGAAGTAGTAAACGACCATGCAGCCCATCTTATGACAAGTGATGACTGTTGTAGACATCTGAAAATAACTTCATATAGAACAGGGGTTATATCTGAAGTCATTCAGGTATGCTTCTTCCGAAAACTAAGGTGATCGCCTCATAACTTACTTAGCACCAAGTGCATAATACGTACATACAAGTATTACACAAATTTCTAAAAGGATCTAAAAATCAGTTCAATATGGCAAGTTAAATGGACAGCCCATCATTGGAAATCCCATGCTGGCACCCAACCAAGGTATTTGTATTGACAGTGTGCGGGATTCACCATCGTCCGTGACTGTGTTGTTAAATGCAGTTATGAGTGTCTACCTTAATATAATGTCGATTTATTTAACGATTTATTTAACTCAATACGTACAATCTGAGACAAAATGAGAAATAACAAGAGAGTTTAAGTTATATCCCACCGTTCTGGCCGAGTCCAAATTGGTAGACTTTATACCTTAAGGAACTTTTTTTAGAGATCTCTATAGTGTAAAGATTTTTTCCACGATGTTTTCTACCATGAAGCTGTAATTATTAATTTCTAATACGTACATCATTTGTGATCAGTGGTGACTGGGATTTTAATCGGACCCTCGAGTGAGAGGCAGACTTCCAAACATTAGGCTATCACTCCCTCTAATTTAATACCGGTTTAATATCGGTCATCATACCGGTTTGACACGCAGTGGGTCTCGGGTTCGATCCCCGGCCAGACATACATCTAAATGATGAGTTTAGATTTCTGTTATGGGTCTGGGTGTTTGTGTATTCGTCTTTGTGTGTCCATGGCACCCATGACACAGGAAAAAATCCTACGGTGGGGCTATGAGTGTAAAAAGCGTTTATGTTTATAAAGTCATGTGTGGCTTCATGGTACCGACTGTACCTTGTGATGTCCGTCTTGAATACTCTCCTCCTGCTCGATACGTGTATGTTGTAGTACGAGAACAAGTAACAAAATCCAAGAAACGGGCAGCAGCGTCTTACTGTGTAAAATAAACACTTACTGCGTTACTTACACCAACATGGATGCCACAGCGACTGGCATATCTTCATCACGAGAAACCTATGTTCAACAGTGGACTTAAAGGAATGATGGACGAATAACTTCATAGCTCCAACTTTTTTCATATTTCACTGTAGCATATCAGACTTGCCTCTACAGACTATAATGCGAATAAGTGGCGCAATTATTTATGGCCAAACCGCGCTACTTAACACACCGCCTACAAGCTTTCCGGCAACGTTAAACGACTACTGCGCTATCATCGACCAACTAGAACCAATCTGACCCGTAGTAAATTCCGAGCTCGATTCTCGGCCAGACAGATATCTAAATGATAAATTAAGATTTCTGTTCCGAGTCTGGATCTGTATACTCTGTGTGTCCGGGTGTCCACGGCACAGATGACACAAGAAAAAATCCTAGTGTAGAACGTAGTATGATTGTAGAAAGAGTTATTAATAAACTTTAAAACAGCTCAAAGCACATTTTATTTTCTTGTAACAAATACTATGTCAATATTACAAAAAAAAAAAAAACAAAAGCCACTCACGATCCGTTGCTTATAAACAGTAAACTGTTGCAGATAAATATCTCCAGAAGACGTTAAACGGATTCGAACCCGCATGATTCGTATCATTCGCTCGTGATGTCGCATATCATATTCTGATTTACAAAAACTGTTGACGTGTCTCCTTTGGGTGTGTATTATGAGATACATTCGATATTAAATCTCATACGATACTAACATGTACACAGCTTACGTATAAGTCTTCCGTTTGTGTTCGAAGTATTCAGCTTACGATTACAAATATACGTTATATTTGAAATTGACATATAAAATAGATTGTAATATGATGATAATAATGTATAATAGCAATTTTATTTTGATATAATTAAATTTCTTAGAAATAAATCACAATAAACGATTAAATGATTTTAAACATAACCAAACACCATAAACAAACACCATTAAAATAAGCATTTAAATGAAATAAAATATTAAATTTACGAAGCATAACTAGTTTAAGGGTATATTTTACCTCTATAAAATGTTTGAGAATAGTCGCCGTAAAGGTGCGAAATGTTGCCCAAAAAAACAGACAACTAAACAGAAAGACAGTTACAGATTAGACGGAACCCCCGTTTATTAAAAACATATTAAGATATTATCTGACTCCATACAAAAAGGTGCCTTTCAAATCACATTTAATCCTTCTATTCACTACTCGAGCGTGATAAGCGATTACAATCCCTATTACAATGGAGAAACTTCTAAAATCGTATTACAAAAGATAGAAAGAAATAAAGACATCTTGTAAAGGGTTGTTCTTTTATATTAAACTGAAATATAAACTTTAATCCATGGCAACAGAAGAACAATTTGTAAAACAATATAAGAACAATATAAAGTCAGTTCTGCTTATAAAAATGTATTTATTCGCACTAAGAACAATAGAGTGCATTTAGCGAAGGGAAGTGACTTGTAGTGCTTACATTATACCACTAAGACTTTGAACACTTCTCATATTATGCACATGAATAAATTTAATACTAACTCCCCCCCTACCCTCCCTCTCGCAGTCCATATTAGTGTACTGCTGTGATCTTTGTACGAGTTTATTAGAAATTAATTATCACTGCTTTACGGTATAGAAAGGTACGGTATAGAAAGAAAGCCTGTAGGTGCACCTAAGAGTTTTCTACAAAAAATTCTCAAAGTTATGTGAAGTCTACAAATTCGCATTCGACCAGTGGACCGGTGGATTATAATGTAAAACACTCTCATTCTGGGAGAAGACCTCTGCCCAGCAGTAGGAGAGTTAGGCGTTGACGACGACGATATTAATATTTATTTATGTAATTTATGTTCAAATCTCGTCGTCTTCACTAAGATGAAGCGTTGTTTTTACGATATAATCTGTATTGTATTTACAATGCTTCATCTGGATTGCCATTTTGATCTGAGGTTCATACTTTACGTGATTATCTCTAGAGTTTGATAATAATAATTAAAAACCGCGATAATTATTGTCTTAAAATAATGCGTGGAAACAAACAAAGGGCTGTGAACTCCGATTAAATCAAAACACGGACACAATGTATAACAAATTTAATGGTGTGTATTAAACTAGTTATCAGATTAAAAGAAAACCACACAACATTTATTCGTATTAATATACCAACCAACAAAGAAACGTATTCAACTACACTTTTGTCTAATAGTTGCAAATATACTTATAGTCCAGTATTAAATAAATTATAATAATATCGAAAATCCGTCTGCTTACAAAAATTTACGAATACGGGGAAAATAAATACATAGTTATTAACGCGTTATAATATGATTATAATATTTTTGTAGTGGTCTACTTGGTATTTTCATTTCATATCCATATTGTTCTGATAAAAAAAAAGTTTTTTTTTTTAAATTTTCAGGCACCATACTTAAAAACTTTACAGCATATTATGTTTTACAACAATTCAAACAAATCCTACGATACCTTATTTTATAAAAATCCGTAAAGCCGTTTGGGCTGTAAAGCATGCCAATAAAATTGACATTCATACATACATATATTCGAAAAACATTACTCTCATTCAGACGCAGTTGGGTAAATAAAAAAGAATTATTTTCTTTTCAGAAAGAATTGTTGATTTTGCTCACTCACCTTGGGATCTGGGATGCAAATCCCCGGTGTGCAAGTGCGATATATCAATTATATTAAAATCTCATTTTATTAAAATTAACCGTCACATTATGCAACTGTTAATCTGTAAACATTCTATAAACTGTAAAATCTCTACGATTTGTGAAGCCTGCCACCGTGAAGAAGTACCTTTACTCTCTATGACAAATCCCATACCTAGAAATAGGATATTCCGACGACCATTGCAAGATTCCTGCAATTGACCAGGACTGACTGGAATTACTTTTAATGAATCAGCCGTTATTACTAAACGAGACACGGAGTGATTTAAGATTAACAGACGGTGCATCATGACCTTTACGTCCTGGGGGTTGTATGCTTAACCTTTAGTTGCTTTATATTAAATGTATTCGTGTTTTCCTAGGAAATAACAAGTGTATGCAAAAAACACATACAAAAACTTGCTTCCAAATCATCACTGAATGATACAAAACAAATTTAAGGCTGACCGCACATGAGTACTGTCGCTTGAGCAACTTTTAACGGGATTGACAAAACTTCTGTGAAACTGCTTGGTAACTATTTAGTAGTATGCATCTGTATTAACGTTAAAATAATAGACTATTGACTGATATTTCGAGTAAAAGCAAACATGTACCACTCGTCTATCGCTTTAGTAATATATTACACGCCCGAGCGACAGTGGCTTAAGCAACTTAAGCAGCAGTGACAAGATCGTAGGTTTAGCAGCTATCGCTCGAATGATAGTAACCAATGTATGATCAGCCTTAATGTATTTGAAGAACTCAATTATTAAATAAGAACAAATAGGAATTTTTAGTATAAGACTGAACTTAACGTCGTAAAATAGTATGACGTATCGCATGATGCTTGTAGAACAATTGAGATTATATGGTAATAACGCACTTTACGTTAGTTGATTTAAATTTTCAATAAAATATTTACATCGCAAAAATAACATTTTTTACTCTTTTTACACCAGGCTGAAGTAGCAAACGAGCATGCAGTCCACCTGATTGTAAGTTGTTACTGCCGCCCATTAATGTTTATAAGCAACTTCAAATAGAAGACGGGTACTATCTGAAGTTGATCACGAATGCGTAGCTATACCCGAGAACTAAGACAGTCTCTTCATATATAAGTGAGCTGGCAACCACACGCTAGAAATAGGTGAGGCGGTGGCATTTCCCCGGCCGAGCTACACTGGTTCTACCACATGGTCACCTGGTCACTGCCGCCCTATGGACGTCTGTAATCAACTCTATATACAACAAAGGTTATATTTAAGTCACAAACGCATGCGTTCTCAATTTTAAGTCGTCTCGTTTGTAAGCCAGCCAGCATCCAAATTCTTTGACCGAACCGTATTAGTTCGTCGTCAATCCTTTATTATTCCACTGCTAAGCATAGATCTCTTAAAGAATGAGAAAGTTTTAGGCCACAGTTTACCGGAGTAGACAAGTGCAAATTGGTAGACTGTAGTGAATATACCATCTTACAAACATTACATGCACAGACATAGAACAAAAATCAATCAAATCAAATACATTTAAATATTAGAATGTTTATTAAAAATGTAAGTAAGTTCATATATAACAGACAGGTGGTTGTCTGTTTGTGTGAGCGCGTCAACGGGCGCAGCCTTGTGCTGGCGCGGACAGTGCGCAGATAAGCCGCAATTACCGCGCGCAACGCGATTTGGCGGTAAATTCCATGCGCACGCGCATCCAACTACGAATGTTTGGATCTGGCAGTTTATATGACTTTTTCATCAAAAACAGATCTAGAACATTAATTGCAAAATATGTAGAGTTGTAAGATCTGTGTTAATCGTACTTATTATGAATGAGAAATTTTGTGAGGATGTGTGTATGTTTCTTACTCTTTCAAACTACTGGTAAGATTTTACTGAAATTTAGCACACATAATTTAGAGTATGGATTAACAAATAAGCTAGTGTCATATAAATGTAATAAAGATTTTAACATGGTATTCATACGATATTATTTTCAAACGAAACTTTTGAACAATTTGTAATATATTGTACTAAACGTCGATGATAATTCCCATCACACCCAGAATGGTTACCTTACAATAATTGTTGTAAACTACAGAAGTACCAGGATAATGTATCGCTATTTAGGGTAAGAAGTAGAGTACCAATTATAATATATATCTTTGTATAACATAATGAAGTTTACAAGATTTTTAGGAATATACGATACAGATTATAATAAAATACATATTCGTAAGTTACATTTTATCTGAAAAGCACTGCTTGCAAAACCTAATAAACTCAAAATCAACACAACATGGGGGAATTCGTTTGAAATACGTTATTCATTATTTATAACCGAGAATAGATATTTAATAACAGTTAAGTTCAAACTACACATAAAAGTGACATGCCTATATGGTAGGAGGATAAATTATGGAACGTTAAAACGTTTGACATTTATTCAGATCGTAAAAAGTTATGCAATATAGTATTAGTTGTTTTAAATTGCATCTTGCACTAATTTTATGCACGTTTTATGAAGATAATAATTATAATGAATGGACTATTCTAAGATAATAAAATGGGTGAACAGAATTTTTTTCAAGTAATGCAACAAGTAACATGATCGATCCATTACCCATTACTACAATTCCCTTGTTTAAGGATTACATTACATCCGTAAACAAGGAAGTGTAAATGATTCTCCAAGATAATTGCGATGTAATTTAGGAGGCACCAACAGAAATATGTGTGACGGTAGTCGTAGTGACTACCGTCACACCTATTTCTGTTGGTGACACACAATTTATCAAAATTGCATGTCTCCTGTGATTCGAGTCTTCGTTTTGTGGTTGAAATTCGATCATAATCATAATCTTATATATTTTTAATTGATAGCACACCTCATAAATAGTTACTATAAAATCAGAAACATATTATTCTAGATCAATATTATCGTGGAATTGATCCGTTTAATATGAAACGGGTACTTACGATATGCGTTTTTAGTTTCAGTTAATGTTATGTGTAAATGAAACCTAAAAAGAAAATCGAACTAGATGTATAGTGGATAGATAATTCTACTGCTAATGTTTGTCAATGGTTCCTTCTCACCGCAGATTCACCATGACCACGACCATACCACTTGATCGAAATATTTAAAATAAATAAAATTTAAGAAATGTGTTTGTAATTCACATACCGGACAAATAAAACTTAATAAAAATAAATAAATAAATTATTTGATAATAAATGTATATTTTACTTTATGAAGCAAGAGCACAATTGCACAAAGAGGAGATTGAGAATATAAAATACTGTGTAAAGTATTCTATTTCATTCTCTCGATGACTTAATTCTATACACTTATATGTTTATTTCGTTTATCGTGTCGCATCACATGTCGTTTCATCAATATTCAAGTCACAACGATTCTAATGAAGTTCCAAAGCAAAACCGAATATCAGTGAAAACCCGTTACATATTAAAACAAACAGAAAATATTATTAAATTATTTTGTCTTACCCTATTTATAAAGCCGCCGATGCATTGCAACATGTGTACACATATAGCACGTTAACGTATCGTTTATTTCAGCTATACCTTGCAATGTACTTTTCAATGACGAAAACGTAAACAATGACCGTTTTGGGGAAACGTAATAAACTCGTACTAGGGGCTCAGATGCCTCCTCCACGCACCTATACCCAAACAATTCGTACATGCGCAGCGAGGTCTAGGTGTCTGCCGATAGCATCGCCGGCGGAACCCGCGGTCATCTCCGATCGCCGGATTCCATTCACGCAGAATTTTAGCCCATGTTTGATTTAACACCAATTATGGACTTCCTTGTTCCAGGGTTAACCGTGCGATTTGTTTTGCCATTCCCTCAGTTGGTGTCATTTCGCAGGATGCATGGATACTGTTAGATTGTTGAGATGTCTTTGTTGAAATGTTTTATATAAACATTTGTTTAGTTATAGTACTAAAAGTTTCGTATGTTTTAATCACTGTGGGCATCTATCTATATAATAATGAATTACAAAACTATTATTTATTATTTTTATTATATATTATTATAATCAAATGTGTGGTGAAAGTTGTAATTGATATAAAACTAAAAATGTTATATTCATTTTAAAAGGCATCAGCTATTGATGTCGTGTATGGAAACAGTAATTAAAATTAAACTATATTATACTATACGGATAACTTATAGATATCTCCAAACAAAAGCAGTGGTCATAGAATGTAACCTTGAGGTATACCTATTTCCCAATACAATTTTCAGCTGACAATAATCAATAAAATGCATACGAACGATCGTAATCGATTGTCTTGTCCAGAGACATGCATGAGGGTCGAGGCATTGTCATGTTTTTTCCACATTTTCACAGTGAAGGGACTGTGTGAACTATGGCGCATCAAGGTCATCATTGTCAAAGGCTGATAACTACGCAAAATCAACTTTGCACTCTAGTAATCTACGTAAACGCCCTATTGTTCGGATGTAAGACCCAGATTGCCTTGCAGATAGCTTTAGGCGATAAGAATTAGCTTTGCAAACGCGGGTTAATGTTCCGAGCCATTGTACGGTTCCCGACTTTTTATACGCTAGACATATTGTTTTACGGTTTACTTATAACTTAGCCTTCACAACTTATTGGATAGGTAGGATAATAAAATAAAATCATATTTACGACACAACATAACTTTACGTAATGCTCAGAACGTAATGAAATCAAATCCATTTTTACCGGTCGAATCTACTTAATGCGGTAAGTTACAGCTTATGGCATCGATATGTTTTTGAGAGTCACCTAAAGTGTATGTTTAGCTTAATAAAATCTGGCAATAAAATCGATTTATAAATAGGAATGGGAGATCAGAGGGATGTGAGATCGTTGGGCAGCTGTGGGCGTAATGTGGTTGGCGTCGATTGCGAGTGAATAAATAATCGATTTAAGAACGTCATAAGTGCGTACTGTAACCCGAGACGAGGTATGACCGCCAATGCGAACGCGAAACGATTCTGACGTGAACTGGTAATGACGTCAGAAATTTCACTTTTTCCATCAATAAAAATTAATCATTATGTTATGTTATGTAAGTAATATACATAAAAGTTAAGTGTGCATCTGTTTAGCTGTTATACGATTACAGAGATCAGTCGCTAGACGTTGCTGACCTTTAGAGGTGATTGTAACAGATTAATTGAAAATTAATTTTAATAATGGAAGAGTAAAGTGTGGTTGGATACAAAATGTGGGGTTCAATACATAATTAAAATAAAATTAAGGAATTGGAACACCCCATCTCCTCAAAAACATTTAAAAAACTAAAAAATAATACTAACGCATTGGCGCACAAAATTTCACATCTAGTGTAACTTTCATCAAAAGTTGTATCGCGGGACCGCTAAAGTATTTAAATTAGACTCAACAATTTGATATTATTGCTTTGACATTTTTTATATGATAGAAGTAGCAAACGAGCATGCCATCCACCTGTTAGTAAGGTGGCAATTGTTTCCCATATTCATCAGTATTATCCCCAGGTAAGATTAGATCTCTACATCAGGTCAGACACAGATATGTCGGTACCTGTGAGAACTAAGTTGAAATAGCTTGTCTTGCATAAGTATATCTCCCTTATCATCCAATTCAAACCAGAATAGAGCATGCCCATTTGTTACTTCTATATAAATATAATTCTAAGCAAAACAAGCATTTGGCCAGCACGGTGGACTTTGGCCCTAAAAGTCTTTCATTCTGAACGGACACCCGTACCCAGCACTGGGACAATAACAGGCTAACGATGTCAATATTTAAAGATTTTAAATATTTGGCTATAATATAATTTGAAATACCGGGAAGGGACTCAACCAATACGTGCAATAGCAGTAACCGTGCTCTACTGAAGTAAGTTCTAGATATATTGCTTTTACAATCAAATTTTGTCATATTTTGTATTTTTACATGACTGCGTCGGAAGGAATATAATGTATTTCGCGCGTATACAGGTATGTATTTTTGTTAATATGTATGTTCATTTCTTTGGCATGCGCTTCAGCCCAAACAGCTTGACGGATTGTGATATATGACATATTATATACGTATACATATTATTGAATTTCTCCAGTTTTTGAAGTGAATTCAGCTATAAAAATTAAAAAAATTAATGATGGCGTCTGTAAATAGGAAGAAGTGACTTTTTGACACTTTTTGAATATCATAACAATATGAGTATCAAAAGAAAGCTATTAAATTGACCGTTAACAAAATATATATTAAAACACTTTTACATTACTATTTTAAACAAAACTCCTAAAAATGTTAAATTGAAAAGAAAACAAAATAACTACCTTCTAATTTTAATTTTAATATACGATTTTTTTAAATATTTTTTTGTTTTTAATTTATTAAAACATTTATAAATAATTAAACTACAGATCTCTAAGAGTGAGCGACACGCGGAATGTGAATCACAATTACAATGGTTGTAATCGATTTGCACTTTATTATTTTACTTCTAACTAACATTAAGACATCACGCTATGTCCGTTTCTCAATGAAAATAAATACTATTTCAATCACTGAAAAATTTAGAACACATTTTAAAAACTAAAATATTAAATACAATTTAATAACACTAATTATAATAAATTAAATTGATTCTTAAATAAGATTTTTGACTAGTTCTGGTGATGTTTATCTTAGTGTATATATTTTTTGTTTTACCCCCAAAATACGTATTTGCTAATGGACATATGTGAAATAAGATGTCCGAATATGGGCTGCTGTAATTACGTAATTGATTTTTGAAAAAATATTAATTAATATACTTGTGCTCAGAAATATAAACATGAGACAAGTTTTACTTTAAATTAATATTATAAATTTCAATACTGCCGTGTGTGAATTTAACATATACATATACATTTTTAATTTTATTCCATACAATAATGCAAACAATTCCATGCAAACAAGCATGATGTCCAACTAATGGTAAGTGGTTACCGCCGCCCAATCCAATAGGTTAGTTCTATCAAAAGACAATTAAAGATGTGCTTCTATTCCCGAGGACTAATATGGTATCCTTATGCGAAAGAGTAGTAAGAGATTAAAGTAGCAACGTATCTGTGGCTAACATTAGGGGAAAATTTGATCTTACCTAGGGTTGATTACAGATGTCCATGTGCGGCAGTAGCCACTTACCATCAGGTGATCTGCAGGCTCGTTTGCTACTTCCATACAATAAAAAAATCTGCTGCTTTTACATCAGTCCGTTGTTAACTGTGTAAATACGATATTACTTATATTTTACAACGTGCAAAAGTTAAATTACAAGTATTTTACATAACATATATGTTGAGATAGTTTAATAAGTGTCTATAATGAAATAATTAATTTTATTAACTAATAATAAACAAATAACTTGCAGAGACCTATTTCGAAGATGCACGTAAGCAACGAATTTATAAAATATATATGAGTGTAAGCAACATATAATTATTTATAGTACACATTTTATATTTACCAGCTATATTGAGAATTTACTAAAAGTCGACCAATGAACTAATATACTGTACTAAAACTGGATATGACTCGCATATTATTAGACTACACAAAATAATTGATTCATATTGCGTTCCTATTAATAAAATTCGATTATCCGTTCAACTCAAACTATAATATAAAGGCCATTCCAGTCGAGCATCACTACTTACATAAAAGAGCGTACATTATGGTACAACGAGTGTACAGATATAAATATTGCAGCAAATTAGTTTGTTTGTTCAGATCTTACGAGCGATAACCGCCTATATATAACCTAGTTAGCATTCTGTATGAGGTAGGTGAGATTCTAGACCGCTTCCTTTCTGAACTACATCTGTGGCAGTCGAGTGAAATAAAGGAACTTTTTAAAAAAATCCCACGACACTTAAGCTATGGTTAATGGTCTTACGTTATGGCTGACTGGCTAGCTAGCTGAGATCTATGGTCTACTGCAATTCACGTGTTTTTTCTCCCATTGTTATTAGTTACTAAACAAATTACCCTAGGTCCACAAATCATTAATTTCAGCATCAGTCGCACTGCAATGCAAGTGTCTACGTTGAGCGTTAAAAAGAAATGTATACGATTTTCTAAGGCCTCGGAATTTCGTTGCAAATTCTATCCAAGTTTGCCAAATTCGCCATGCGATGGATTTCATGGTTGAGCGGTTAATAATAACCAGCGTAAAGCTCTAACATACAAAACTCTTTTTTTATAATTTAGAAGAAGCAAACAAGCATGCAGTCTACCTGATGGTAAATGGCCACTGCCGGTCATGGAGATCTATAATAAATCCCAGATAAGATCACAGTTTCACCTGTGGTTAGCCAGAGATGCGTTGCTACCCCTGAGGACTAAGATGAAACGCCTCGGATAAGTATATACCCCTTACTGGTACAGACCTTCAGCCTTCAGACCAGAACAAAGAAATGCATAACATTGCTATTACTAGGCATAAGTAGGTGTTGCGGTGATGCTTCCGGAATCGAACCGCAATAAGTTCTACCATCTTTGATAAAAAATTTAACTTTCGGGTTCGACGCCGACAAGACGAATATGTAAGTGTTTCATATACATAGATTATGTCATCTTACTGAACTGCGAGCATTTATTAGTAGATGACGCATTTTTACAATGACAAACGAAACAATCTGTCAATGACAAATTTTAAGCAATGCACATCAAATTTTTATCTTAAAGTTGTAGAGCTCGTAATTTTACACCACTCCCGCCAATTAGTCAGAGCATGATTTATGTGGTAAGTCTAATATGCTAATATGCGTATGCATTTAATCTTAGTGCTCAATGAATTTCCACGCATCTGAAACAAGTTTGGGGCTCTCTTTTTGTATTTACAGTTATCAACGGCGCAGGAATCACATAGCATAATTTACTTCAAACGTTGAATAAAAATGCATTTTCAAGGTGTTATACCCTTTTGTTGTTCGACTCCGGCACAACCACCACAACTCTGCCAAACAACATTAGTGTTAGGTGCTGCTGTATTCTGCTTTTAAGTGCGTAGTAAGGTAGGTAGCAAAACATTTATGGCTAACCTCAGGCTTCAATCTTATTTAGGTTAGGATACGGATATCCATAGGCGCCGTGGCCATTTACCATCCTGGTAGAATTCCATATTATATAAAAAAGTTTATATTATTACATACTAAATATTGTTATCAAAGAACGACCAGACACTTTATACAATAACCATTTTTACCGACTAACTGCAACATATGCATTTAAACCGTCCTCAATTCGAAGGAAACGGCCTGCGACAGCCGTAACCATCAACACGGTAACGTATGGGTTGAAAGGTCCAGATGTCCTTATGACGAAGATGGCAACTCGTTGTTATGAGCGGGTTTTACCGGATTTCTAATGGAATTACTATAATATAACGATACTGAACTTAGGGCTGTAATCTTAATATTATAAAGAAGAAAGATTTGATTTTTTGTTTGTTACGATTTAACTTAAAAAGTACTTGAGCGATTTTTAAAATACTATAACATAGGCTATATTATATAAAAAAAATAGATTTTCTATTATATATTATATATTTTATTATATAAAAAAATAGATAGATACCTAAATTGGAGCAAAGTAACCGAAAGTGTCAAAATGTTGCCTATAAAAGTCATTATTTTGTGTTCGAATCCGATAATTCCGGGTTCGATCCCTAGCCAAAGAAATGTCTTAATTCTCCTGAGAGTTATAATAGGAGGGACGGTGTTTCACTACAGTCGAAATTTTAAATGTGGTAGAACTCTTTATGACGCCAAAAGCACAACCGCCACATCTATTTCCATCTAATAATAGTACAGTTATGCGCATATAACGTACAGTTATGGGGTAAAGAAGAAATACTTATTCGAGGCATTCAAACTTAGTCCTCAGGAGTATCCAATGCATCTGTGGTAATCTAAGGTAAGGGTTGATTCCAGATGCGGATGCCGCAGTAGCCACTTACCATCACGTGGACTGCATGCTCTTTTTACTTCCATATTTTAAAAATACAAATATAAAGATTCTACTAATCTTACGTGTTTGTTTAAATATAATGTTACTTATTTGTACCATTCTAATTTTTGATCCCATCTAATAGTTAGTATTGTAATAATAAACATTAAACAATGT
>MOOZ01003219.1:9939-26369 GCA_002930495.1 Cecropterus lyciades
TACAATTTCCGGGTTCCCCGTTCACTTCAAAGGTTAGTTTAGTACACACATTTTCTATCGGAGATTTTGTATCTTAAACAGTTACTGACTGTTAGGCGTTTTAATTGAATCCTGGCTTTAAGTGGCAAGCAAACTCGAATGATAAACAAGCACCGTTTAATGTCAATTAGAGGAACGTTAGCGAATTACAGTGTAAATAATTACTGGACGTTTGTTAACTAAAATGAACCATGAGTGCGCTGAACTAACTTAACCCGGCCACACTTCGCTGTAGCTCAATTTTATATATCTTTAGGATTTGAGACAAAAAGCAAATTAAAACAGACTTATATAGAAATGCAACATTTTGTGAACATTTCAAGTAAAGCCATGAATTACTTTTCGAGTTTTGCTGCATCTATACTAATATTATAAAGCTGAAGAGTTTGTTGTTTGTTGAACGCGCTAATCTCAGGAACTACTGGTCCGATTTGAAAAATTCTTTCGGTGTTAGATAGCCCATTTATTGAGGGAGGCTATAGGCTCATCACGCTAAGACCAACAGGAGTGGAGCACCAATGAGGAATGTTTCAAAATCGGGGTTTTTTTTTTCTAATGAGATATAAAATTTTGGTTAATGTATGTCACGTTACATTTCTATTAAACGCGGGTGAAACCGCGAGCTCAGCTAGTCAAAAATATGCATGCAAAATTTTCATGCAAAAGATAAGGTTGATTATTGCATGCGTCTCTTTATCTTTGGAAAGTAGCGCTAACGAGCTTCTGTGCTTATAATGTGTTATAGCATTTGTGAAATACATTGAACTTAAGTAAAATACTTGCAAACGGACACAAGTAGGTACCACCATTACGTGTGTAAATAATAAGCTTGTTAACATTTCCTTGTGACTTCTACTTATTGTATTATTGTACTTAATTATCAAACCGTAACTGTTCCACTGCTAGGTTCCTCTTGATCTTTTGAGAATCAGAGATATTAGGCCTTAGTCCACCACTGTGGATAGTTGCTAGTTGGTAGCCTTCACATACCGTTGATAACTTTATACATAAAACGAAATACTTCTTATTATACTGAAATATTATTAGTAGGTAGAATATAAGTGTTATTAATGGTATATGGAGTTTTTTCGCCACTTCTTATCAACAAGGAAAATGCCTTGCGAAGCGGTTTTAGATTATGACGTTCAAAGATTATATAATTATAAGAATTTTTTTTTTTTATATATAGCCAACATTTATATCGCTCCTTTTATACGTCAAATTAATAATTAATCATTATACATCCATAAACTAACCCTTATACATCCAATAAGTATTCAAGTAAAGAGTCAATTCAAACATTTTTTTTGCTAAAGGTTTTTTTTTATTTTATACATCTAATGAATTCATAATTAATCGTTATACATCCGAAAATTAACCCTTATACACCCATAACCTCCAAAGGTTCCGTGAAGTACGTTCCCATCACGACGTGCAACTCGCGTGCGTCAAGTTGCGTGATCACGCCCCGATTGGTTTTTGTTCTGAATATGATTGTTAAATAAATAACCTGTTTAAACTAGACATGCCAGATTACTTATAGGCAACAGGAATTAAATTATTGAGTTCTTAATGATGTTATTGTAATATCATTTACATAAACTTATTTTTATTATTAAATTGGAAGTAACAAAATATTAACTATTTTAACAATAAAATGTATAAAAAATATAACTTAAATGTAAAAAGAAAGAAATTTCCAAATTAAATATAAAAACTGCGTCAAAATTGCTGTCCCTAGGATGAGTTCCCAGAACGCTGGCAACATTACCTCGTTGAATAGCAAGGCTAATTCGTATAATCGTTCGTTGACTGTCGTATGTACCAGAATTCTGAACATTCGTTGACTCTATCAAACGTTTGGACAAATGATTAAAAATTAATTTAGCATTTAATCCCCACGGTCCCATAGTTTCAACGCCAAATGCCAGAAATTACATTGTTGTATGTTGGTTCACTTATGAGGCGACTATCTTACTCCTCGACTAACTATCGACTTAAGATATATCCCCTGTTCTATATGAAGTCGCTTACAGTCCACAGGCGGCAGTCACCACTTACCATCAGATGGACTGCATGCTTGATTGATACTTCATTCTGATAACAACAAGGTTGTTTTGCGTACACGTTACTTTTCGCTATTTAGTTGATTTTATTATATAGTTAACCGACTTCTTTAAATTACTTATTAGGGTTGTCTTAGTTCAGTGCTTTTGTACTTATCTTTTATTATTTTAGCTAACAAGCATTCTTATTACAAAATATTCTTATGTAAGCCCTCGTTATTTCGGCGCCAGATTTATTATTATTTATCTTGATTACAAAATTGTGTGATATATTTATCGCGCATATATACTTAAAACAACGAGATGCAAATAGAACAGCTAATATTTGTATTATTTAATAGATGTTTATTTAAAAATACAAAAATAAGTCAACTGAAGTAAGTAGGTTTAAGGTGCGTTGGGGTAATATCGGAGCACGGGCAAAGCCGTATGTTTGAAATTGTAGACCAAATTAGCCAAATTTGATAAAATTGATGACTTCACATATGACCTCATGAAAATGATGTACATGCTTGATATAGCGGATTTTTATAGAGATGGCCTAATTCGGCTAAAATTTCAATAGACGGATATTACCCCAGCTCCGATATTACCCCAACGCACCTTATATCTTCAATTATCAATCCACATTATTAAAACAATAGCGAACAAAAATCTATTTCAAACTTTAGTTTCAAATTTAATATTAAAACCGAACACAATGGATAAACGTGTGTCAAACAGGAGATGGTTCGTCAATGGGCGGCTACCCTATAATCAGTAACCCTTGGAATGCTTCACTGATTACAGGCGTCCATCGTTAACTCCTAATCATAGACCGGCTTTACGATCCTCGATGTGAACGATTTTGTCATTTTCAAATTTTGTGGAAGCGGCTTTTTAGGGTTAATTGTCTTCTGAAATTGCCTGAAAGGAGGGTAAATAATAGTCTTAAAAATGGAATATTAATGGGAGTTAAGTATGAGATGTCTTTAATATTAGTTAACTATAAATAAATACATTTACATATATTGTTATAGTAATGCAATGTTTAGTAAATACATGTCAAAGTGCGAGTCGAACTTGCACACAGGGGGTTCCGTACTACTAATTTTTAGATTTTTTGCTATCATATCAACTAGGACTACATGCATTGAAACTTTTAAGTATTTCTATTAATATTTAATAAATAAACCGAAAAATAACTGTTTTTTAACTTTTTCTAAATGTTTGATTTTTTTGTCATAACGACCATAGTAACACTCATTCTGTAAAAAAATAGTGTCTATCTGTGATTTAAAAGATAAAGTTTTCAGTTAAAAAATTAAGAAATTAATATAAATTATGAAATTTATCCTTAAACAACAATAAGTATGGACAATAATATAGTATTAACACAATTCTTTATGTTATATTAATTCTTGATTTCAAGTATCATACATATACATACTACATACATGAAAAAAATACAGGTTATCTCTG
Source organism: Cecropterus lyciades (assembly GCA_002930495.1). Taxonomy (NCBI): domain Eukaryota; kingdom Metazoa; phylum Arthropoda; class Insecta; order Lepidoptera; family Hesperiidae; genus Cecropterus; species Cecropterus lyciades. The sequence continues at coordinate 13,506 of MOOZ01003219.1, forward strand.
CTAACTGACACGATTATAATGATATGTCACAAATCATAATCCATCAAGCCGTTCGGGCAGTAGCGCGTGACAAAGAAATGGACATACACACATACGCTGAACGTTACCCTCCATCTGACGCAGTCGGGTTAATACAAGGAACGTATAAATAAAGTCTTCAAAATACAGATAAAGGTACGGCTATACCAGTGGTTAAAGGTTGTAAGGCAGGTGAGGCGCCGGCAGCTGCGCTGTCCCATCGCTTATCACCTACTTTGACTTGTAAATTGAGGTCCACTCGAAAGTTACTAACTGTTCAAAGTTGTTGAACGTTCTGAAGATATATGATATTTAGCAATGCAATCGACTTTGCAGCTTTTGAATTATATGCTGATAAATTCAAGAAACGAGTACCTACGCTCGCTTGCTACAAAAACCAGACAGTATAATTTCTTATTTGACTCGATTTTATGATCTGTTTATCTTTATGTTATGTTTCTGGGTATTTAATCTGTATTAAAACACATGTTCATTCTACTTTTCCAAAAAATACTTTAAAATAGTATTTCACTTATTGGAAAAATGGAATTAGCTGAATACTAACTTAAACAGAGCTGGAAAAGTTAAATCTAACTTTATCTGAAATTTTAAGAAAGACAACAAAAATAATTGTAACTGACGACCCGCGTGGCGGAGCAGTCACCATACCGATCTGACACGCAGTGGGTCCCGGGTTCGATCCCCGGCCAGACAGACATCTAAATTATGAGTTTAGATTTCTGTTCTGGGTCTGGGTGTTTGTGTATTCGTCTTTGTGTGTCCATGACAGAAGAAAATCCTACTGTGGGGCTATGAGTGTAGAAAGCGTTTATGTTTAATTGTTGCATAAATCTGGTTACCAACATCAACTTTAAACTTTCTAATTTTCTTAACAAATGGTATCTATCTATGTTATATCAAATACCTGATTTAGTTCTTACCACTTAGAATTGAAATGAATAGCCAAGTGAGATCATTATTTTTTTATATTTTCCTGTTTCAAAATAGGTAGTTCTCGTTGCCAATTAAGAACGCGAAGGTCTCAGTATGCACTGGAGTCCATTTTATAAAACTTTAATTGGTCCCTATCTTAATGAGACCCGTATCGAAGCTTTAATTGAAGATCGGAACTAATTAAAATAAACCATATGTGCTTTTATCGCTTGAACCATTTTGAAAAATAATGAGGAAAATAAAATAAAGTATTTAATTATTACTTGTATGAAGCTTAGCTATTTTAATAATACTTTGTAAATTATGATGACCTCTATTTTTTCCAAGATTCGAGTAGTTACAAGTTTAAATTATTTGTCTATCCTTGAAAAAAAAACAATGTTTTTTTAAATATTTATTTGTAACAACATAATTACAGAGGTACTCATTTTTGGGACCTCCTTTTAAGCCAAATACCTGTGCCAGGATATCCCAAAATTACCTAATTCTGATAAAAAAATTGTTATATTATTTTATTATATTCGTTCTCTTCGATCATTCGTTGATAATTTCGTTGACGAATTTATTATTATAAAATCGATTTAAATATAACAAACATGATATAAATATACATCTTGTTTGAAAAAATCTAAGCTAAATATGTGATTACTGTTTACTAGATTAATCCCGCGGCTCCACCCGCTTCGGTCATGTCTACCACAGTAATGAGTATCCTATGTGTTAATCCAGGTCATTTGAAGGTAGAACTCTTTGTGGTTCGACTCCGGAAGCACCACCGCCACACCTATTTCTGCCTAATAACAGCAGTGTTATGCGCTGTTGTGTTCTGGTCTGAAGGGTGTGGTAAGGGAAACATATGTTTCCGAGGCATTCCACCTTAGTCCTCAGGGGTAGCAACGCATCTGTGGCCAATCTTAGGTGAGACTTTGATCTTACCTAGGGTTGATTACAGATGTCCATGGGCGGCAGTGGCTACTTACCATCAGGTGGGCTCCATGCCCGTTTGCTACTTCCGTGTTATAAAGATATCCGTGAAAGAGCAATAAACATTCATACATCCTCACAAACTTTCGCATTCATATTATTAGCAAGATAGGACGATAATAATTAAATTCATTGCGAATATCAAAAGTTTTCATTATTCATACTGACAATTGTTGCTACTTTAAAATTTTATAAGACACAACTCAATACTTCAAAGAAAAACAGACAATAACAAAGTATGAATGCCTTTGCCACAAAATTGAAGGTTCGTCGTTACACCTCAAGGACTAGGCTAGGGCTTGCAAGTGGCATTTAATCCATACATACAATAAAAATGAAAGGTTCGCTTTTCCATACGTCACATGTATTTATGTATTTTGTTGTTAACTTTTTTTTTGTAATATTTACAATTTTTTTCTGTATGTCAAATGGAATTGGGCAAAACAACTAAAGGAATTATATATATACGAAGGATGTTTAAAAGAATCAAACGTAAATGAATTTACTACATTTTGTACTTATCTCAATAAAATTTGAGTAAGATACCAGAGCCTACGTCATTTTCGGAAAGCTAAATTTTGAGTATTATCAGTCTAATATGTTCTTAACACGATATGCGTACTTAACAGCTTGAAAGCGGGGCCCTTTCAAATATGTGCGAACTAAAAGTACATGAAAACCTTACTCACTTACGTTAAAGTAAAAACGCTCGTATTTAAATATTTTTAAGAATATTGTCATAAATGAATATTTATTATTACCAGACTCTTTTCGTGGGGCTTTACTTCTGCCAGACGTCATAAAGGTTATTTAAAAATGAGGTAAACTACTTAATATTAGCAAGCCTAAATTTTACATATATTGTTTAGAGTATTATTAGGATACTACTTATTTCAATGGCCATACTCAATACTACTACTTATTTCAATGGCCATACCCGATAGGCCAATTATCCTGCCAGACGCGAGAAAGTTTTATTAAACGAAGCTAACAAACTAATATTTGCCACTGAACAGAATCTCTGCTAACAAACTAATATTGGAAACTGAACAAAAGCTTTGAAGCTAACAAACCAATATGAGAAACTGAACAGGAGCTTTCAAGCTAACAAAGTAATATTAAAAACTGAACAGTAGCTTTAAAGCTGACAAAGTAATATTGTGAATCCATCGGAAGCTTTGAAGAAAACAAAGTAATATAACATTGAACAGACCCATTATAAAAGGTTCACGATTCGTTCATTAATTTATGAAGTGGCAACCCTACCACAAACTCGATCTAGATTCGCAATAAACGCTTATTACGGTGCTAAATGGCGATCCTTCGTTTCATTGTTGTTTTTGTAAAGCCAGCGTTTTTATTTGATATCGATCCTTTGTTGAATCCAGCTAGACTTCATTGGAAGTTAAGTATTGTCGACACTTCTGAGGATACATTGTCCAAGGTTATTAAATTGTGATGACTAATCGAAATATTTGTTTGTTTCTTTATGTATTAACTCGTTCAGTGCCCTACACGCCCTGCGTGTACTTGTAAATTTTACCGCGGTACCAGCCATTTTACGTCGGCCTCGGAAAAGTATTTGTGAATATCATAGTGACATTGAATGTGTTATAATATAATTATAAAAGGGCATAGATTATCTAAGATTGAAGTAGAAAAAAAGTACAAGCACCTGATGATAAGTGGTCACTGCCACCCGTAGACATCTGTAAGCTACTTATAATAAAATACATCTGAATCTATCTGAAGATAATGGCAGACATGTTTCTACTCCGGAGAGCTGAGATGGTCGTCTCATATGGCAATGAGCCGGTTACCACATCCCTCCACCAAAACGCAAGAACTGCTTCTTGACAATGAAGAAATGGTACCACTGTGGTGAAATCGTAAAGATTCTGCCTTGCATTTTTTTCTATCTTCATGATTAAAAAGCAGAGATATCGTCAATTATATAGGAATATATCTGCTTTTTAAGGGCAATGTTAAGCGCTTCTATGTTCTTCTACGATATGTTCGGTTATGTAGCCACTGTCATGAAACAATCAAACAATCCAACCTAGCCATTAAGCAACAGGTAGCAACGCCTCTGTGGCCGAACGCCAATAGGGATCAAATAATTTTGGGCCTGTACAGATGTTCATCAAGAAGTAGTTATCACTTTTTAAAATATTTCCCAGGGGTAATAATGATTCTGTTATAGGTTAACTTTACGTTATTTCCGTATTTTCTTCAATCTCTACGTGAATACTATAAGTAAACGCATGTAGAGTTCAAAACGTGTTTGAGTAATGTTGAAGAAATTAATATAGACGCGTTCTCTACCGGTTCGGTAAAACGATGGTAAGTAGAAAATCAAACATGAATACAAGCAGCGCCGCGGAACTAACGTCTCCCATTTACAACAAATATTTGGATAAGCAACGAACAAGGTAAAAGCTGTAGCGAGAACGAAAATTGCAGGACTTTACGTCTTTGTAAAGGTCGACTTTAGAGTACATTGAAGATACGACCATATATTTTTATATCGTAGAAATGCTCGTACTGGTAAGACACGCGGCCTGTTCCGCGTTCACTCCCAGGCCAGACATGTGAATGAAGATATTTGTTTTATTTTCTAGGTCTTTTTGTTTTCGACTATGTGCGTCCTACGTGATACCACTAGAATCGAACCATAAATTAATATTTGTCAATATAATAATAATATGTTCAATATTTGATGTTGGCATTGGATAGAAGCCTCTTCTTGTCGATGTCATGGAAGACAATTAAGAGATTATATCCAGGAACGGATAGCAGCTGCAGTGTATCTGCAATGTATGAGTACATGCATTGACCAACCCATAGCCAAGTGTAATAACTACGACATAACCTCCTTTAGTGAAGTATCCAGAAGACAAGAAGGCGTCTTCCTGCAAAGTTATACTACGGTCACGTCTATGTGCAAAAAGCGTAAATGGCGTAGTTGATTTGACGAAACGTAATAAATTCGTACTAAAGGCACAGTGACTACTAAAAATCGGCTTTTAACGGTCACGATTAAGGGCTAATTAAATAGACATTTTCCGCTCCCGCTCTTATTTTAGAACAACAAACGCGGTACGTCATATATGTACGTGTGGCCCAACGCAGCAGGGTGCATCAAGCCGGTTTTAAATTATTTTAGTTTATTGTCTTACCTCTCTCCCATTACTATGATGAATTTAAAACAATGCGTCGGACTTTAACGTGCGCACTCGAAATAAATATAATGTAATATTATATTATTTTGTACTGTAACAATATGTATATGGACTATACGTATTTGGACACATGAAGACGAATATGGAATTAATGGTAATAAAAAAAAAATGTAATGAAACTAGATTCTATAGAAAATAGAAACGGACAATGATACAGATGGGTAAAAAAGATAAAGGATTGCGTATAATAAAAGATAAAGATTGCTTTAAATAAAAGAACCGATAAAGTGTGCGTATAAACTTAAATAGAAATTTTAAATCAGATTATATGTTTGCATTTTAGTTAGGTACCTATTTGCCTCGTTTTTTTCAGTTGTTTATTTTATAAATCTATCTTTTTTCTTAATTCTTCTATCACTCACTACGATCATAACGGACAAAGGCTACATTGTTCCGTTCTGCTTCTAAAATTGAATTTAAAAACCGAAGCTGTTTTTCAAATGTTTTATTTATAACCGAGCGGTTCGAAATTAAAATCGTGACCATAAACAATAAGTGCCGACTTGAGCCTACAGATTATATTTGACCGTTGCATCTGACGAAGACGCGGGAGAACTTATTTTTGGACTTAATTGAATGGGAATAAGGCCTTTGTTTTATGTCTTTGTGAAATGGAACTGGCATGCACAACTTACTTGACGTCAAGGAGCAAGATGAACGTTTGACCAGTCTTACCACAGATTGGTGGCAATTTACGAGAATATACTGTATATTCATCACATTTATAAAATTGCCACATTATTATTTATATAAGTTACATGTGTTAATATGATTAGTAACACTCTTAAGACATTTAACTTAGAAGGTGGTAGAGCTTTGTGGTTCGACTCCGGACGCACCACCGCCACACTTTCTGCCTAATAACAGCAGTCTGAAGGGTGTGGTAAGGGAGACATACTTTTCCGAGGCATTCCATCTTAGTCCTCATGGGTAGCAACGCATCTATGACCAATCTTAGGTGAGACTCTGATCTTACCTAGGGTTGATTGCAGATGTCTATGGGCGGCAGTAACCACTTACCATCAAGTGGGCTGCAGGCTCGTTTGCTACTTCCATACTAAAAAAAAAAAACTTTTTTCTTTGCGGGGTAGTATCGGGTATCGGATATCTACATCAGGTTGATTTGGCTCTAATCGATTGATAGAGATAGTTGATTGGAGGGTCATATCACCGCGATTTAATACGAAACTACGATCAATACTTCCCAAGTCATTGTAATTTCGCTTGCCATCTTACTTATCACGGGACATACATGTAAAAACTAAATCCTAATGTTCCTACTAGATCTACTATGAACAATGAAAAACACAATTATAAGACATATTATCAAAGTCAGGACATACACCTCATTCTACTGACTAATTTCGTAGTTTAATTATGTAGATAACTAACAATTAGGCCAGTAGTATCTGTTGACCTGATCGGTCGTCTGCTTAAAGTACTTAATACAGTTTATTGTTACAATGGTCTAAATAAAATATTGTTAACTTTATAATAAGGTAGATACCAATGTGCAGTCGTATACCGGGTCGCGATCAGCAATTATCAGTAAACGATTACGTGCCGACGGGCGGCTAGTGCGTGTTTGTGATAGGGTTGCCACTCTCTAAAAGCTTTGGAAAAATGTAAAAGTATTGACCGCCGAGCTTTACGCTTGAAACTTGTATTTAAGTAAACGGTTTTTCAAAGATATACCTGCCTGCCATGACATGTCGTTTATTGGCTTATTTTTAAATAGCATATGTATTGTGTGTTATACGTTTTGTTGCATTCTGTTATTGAATTGTATAAGAAGAGTTCTGTGAAGTTAGGAAGGGCTCAGAGATTGCTAAAAACATTCATGGTAGATTAGTTTTATCAGTGATATTTACTTAAGATCTGCACCTCTTCCCCGAATCCTGTACATATAAGGTATACACATACAAATATAATGCATACTGAAAACAAAAAAAAACATTCCTGATTCTAAACATAAAAATGTAACTACAATATAAGTTTTGAAGTTGACAACCATATTACGACGTCTTGCCGCGGGCTTATTTATTTATTTTCCGCCATAATGAACGGGCTTTATCGAGGGCCGCCATTATCGAAATTATGGGAAGTTCGCAATATATTTTGCACGGGTACAAGATTGTTAATATTTATTTTGGTCGGCGGTAAATGAAAGATGTGTGTTTAAGGCTTACATCTTTATTTATGGATTGAAAACCGGTCGGAAAATTAAACAATAGATATAATTTGTAACTAGTAATGGCTAAGATAATCACGTCTTTAAATCCGTTTTTGCGTTTTAGATATTTTAATTAATAAATAGAAGCTTCGAGAAACCATCAATTTGTAATTTAATAGCGAATCCGAGAAAATAAATGAATAATGACCTCATTTTTAACTTGAAAAGGTATTTTTAACGAATCTACTCTCAATCTCTCACAAAAAATATTACTCAAATATGGCACAATGTATTCCTAATTTTCTGCAGAAAACATCTTAGTTTAGTACCTTTACCTTTTAAAGGTTAGTACCTTTCCACGAGGTTAACAATCACGAAACATAAAACCAAGCATAATAGCTATGACATAACTCATTTTCAAGTCATTGGCGCCTTCAATTAGTCCATGAATGTTGCAAAAACAATCACGTTTGCCGCACGAACGCGTGACCAGCGGCCGGTTAACGCCATTTGCCACTTTCGAATGGCAAATGATTCAATGAAGTCATTACCTTCTCATTAGTCATTGGATTACTAATTATCATTACACGAGCGGCAGGTAAACACTACCAGACAATAAATATACAGCAGGTTTCTAAGGTTGGTCTATGTAGTTTGACCCCGGATGCACCAACGCCGCACCTATTTCTGCCTAATAACGCCAATGTCTGAAGGATGTGGTAAGGGAGACATACTTATCCGAGACGTTCCAACTTAGTCATAGGGGTAGCAACGCAGCTATGGTTAATCTCAGGTGAGACTGATCTTAACTGGGGTTAATTTCAGATGTCCATCGACGGCATTGGCCGCATACTATCAGGTTGCTACTAATAATAATAATAATATGGAATGGCAAATTTTACTTTATTTTTTTACTTAAAAATTTGCAAATTGCTTTATTACTTAAAAAAAGGCAAATTTTACTTTATATTTTTTACTTAAAAATTTGTAAATTGCTTTATTACTTAAAAAAAGGCAAATTTTACTTTATTTTTTTTTTACTTAAAAATTTGCAAATTGCTTTATTACTTTAAAAAAGGCAAATTTTACTTTATTTTTTTTTTTACTTAAAAATTTGCAAATTGCTTTATTACTTAAAAAAAGGCAAATTTTACTTTATTTTCAGTAGTTTAGCTTCGCGAAGCCTCAGTAGATATGCAACTTTGCCCATTACAAATTAATTAAAGCATTAAAGCTGTTATATTCTTTTAATGAAACACAATTAAAATTAAGTGGTCTAATGCCACCGCGGCCTTTACGAATAGCAAAGTAATTTGATAATAAATCGTCTTTTAAAACTGCGGAATGTGATTTCATATGATATTTTTTTGTATTTGAAACATGAACGATAATAAATATCTCTAAGGCTTATTTTAATTAGGTATAATTAACTAAACACATAAATCAACTACGTCAAATATCATTAACAATTAGCTTGCAACGTTGACTTTTAGTTTTATTTAAATTTTAAGTGCTCGTGAGAGGTCGTTGGTATTAGTTTTTGTTTATTCAAATGCCAGAGGCTTAACAAATGCCAATTACTAAAGTAAATGTACGTTTTTTGCTATTTGGAGGAATACTTTCAAATACTTTGAAATGTCAACCCAACTAACGAGTAATATTCTAAAGTTTCTACACATATTAGCTGTATCATGTACTATTTCTACGACAAATAAAATTCATCTATTAGTCCGTTCAAGGACTAATCATCATCATCTGCTGGACATCATTATCGCTAACCCAATAGTGTGCCACCGCTGGGCACGGGTCTTCTCCCAGAATGAGAATTTTGGGTCATATCTCACGCTGGCCAAATGTGAACTGATAGACTTCACTCACCTTTGAAAAATTTTTCCTTTTTTAAGGAACCCTCAGATATCTAGGTTCCCTCACGATGTCTTCCTTCATCGTAAACCAGTGATTATTAAATTGTATTACGCTGGACATAGCCTCGCTAAATGGATGGTGTATGTGACCGCCGTGACTGTTGATGTTACACAGGAATTTGTTCTTTAGTCGTTTTTATCTGTTTTTATCAGACTGAAGTAGCAAAGTACCATGCAGTCCTCCTGATGGTAAGTGCTTATTACTGAAGTCGATCACAGGTGCGATGTTTTCCCGAGGACTAAGATATATATATAAGAACTAAGATAGATAAGAAGGTCGCCTCATATATATGTGAGCCGCCAATCACACCCTTCCACCTCACACAAGAACTGCTTCACGCTAGAAATAAGTTGAGTAGAAATAAGTTGAGTTGATAAGAAACCTGGTAAAGTGTCCTCTACGACATCCTACCACCTGGTAAAGTGTCCTCTACGACATCCTACCACCTGGTAAAGTGTCCTCTGGTAAAGTGTCACGACATCCACAGAAAAAATGGAATGGTAGCACCATTCCATTTTTTCTGTCTGTTTATTCAAGGCTGAATTAGTAAAATCATTTATGTTCATTTAGGTCAACATTTTTTAAACTCACACTTTATTTATTTACATAAATTAATGAGTAAAGTATCATAGCAACATATCATTAATATATTAACACAACCATAAACAATTAAATGACATTGAAACTGGTTTATCAGTGCAATGACAGGAGGTAAATTCTTAACAGCCATAACATTTAAATTTCGAACATACGTTTTAAATTTGGAATGCAATTAAAAATATATAAAAGAATCCTCATGTTCGTAAACGAGCTATATGTGTGTTCATATATAGGCGTCTTAATTGTATGGCAAAACTTTATGCAATCTCAGTACAGTCCGGTAACATGGTAGGTGATATTGCCAGGCAGGAACAGTGTGGTTCTTCACATATTTCTGTCTAATAACAGCAACGTTATAGTTTGAAGTTCTGGTCTGAATGGTATGGTGGAGACCTACTTATCCGAGGCCTTCTAACTTAGTCCTCAGGGGGTAACAACGCATGCGTGGGCAACTTCAGGTAAGACTCTTATCTGCAGCATATCTGAGACATACCAACTTGGACCTCAGGGATAGCACCGCAGCTGTGGCCGCAGCTAAAATTGCACTTATGTGGGGTTGATTGCCGATGTCCATGGGCGGCAGTTACAACTTAACATCAGGCTGCAGCTCGTTTGCTACTTCTGTATTATAAAAAGAAAAGATAATTTGCTCGTCTGCTACTTGCATATTACAAAAAAAAACTACAATTTTGCAGTCCCAATATCTATCGTCTCTAGACTAGTCGTCTACGATATTCACCAAAAAAACGGTGGTATCCGACACCACGTCACGACCTAGCGTATTATGATAATAGAGTTACTCTACACAAAAATATTCAAACGTTAATGCTACGAACATAAATAACACATTTCAAAACACTATCGCCGGTGGCCACCGACCTCTATAGTACAAATATTTATTCACTTTTCAAATTTACCTTAAGTCTTTATGTTGTTTTACATAAAGGTTAAAATCGAATGGTTTCCTGTATGCAAGTTCGAAAAATAATTTAGTTTTTTCTAGTTCCGTAATATATTTCATTAGATTCCAAAATATTGTAATTCTCATTAATTGCGAAGAAACTGTATAATAAATGATTTAATGTAATTTAATCTGCATTCGGGAAATGTAAAAGTTTTAACGACCCGCTGGCACGAGTGATCGCTGTAGTTTATTTTGGGTTCGATTCCCCGTGTGTTTTCTGTCTGCGTTTATGTATTTTGGAATGATATACATGGAGTATATATATGGAGTTTATAATTGTGAATTAAAGCAGGGTTGTACAAAGGTAAGTACATCTTAGAGCATATATCTACTTGTAAGGTTCTGGCGAATGTTTGCACTTTACTTCGCGTCTTATTTTGTTCTCATTTGCGTCTTTAAGAGGTCATCTATTAATTACGTGAAACATTTAGTGAGGAAAAGTCGCCAAAATTACCTCACGTAATTAATGCAGGTCCCAAATCGATTTGGCCATTGAACATACATACGTAGACGTGGTCAGTGAAAATGATTTTTATGCATGTTTCTATTTGTTTGAAGTATGCCTAGATCATCATTTCTTAAATTTAATCTCTTAAATCATATTTCAGTAATTTCTTCTACTGAAAATAATTTCCTAAGGAGAGGGGTGGCTTATTCGAAACGGTAATTTATATAAGGCTTTTTTGTTGTTTTTTTTTTTGTTTTTAATTGTGGCATATTCGAATTTTGTATATGAGATTGAAGATATTAGTAACACGTGTATTTTTTTATTTCCTGCCCTATTACTTACAACGGTAATGATATTAACCGTGTTACTACTGGTAGTAACACAGGCAATCAACCCCTAAATAAACTCAAGCCACAATCGCAAGCGTTTTTTTAAATCAAACTGTAACACAACGTTTAATGTTGTGCGCAGTGTTCCATCGTGAAAGGTGACATTCGAATAAGTCGATTCTCTAGAATTATTCGATCGAATGTGTACTCACCTTAACATTGCCACTTAAAGCTAACCAAGCTTAACTAAAATTACGAATTAAAGGTAACCAAAGCGTTTTAATAACCAATAAAACGCTGCCCACTTACACTTTTCTAACTTGAATAATGCATTCGAATTTACCGATTAAAATAATCGATTCTCGGCTTACGGTTAAGCGTGGTTGCGCTTTAGGACGGTAATGTATGAGTGAAGCATTTAAATTTATTCGGAAGCTATTTAATGCACCTTACCGGTAATTTGCTTATCATACTATCACGTGATTTAAATTGTTAATGCCTTCAATTTATTAATCTTCGCTTAAAGTCGTGAGAAAATCACTAATTCGAAGAAATGTCGCGGGACTTGTCCGTGATTAAGCATATTATGTTAAATGCCGATTAGTACCTAACACCGTTATTTTTGTTGTACAGGATGTTTGAATAAAGTGGCGCTATATTTGCCTCGTAGGATCAAGGGTTAAATAAAGCAACGCTGTTAGTAGATTTCTGATCTGTGGTTTCCATTAATGCCATGAAAGATGATAAGGCAAACACCCAGATAGAAAATAGATATCAGATATATTAATTGATCATATCAGAAATATTAATATATCATTCAGATGTCCACTTTAAATTCTCTTCCCTTTGTGGTTCGATCCTTCCCGCCACCTCTATGGCTGCCAAATAAATTGTGTATATAACGTATGTAAGGCATCCTACTTTTTCCTCTGGAGTAGCAACCCATCTGTGGCAAAGTACTGCGTAACCAACAGGTGTGCTGACCATTGTGCCGCTTTAGGTCGAAGATTCAAATATATTTTTCATAACATACATAACAATTGAAGAGTATTAAATGTCGCATAATATTTCATTTGAAATCTTTCCAATAATTTCATTTTCATAATTTGAATATTCTAACCTAAATATTTATAAATAAATATCAAGTGTATAATGAAGTAGGTAATATTTCAATTTGTATTCTATATTCGTAAAATAACACTACAATACTTCACTACACTCTATAT
>MOOZ01003219.1:143522-158647 GCA_002930495.1 Cecropterus lyciades
TTTCTTTTGATATCTGTTTATGGTTTGTGTCTGTTTTTATTCCGGTTGAATGTTTTTTTTCTTTTCTTTTTTTTCTCCTGTCCAGTTCTACCTTGTAAACTTACCACAGTAGTACTTACCAATAAGTATGAGATGTTGACAATAGTTCGTTAATGACGCTATAATGTGCGCCTCCAATACTTCGGCGGCTTCTTCGACGATTACTGAAATAATAATCATCAAATCATTATTGTTTAAATAGGACAAGTGATATCATTCCACATCACATTTGTAGATTTCGCACCCCACTGAAGAGTATTTAAGTAATTTCTCAAGATGTTAATATTGTCCATGATCAAATTATGAAAAATAAGTACCATCTTTTTCGTATTTATTTATGAATAATAGCCAGACAAAAACTTAAAAAAAGAGAAACTTCATAATTACGTAATGCTACTTATTCCTAAAGAAATGTTTCGAGATCATACTCTTATTTGAATGAGATTGTTTTATTTTACTTTTATTTTTGATATTTCTAAATTGATTTAGGTAAATTTTAAGGTACTTTAAATAAGAGTCGTATGGCCTTTTACAAGGAACAACGGAAACCACAGAGGGTAGTTGCTTAGAACTAGTAATATTGTGAAAAATATTAAAACAATAAACTTTACTGCTTAAATTTTTTTGTTCATATGAGACTTCGTCACTATAGTCGATTTAAAATATTATAATATACATAGTTTTGGGAAGATCTATTTACTAGCTTTCATTTCAGTCCTATGTTGACGTGATAATAAAAAAGTCATCTCCCCCCTTTTCCCCCCTATCGGCAGGCGCCATTTTTTTAAATTATATAGCCTTTCCCAAGCCAGTCTCCAAACTGACACGATTCTAATGATACGTCATACGTCACAATTCGTCAAGCCGTTTAGGCTGTAACGCCAAAGAAATGACATACATACGTACGCTCGAAACATTACCCTCCTTCTGACGCAGTCGGGTAAAAAAAGCAGTGAAAGATTCAAAAATTTCGTATTAGATACGGTTGTCATAGAGACTATACCCCTAAATGTAATCGTAGTTACATACTGTACCTATTGTAGATGACAATTTCTTCAATAGTTCATGTCTCCGAGCCGCTACAGTGGTAGTAACTCCCACCACTCTCGCCGTTCTCATTATCTCGCTATCAATCACTGTCGACACTTCTTCTAATTCATCACTGCAGATGTTGTGACTCTCCTGTAATGAAATACTGCATAATTTTGTCATAGACATCGAAATTGTTTTTGGGTCTGTTGGTGTTAAATTAAAAGAATATATCTGTGCTCGTGTATGCAGTGTTGTCGTTTCGCATCATTGTGATAATTGTATTGAAAACATTTTAAACATATCTATAAGACGATCTATAAAATATTCCTAATAAGTGGACACTTCACTTATTAGAAATATTTTAACATTTTTTTAATCGCCTCTTTCGCGTCTTGACGTTAGATTGTTCAAAATCCTTATATGTCTTATTGTGTACACTTAGTAATAACCTATATATTACTAGAGAAACATTTTATTTAATATAACCCAGTTTTACAATTTAACATTGTTTATTGAGGATTGATGTGTTTTATGTCTATACCTCGATAAGGTGTGATTTAGTGGAAAATTCTTGAAAACTCTCACGTAATTAATATGTAACCAATCACGTAATTAATATGTACCTTATAACAGCAGTTCGAAGAGCTATTCTGATCTAGTTTAAGGGGTGAGGTAAGTTAAAGTTGTCATTCAATAAGTATAAAGCAGTGATTAAGAACAAACTGTGCCACAAAGCATATTATAAAATTTCTGATTACATAGAAGACAAAACAGCCTGGGACTGAGCAATTATATATATTTCAATACTTAATTAAACGTCAAAGTGTAGCGTATCTTGTCGAACAAGCGTCTAGTTTCGTCAAGTGTAAGGCAAGATACTGGAGCTAGCTACTATTGCCCATGTAATAAACCAGATGGTAAAAAAATATATATACAAAGTAATACAAGGAAAAAAGATAAACCCACTGAGTTTCTTGCCGGATCTTCTCAGTTGGAGTCGTGTTCCGATCCGGTAGTAGTGTAAGAGAAAATATTGTAATTGACAATTTGCAAGTGCCACCGTAGGCCTATGCAAAATAAAGATATTTCATTTCATTTCATTCCAAAGTACATAAGTATTCGAGGTGTTAACTAAATTACACAAATTTATTAAGCAACCATGGACATTCCATGGTTACTTAATAATATTATAATTTATTTTAAATGAATAAAAATAAAACTAAATATTTTTAAGATATATGTAAAAAAAAATATTTATTTTAATATTGCTTTTGCCTTAATAATTTTCATAAACGTATCAATATTTACTTACCAACAGATCGTTCATTTTGTTACTTAGTTCATCTTTGACTTTCCCAACAGCATTTGAGTATAATTTCCATCTATTTTCTAGACTTAAGTCATATACATTTTTATTATTTGCATTTATTGGATACTCCTTTGCACTTTGAGCAAATACTATGTGTTTCTGTTAAAGATGAAGTCAATTAATATAAAACATGAAAATTAACATCACATAATTTTAATGAATTTATCATTATCATTAATTTTACCTTGAAATATTCCAGTCTCTTTTTCACTTTACTAATTTGAGAATAAAATTTATCTTTCATCATTTGACTCTCGATATTATCATCAGTTATATCACTTACATACTTTATACTGTTATTCATAGAATCTATTTCTCTAAGAGCATATTCCTCTGAAAAGCATGTTTCTATTTTGTCATTAACATTACAATATTCGATATCTTCGCATTGTTTCTCCCAATCGTCTAAATCTTCTGGAACACCTTCATTATTAGATTTGTCTATTGTATTTTCTAAAGGCCCAAAAAGCCAGTCTAAAACAGGATCTTCTTTATCACATTTGAGTTCAAATAATTTATCATTAACTTTTAAAAATGGCTTAATACATTTGTATGAAATCAATTGTGTTTCACACTTTTCTATTTCGTTTTGAACTTCTATCATTTGTTTGTAAATTTCACCCAATTCCTTTCTTTTTTTCGCGTAGAGATGTGAAAACTTAGATTTAGATTTCATCCTCATATTATTCAATGTATATGGCTCAATAATTTTGCTTTTACTTTGGCTCCCCAATCTTATTACATTCGTCGTAACATTTAAAATACCTTCAAGAAATTGATCTAGGGCGTGATTTGTGTAACAGATTATTAACATCGGTGTGCCTTCTAGGGACAAATTCTTGAGGAGAGTTGATGCTATTTTAGTCCCTATATAAGTTTTCCCGGTACCCGGTGGTCCTTGTATAACAGCGAATTCCCTTGTTAGAGCTAAAGTGTAGGCTTCCAGTTGAGATTGGTCAAGCCCAAAACATTCAGCGGAAGGCCATTGGTCAGTGTCAAGTACTGGAAAGTAGATCTCATCAGATTTCTTTGAATCTTTAATGCCGTATATTGTTTCTGACGACAAATAGGCTGGTGGTTCTGTTTTAGTCTAGAAGAAATAAATTAATTTATCGTCGTAATCGCAACAAATGAAAAATAACATATTTATTTTAGCGAGTCATTGTACGTATCTGTTTAAATATGGTTATGAGTTCAATGAAATTTATATGTTTTGCCCCTGTTTGGTTGACATTCGCATTCTTGAAGACACTAGGACTCAAAAAATATTTAACCTTAAAGGCGTATTGTTACATAGCTTTTTTCTTTATATTTTTATTTTTATAGCACGGAAGTAGCAAACGAGCATGCAGCCCACCTGATGGTAAGTGTCTACTGCCGCCCATGGACATCTGCAATCAATCCTAGGTAAGATCAAAGTCTCACCTAAGATTGGCCACAGATGCGTTGCTACCCCTGAGGACTAAGATGGAATGCCTCGGAAACGTATGTCTCCCTTACCACTCTTCAGACCACAACACAACAGCGCATAACACTGCTGTTATTAGGCAGAAATAGGTGTGGCGGTGGTGCTTCCGGAGTCGAACCACTAAAAGCTCTACCACCTTCGATGACCGATGAGCTTGTAACCGAATTATTACAATTTTTATTTTATCAGCAACAAATAAACTATATTCGATTCCTATTAGTAATCAAGTTATATCCATATATACCTCCATCCATACATATCTGCATCTCCATCCATATATACATAGGTAATCCATTATATACCTGTACATCCACAATATACTTCATCATGGGTAGACTATCTGTTGGAGAATTTTGTAGCACCTTTAAGACCCGATGGTAGGGTTCGAAGAATACCTCACTCTCCACCATGAGGTAAGCTTCAGAGAAGATTTTGCTTGACACAGGGTTTTCAAATGACACAGCAATCTGTCAAAATATTTTGATAAATATAATAAAACTTAAGTCTTAGGAAAATGTTAAAAATTACTAACTAATTATACTTGTTCTTTCTATTAATTATAATTTTAAATAAAGCTTATGTAAAAAAATATGACAATGACCAAAGAGTCATTTAGTTTTAATATAAAAGGTACTGATATACTTAATCTTCTTATTTTAAATGTGATGTTAAGTTATTAAATAAAGATTTTCAGTTTCAAAGACAAATAAATGCTTAAGCAATTAATTGTGTGATTACGTGTTTGTTGCCAAATTATTCAAATCCAATCATCCAAAAAATCCAAAAATGCCAATCATAAGGGGCGACCATCTTAGTCCTCGGGAGTAGCAATGCATCTGTGATCGACATCACATAGAGCCCCTGATCTACATGATGTTGCTTACAGATGTCCATGGGCGGCAGTATTCACTTACAATCAGGTAGACTGTATGCTCGTTTGATACTTAAATCTTATAAAACATGCAAATAAAATTTAAGCGAATATTTATTATTTGTTATATGTTATATACTCACATAGCCCATTCTTTGCAGAGTAGAGCTGGAATCAAGTACAGACGCACACAATATAGTTTGAAAGTTATCACTTGTGAACAGGAGTAATGAGCCAAACATGAGTTGCTTATGAGCATACTTCTTGCTATCAACTGGAAGGTTTTGTACTCTCTCATTCCATGCTAAATCAACCAAATAGCCAACTTTGTTGTTGGCTACATATGTACGGATAATGCGTAGTTTTGGATAGATTCTGGAAATAATATGATTTTATGAATTATGTATCACATACATATTATTGTATGTATATATGAATATAAAATGTTCTACATGTATTCATATATTATATTATATATTAGTATCTTATATATTGAAACAGTTTATTCCTAAAAATTACCACCTGCCAAAAATTTTCCAGCCACCCAGGGTTGACTGGTAAAGAATGCCATCAAGCATTAAATTTTCCCTTTTGTAACTTTTTATAGAGGTGCAATAAATAAATAAATAAAATAAAATACATGGGTAGACATTCATCAGGCTTTCCTCAATGGGTTATTTTATATAGTGAAAGCACCTAGCATGCCTGTCGGTCACCATGTTGAAGTTATTTATGTTAAACAGTGAAATGCTGTAATCCGTCCTCTGGATATTGTTCATTCTCATTCATATTCTATATTATCCATAAGAAGGAAGGGTGTGTGTGCTATTCAAGTCCGTCACCACACGGCTCTACATATAGTATAAAAGAATTAGATTCTGTAAGTAGTAAAGCTCCTCGGGGTTTAGCTGAAGAGGTACTACAGCTCTACTTATTTCTAATGTTGTCTGAGGCTGTGATAAGGTGGAGAGATACTAACATAGGATACAGTTATAGATGGCAACAACAGAATTGTGATCAAACTTAGACAGGGCTCCTGATTTGCAATAAATTTTGATTTGCAAAGCTAAAGCTGCAGCTCATCTCATCATGGATTTTGTCCCTTAGTCACCTTCTATGACCTTCACGGGAAAAGAGGAAATGCTGCTATTCAAGACATACACCACAAGTATTGTGAGGTTTACATTAATTTGTTATTGTTACAGCTTTAAAAGTTCTAAGCCAACCCAGAGAAATGCATCAGCTTACAAACCTTAGGTTTTCGTGCCTCTTTTTCGAGGGATTTTCCAAGTAATTGCCTGAAATGGATAATGTAAAATATTTAGGGCACGCTATTCAACTTGGTATTTGACAGCTAATAAGGAATGTAAAAAACGATTAACATTATCGCGCTAATTTATTCTCAACCCAAGTTAACAATGTCCCTAGAGCTTGCTCCTATTGCTCCACTCCTATTTCTAGTGTGAAGCACTTCTAGCATTTCGGCGGAAGGGTGTGGTTACAAGCTAACTTCTTAGTGCTCGCATGACACTTGGGAGGGGCAACGCATCTGTGATCGACTTCAGATGGAACAACTGTTCGATATGAAGTTGTTTACACCTGTCCATGAATGGAAGTCATCACTTACTATTTTCAAAATTTCAGTGTGACAGATGTATAGACTATGTATGACTTTGTATATGTACCTACTTGCGTCCTTGAGCCCCCTAGCATTCTCCGTAGATCTGCCAGTGTTTGTATAGCCAAATAAATTAAGATATGCAATTAAAAAAATCAATCAGTAATCATATTTAACCAGCGACACTTAAGTTCATAAAATGGCCAATGTGACAATGTTTCATATGTATGTATTATCATCAGGTAATTTTTACTTACGTATTCCTTCACGTAATGGTCCGTAGCAGTCTTCTCTTAACAACTTAAACTGCAAGTCTAGGTAATCCTCGACACTTGGATAAGCTCCATTTACAATATTTGGTTTAATATCAGTGGCACTTCTCACCAAATCCTCTTTCTTTGGGAATATGTGGAGATTCCTAAAACTGTTTGGATTTGTAGTTTTTTGTATTTCTTCTTTGTTGTATTTAGTAGATATCTGAAATGGGAATATGGACATCTACAATTTTTTAATCATTACTATTTTCATGGTAAAATTGTATTTTATTAAAAGTAAGGAGAAAAGTAAACTTTAAAGATTCCTTAAGTTGAAATGAAATGACTTTATTTTGCATAGGTGTGGTAAGGGAGACATATTTTTCCGAGGCATTCCATCTTAGTCCTCAGGGGTAGCAATGCATCTGTGGCTAAAGTTAGGTAAGACTTTGCTCTTACCTAGGGTTATATATATATATATAATATATATGTTTATATAACCCTTAGCTTGGTTGCTGAGTACCTGGCAAAAGTAGGATCCGGTGCATCTCTAGAAAAACATAGGATACTTTTTTTTTATAGTAGCAAACATTATTGTTTTTCAAAAATTTAAAAACGCGAGTGAAGTCACGGCTAAAAGCTAGTAAATTAATGAAAGTGAGGTACCTGAAGAGAGTTAAGGACATTATGTTTTAATTGCCTTATTTGTGAATAAAACACTTCACTTATGACCTCTGAGTGCTCTTTCTGTACTCCAAGAGCACTTGTCTCCGTAGTTGCTATAAGATCATTTAAATCTTGTAAGTATTCAGAACTGCTTGTTCCAAATTTAAATATCCCACTACACAATTCTAGAACATCAAAGAAAAATGTTTCCACATCATTCCAAAGTTGTAAATTCATTTTTTTCTCCACTATCCGTACATTAGGCAGTCCATCAATGTAATCTTTTAGAATTTCTAAAAAATTACTTTTTTCAAATCGTGTTCGTAGCATAGTTACGATTTTACTCTTTTCACCTGGCTGTAAGGATTTGTATACGTTGGACAGAACTTTCACTATTAAAACTATAAAATCTGCTTTTAATTCTCCATCCAATAACAGCCAGAAACCGGGTCGGTTTGCAATTTCCAAATTCAAAACTGGCGGTCTTAATAAAGATAGGTCTAAGAGTCGCTTGAAGCCAATAGGCTTTTTCTCAATCTCCTTAGGTTTCGCTGCGGCTTCAGATTCCGCTGCTTCTTCGTCTGCGAAGTTTGCAGCCGATGAATGTCCGAAATCTTCCGTCACTGTGCCATCAAACCAGTCTATTCGTAAAGATGGTTTATTAGAGTCACACATGTTTCTTTTCACATATAACTTTAAGCCAAAGAAGTCTATCAGAAATATAACAATAGGAAAAAAAAAATTATAAACAGAACAGCTGACGATGACTGACATACATATGTCACATTATGTGTTTGTGAGGTTTTCTTTTAAAATACAATCAATTAAAGTGTGAAAAAGATAGCTTTGACATTCAGCCATAATTTACATGTGTTACTTAAATACACATATTTAAACTATTCATTTACTGTTATTGTTTACTTAAACTGGGGCTCAAAATATTGTGATAAATGGTTTGCAAAACATAATAATTAAAAGTAAATTCTTATGGATGTGGAAAGAGTCTACTTTTCACAAGAGATGGCGCCACACGAACCTTCACAACAAAAGCTCTATAAACATTTAATTATATTATGTTTCTTATTTAAATAGTATTTATGTAGTTTGAATTGATATAATATTTTTTTATATTATCCCTTGTTTGTCAGTAAAAATATGGGGATAATATAGAAAATAATTTTGTAAGTAAGTATTGGATATATAGGTAAAAATATACATATTTTTATGTATAGGAATTTTATCCGTAATATATTAAAATGGAAATAGATATCCACGATAATATCAGTCCAAAATCATATACGTATATGAATTCATTCGAAGTCCTAACTTTTTAACGAAATAACGACTTTAGTTGCATCTATTAAAGATAGACATAATCTACTTTTGTTATCATTGTATTAGATTACTCAATCTTATCAGATTACAAGTAGGTAATCATTTGTAATCATGAATAATAATATAACACAAGAAAAATTGTTATTTTACTAAAATACATTCCGTAATTTAAGACAAAATAAATTTAAATTTAAATTCTGATGACAACGCAATCGGGTATCCCGCCAAAAATCTTAATTCCCTGATCTCTAAGTCATAAATAACGGTTAGGCGGGTTAATTCCTTCATTTGTACCCGTCCGTAGAGCCGATTTCATTCCACTCAACCCGAGGGTATCTTAGACCCACGTCTATACGCCCATCAGTATAACGATTCGCTGTGACAGGGTTTAGGATTCTAATGTAAATGGAAATGTTAATTTTTTTTATACTGTAGAAGTAGCGAACGAGCATGCAATCTGTCTGGTCGTTTGTTTCCACTGTTTATGTAATCATCCGCAGATAAGATTATAGTTTACCTAAGTTTGGCTACAAATGCGTTGCTACCCCTGAGAACTAAATTGCAACGCCACCAAAAATTTGTTCCCCATTTCCCTTCAAATTAGAACAGAGCTTAACACTGCTATTATTAGGCAGCAATATGTGAGGTACGTTCGAGTCACAAAGGTTTCTCACCTCTAACGTCTACAGGAAGATCTGTTTTTACTACGACAAATTGCATGTATCTTCAGACATTTAAATTAGCAGACTCGTATCTAGATAGACAAGATAGTATTCTTCTGCCACGGTATGTAAATGAAGCTTAATAATAATAGTATTAGAGGACGGAACAATTTCATATAAGAAATTTCGAACCACTATATGCCACTGAATATTATGCATTGATGATATCATTATGTATTGATTAACTTCATGTGACGTGCGTACCTAAGTAACGTGATAGTCTTTTTTCAGTTCCCCTCCTTATTTGTACATATTTTTTTAATTTACCGTTTCAAAGGGTATAGGGGCATCCTATTATGAAGCCTTCTTCGTATTATGTACATCTGTCACAGGACTCTATATTGAATAGTAATATAAACTGTAGTTCATTGTAGTAGTACAAGATAAATTTGATGTAATAAATTGTATGTAAGTATGGTTTTTACAAAAAAAAAAAATACAAGAAAATTAAGAACAAAGTGACAAATAAAGTTGTCCTTATACCAGAAGCCTGTATTTAACGGTGGTTTTCGGTTTTTCAATTGAATCTGTATGTGTAGTGTCTACCACTACTTTTCACTATGCATATGCTTCTATAGCTGCTATTATAGTAAATACAAGAAATAAAGCGAGTTAAAAATATATGGTACGAAACCCTAAGGGTGCAAGTTCGACTCGCACTTGGCTAAAGAAATCAACTGTCAAGCAAAAATTAACAGAGTAAAAAGCATTGAAAAAATAAAAAGAGTTATAAGTATAATAGAACTATAATAAAATTTATTCTTGCTATTTCACAAAATGATGTGCCAAATATCTATTTATAAATTGTTCTGCCAATACTCACAGTTAGTGCAAGCTAACAGAAGTAAAGTGCGAACTAATGTTTATGGTCCATTAGTAGACACCGTAATGGATCATTCAAAAGTGCAAACCATTCAAACCGTGAATAGAACGGTAGATTATTTTGATGGATATTTTTACATTTAGTTATTTCAACTTCATTTTTTTTTTGCTTAATTTTGTTACTAAAATAATAACGACATATAGTTAATAATGACCGACCGAAACTGATTTTTCAGCCGAAACCGAAACCGGACTTTCGGCCCGACTGTCAATTTCGGCCGAAACCGAAACTTACGTAAACATTACGGATATAACGAGTGTCATTTTTTTATCATTCGCGTATGCGAATGCAAATAATCCACATTTTTTATGCTAATTGTCCATGGCTTGGCGACAGCCTCGTTCGTTAGAGGTGCGACCCATTTGCGTTACTGAAGTTTAATTGTTAAGTTTAAAAATAAGTTAAAAAATAATCGTTTAAAAATCTGAAAAACACGTTTTTGTAATTAACTGATCTAAAAATCGAAAATAATCTGTCTATCTATCTATACTAATATATAAAAACGAGAGGGTGTGTGTCTGTTTGTTACTCAATCACACGAGAATCACTGGTACGATTTACATGTAATTTTTACATAAATGTATCTTATTTAACTGATCAGTCTATAGGCTACTTTTCATTTCGATATTTTTCGCTATTTAAACGCTGGCGATTTTTTTAGTGACGTCACTACTCCCCTTGGTTTCAGACATTCCTATTTCCATTTTAAATAAAAAGAGAATAGGCATGTACGAGGTTAACATTTAATTTTCTATTTGGAATGTCCTTATCACTTTTTATGTACCTCCCGGTTAGCGAGTAAAACCAATTTTTTTCCCGTAGCGTACTTGTGTCCCGTAGTTCAGCTAGTTTTCTATAAGATGAAAATAGAGTAATTAAAAAATCATTTATGGTAAAAATGCGTGGGGTGCTAGAGGATAAATAATTATTTTCGATTTTTTAGTTCAGCTAGTTACAAAAGCGTGCGATTCAATTTTTAAACTATTATTAATTTTCTACTGTTTAATTCAGCTAGTTGCAAAAGCGGGGTTTTTCTGTTTTTATACCAATTTTTATTTATTTTATAATCTTTAGCGTTGATATTTTCATAGTAAGGAGAATGGACTTTAAGCGCATCATATATACCTATGTGAAAACAGGTCGTTCGTAATATAATCCATTTAATGCATCACCATTACAAGGGACTCTCCTTATCAACTTTGAGCAATCAAGTTCTTCTATCCGAATAGCACCTCGCACGACTAAGAGCAAACAATCGAGATTCTAGATAAACGACTGCTTGACCACTTGCACAGCCTCGCATTGTAGGAACAGCCGATGTCCAACCAAAGCTTTATTTATTGGGTTGATTTTCTAAAAACGATGAAATTCCGAAACGATGTCCCATTTTATCAAACTAGAAAGCCAAATACTAGATTTTATTCTGCTTAGGGCTCTTAGGGGTTAATATTTCAAAAGCAGTTAAATATGTATTTCATTATGTCCACGAATTAATCCACGAATCCACATACATTGAGCTAGCATCAAAATTGGGGGACTATAATACAAACATTTATCCTCTATAGAGGTGGGATATATAGAGATATATATAGAAGATTCTTTTGTCATCGGTTCTTGATAAGCATGCAAAAACCAGCCAAAAAATGGCTGAAACCGAAACTAAGTCCGCAATTGTTAAGAGTACCTATTTGCCCGAGGAAAAATAATAACAAGTGCAATAGTAGCATTTTTATTAATTTTTTAGTTTGTAGTATGACGATAATTGTTTTGACGACCCGCGTGGTGGAGCGGTCACCATACCGTTTTGACACGCAGTGGGTCCCGGGTTCGATCCCCGGCCAGACAGTTATCTGAATGATCAGTTTAGATTTCTGTTCTGAGTCTGGGTGTTTGTGTATTCGTCTTTGTATGTCCATGGCACCCACGACACAGGAGAAAATCCTAGTGTGGGGCTATGAGTGTAGAAAGCGCGTAGCACTTTTAATTATGACATTTAAAAGAACATATGTATAGTTCATTGATTCGTAAGTCAATTGAAATTTTAAATTTGAACACCTTACAGTAACTTTTAAAATATCTAAGCTATGCCGATAACAGATGTGTTCAGCCATCAGTGAATGAGAACTGAATTCGAGGCAATTAATCTTTGTCGATCTTTTGACAGTTTATTACATTTAATTTTTCATTTCACTCTGGAATATGGTTCTCGATTATCGGTCCTATCAGGCTGTCATAATTTGATCATTTTCGATGCGATATTTAATTAAGAATGTTACCAGTGAAAAAATATTATTTACATTTTTTGCAAGTTTATTCTTTATTGTAGCATCACAATGCAAAAATGTCAAAGTCCGTATTTACCTTAAAATTTCATTTAAACTATTAGTAAAATTACAAAGTCAATGTATAGTTTAAACATTTGAGAACAAATGTTTTACTTATTTCCTAATGATTATTACATCTTCAGGATATAATTTAAGAGTTAACTGGAAATATTTATAAAGCTGTCACATAACATGTGGTTGTGAGGAAATAAAGTATCTCACATATTACCGGCAAAGAAAGACTCGAGAAAAATTGTATACTTTGTTAGATTGAGTGCTCCTTGGTTATTTCAATCATCTTACATTTTTATCACGAGAGTGACACACCTGCGTTGAGAACATTTTTGATACTTTAAGGACTTCTAAGGCACGGCACTCCATAATATTCTCTTGGAAATTTTATGAATACACATGGTTATAAGTATCTTACATATCCATGTTTATATTATAAGGAGGAATAGACACATTTGTATTCCAATTACTGTCTGAAGTACGGTAGCTTTTGTAGCCGAAGTACGGTAGCTTTAGGACAAAAAATTTAGATTTTGCTCGCTAACCATTGGATTTACACGTAAAAAGATAAGGATCATTCGGATAAAAATTAAATTTTTAACCGATTTCCAAAAAAGGAGGAGGAGGTTCTTAATTCGACTGTATTATTTTATAACCTTCGATGAACCGATTTTGACCTTTTTTATTTGAAAGTTGGTGCTTCCCGTGGTTCACAAAGGCATCCATATGAAAACCACATAAGTCTTAAATTTGCATATAGTCTGTGCGCAACAAATAGACGAATAACTCAGCTTCGACTTTCACTCATTACCGATTCGATTCTCATGAAACTTGAAATTAACATTAGGTATCTAGCATGACATAATTAAATGAAAAATATGACCTTCTACTCTTCGATATGAAAATTTTGACTTTCAACTCTCAAACCTGATGATGCAGGGTACAGTAAGCCTAATTTATAGCTTAGGATTAGGTTGAGCTGTAGTGATTTATATTGGATAGATTAAGTTAGCTTGGAACATAATAGAAAACTAAACTAAGCGAGCAGGGAGCGGGTGCGCCCAATTCATATAAATACAGATCTAACCTTTATTCATCTCTATATAATTCATAAAAGTTTTGTTACTCATGGCTTAGGCTTTACATTTATGCTGGAAGTCGAATTTACGTTTGTATTTATGTTTTAATTTATGATATCGTGTTTGTGTATATTTACGAAGTAGAATTAGTGATATTATATGAAGACAAATATAAGTGTAACATCACTAAAAAGCACGTAAAATTAACAAAAAGTAGAAACCGACTTCTATACCACAAAAATACTAAAAAAATAATTTTAATATATGTTGGTTTCTTACATACACAGTACATAGTATATAGTTCTGAATACTCATATAATTAAAGGACATAGATTCGTCGTTGTAATTTAACAAAACATGTTTACTATGTATGTAAGAAACCAACATATATATTTAAAGTAATTGTTTTTTTTTTGTAGAAGTCGGTTTCTATTTTTTGGTAAATGATTTTTTTTTAAACTTCATTTATGCCATGAAGATTTCTTAGCATTTTCTTTTCATTTAAAATAGAAATGCGAAAGTCGGCAACCAAAAGTTGTAGAATCGTCACTGAAATAGTTGACATCTATAAATATTGCAAAATATTCAAATTAAAAGTAGCCTATAAGTTGACCAGGTAAATAAGTTACATCCATGCAAAATTTCATGTTAATCGGACTATGGACTATTAAAACCACTATGTTTTACGTGATTGAGTAACAAACAGACATACTCCCAAAACTCCTACAATTTTTTTATTTATAATGCAGTCTATTATTAAGAAAAACATAAAAAAAACACAATAAAACAAAACACAAGAAAAACAGCAATAGTTGAACTAATAAATTAGCTAGCGTTTTCAATATATTTTAATCATTTGTGATTTCTATTGACCCTATGACATAGGGTCATACATTGCAAGGCTCATATTCACTGAGCAATGGTATATATTCTATTGTCGGTCGACAACCATTAAGATCGGCAATGCTAACTATAAATATAAATTTGACTAAATGCAAAAAATACATACAAAAAAATGTTTGTAAACAAACAAACGTTACGTTGTTTGCTTGAAAATATAGGAAACAGTTTCGTGGTTTTCAATTTAATTCAACATTGTTGCCATAGTTATATTAGGCAGATAACATCATATTATTTGGAATATGACCTCTGACATTGTAAATTATAACCTGGGTTAATGACAATTGTGGTTTAGCGCCTAAAATGTAAACTCAATCAACATTTTAGAGCGATAAACTTGTGTTGAATAACATTTAAATAGGTCATATACAGGTAAGTATATTCGTGTGACTACACCACCGTCACTTATATCTGAGTTAACATAAAGTATTAAGCACTTTACTGATGGTAGCACTTTTTGTAGTTCAACTTCCGAAGCACCACCGCCACATCTATTTTTGCACTTTTTGCTGTGCACTTATCTGAGGGGTGAGGTAAGAGGGATATACTTATC
>MOOZ01003219.1:159644-181126 GCA_002930495.1 Cecropterus lyciades
TGCGCTGCTGTGCACTTATCTGAGGGGTGAGGTAAGAGGGATATACTTATCCTCACGTTCAACTTAGTTCTCAAGGGTAGCATGCATCTGTGGCTAACCTCAGAGAAGACTTTGATCTTATCTAGGGTTGATTACCGATGTCCATGGGTGGAAGTGGCCAGTAACCAGCAGGTCGACTGCATGCTCGTTTGCTACTTTCATGATATAAATCAAAAAACGTTAAGTGTTGTGGTTTGAAGGGTGTGTCAAATGGGAGACACGAGGCATACCGACTTAGTCCATAGCAGTATCAACGAATTAAATAACCTTTTGTAGTTCGACATTGGCACCTCCACAACTATACCTTCCGTAAGTGTAGCTGTATTCTGGTTTGAAGGGTGTGGTAAAGGAGACTTATCCAAGGCGATCCAACTTATTTCAAAAAACGAGTAACGCAGCTGTAGTTGACCTCAGGTAGGATTCTTATCATATATGGCGTTGATCACAGGCGCTAAGAAGGCGCTTGTACGCGAAGAAGTTACAAGTGCGGATTATATCGACCTTCGGTCGGAGCAGGGAGTGAATCACGCTATCTGTGTTTTCTCAATATTCTACATATATACAAGTTCCGAACACAGACTGTAGGAGCAAGGCCGCTTCCCAAGCATGATCACCTAGCCTGGCGGGAGATCTCCCTTTGCCAAATATCCATCGGCGGCGTAGTTAATTTACAATCAGATGGACTGCAAGCTAGCTACTTCTACATTATATAAAAAAATATGACCGAAGCTACTAATGTAATCCAATTCGATTTGAAAATTGATGCAAATGTCAATTCCATGTATGGGAAAACAGTAGCTCAGTTGAAGTACCTAACGATTTTAGTACCATTTGTTATGTAAAACGTTATTTATAAAAACAATGTTGGTAAAACCGAAATGTTTTCTTTTTATAAAACAAAAACGTAAAAATGCAGTCGACAGAGAAATGAAAAATGAAATTGTTTAAATCGTCGCACAATCCCCAACAATTTGAGGTTGTTGTTTTTGAAATATCTCTCATAAAGTTAGCTAACTCTTGGGTTTTGTGCGAGAAATGTGTTCAAATACAAACAAAAACGAGTAATTTATGTCAATGAACGAATGATCATGTCTTTTTCGTGTGATGATATGTATTATTATTTTTATAATATTGAAATAGCAAATAAGCAATAAGCGGCCACTGCCACCCATGGATATATGTAATCAACTCCAGATTAGATCCGTCACTGAGTAAAACTAATCCAGTGATGGATTTACACTTGCCGCCAATAGGCTTACCTATTCGTCGCCGTCCATTTACGGATTTAAGTCAGTGGTAAAAAAAATGTCGCTAGATCTTTTTCGCTAGATTTTGTCGCTAGATTTCTGTCGCAATGAAGACAAGTCACCTGAGGGCCATGGAGTCCTTTGATCCGCGCATTCTTCTCCACTGAGCTTATTCTTATTAGTCTTGTTCCTTAAAAACATTTAAATAATTTTGGTGGACGAAAAAGAATCAACATGATAGCATTATATTTTCATCCCCCAAAATCTAGCATACTACTCCAGCCTACTCAGTCTGCTGGTAAATCCGCCACAGGTTTTAACTGAGGTTGACCACTGATATGATCTCCTCTACCATACTCTTCCATTATAAGGCAGAAATAGGTGAGGCAAACAAACAAAAAAATACAACAATAGAAAATACAATTTTAAAACAATACAAAAGGCGCTAATCAGCGATTTCTTCCAGACAACCTGACGATGCGGAGTTAAAGTAGGGATGAAACAAATATCGGCAGGTCGGAAATAATAGTTTTATGATTAAACACAAACATACAGACATAAATTATAGAAAATAAAGCGCATACCATAAAAGGAAAAATAAGACATATGAAAAACTGCTTCAGAAGTAAGGTTGTGAAAAAAATATTAAATTATAACATATTGAAGAAAGCTTATGGCGCAAGAAAAGATTAAAGAACAGAAATAAATAAAGACAATTAGAGTTGGCGGTGGATTACATACGTTGGTGATTACACAGGTGTTAAAACTCTTTGTGGTTCGACTCCGGAAGCACCACCGCCTCATTTATTTCTGCCTAAAAACAGTAGTGTTATGCGCTGCTGTGTTCTGGTCTAAAGGGTGTGATAAGAGAGACATACTTCTCCGAGGCATTCCATCTTGGTCCTCAGGGGTAGCAACGCATCTCTGGCTAGCCTTAGGTGAGACTTTGATTTTACCTAGGGTTGATGACAGGTGTCCATGGGCGGCAGTAGGCACTTACCATCAGGTGGGCTGCATGCTCGTTTGCTACTTCCATGTTAAAAAGGTATGGATTTAACAAGGTGTTTAAAAGAGTGTAAGGATTGTGCATTACGTATTGATAAAGGAAGGGAGTTCCAGAATCGGATAGCCGTTACGGTGAAAGATGTCTTGTAGAACGAAGTAGAGAGGGCAGGAGTGCACTGAGCCATGTATTGAGTGGCACGAAGGGATTTATAATGAGACAGGTGAAGAAATTGGAAACGTTGCTTAAGGTAAGGAGGGAAAATTGGATCAAATAATACAGAGTAAATAAGAGATAGAATGTAAGCTTTCCGGCGAAGGCGAATTGGGAGCCACTTAAGCTTAGTGCGAATTTCTGAAACATGGTCATATTTTAGTAGATCGAATATGAAACGTATATACAAGTTTTAAAGACGTTTAAGTTTATTTAATTCCTTCTCGGTGATATCGGGATAACACACATCAGCATAGTCAAGTATAGGGTAACGTTAGGACTGCGCTAGCGTAATTTTAATAGGACTGGGTAATACATTTTTTAATCTTCGAAGGGAGCCCATTGTAGCAGACACTCTCTTGATGGATGACCTTTCTTACCGATACAATTTTTAACTTTTTAACTTTATAGAAAATAACAGCATTATCATGTTTTACCGGTGGTAACAGGTGCCAATTTATTCTGGAAGATGCGAGCAGATTGCTTACATTCAGTATGACTCACTTACTTAATACATATCATATTAAATGCATTTATTTCTTTACCATACTTGTATAAGTGTGATGTCAAATTTGATATAATATTTATTTGAGTCAAGAAAACGTTTAGGAATTACGCTGTAGTCACAGTTCATAATCTTCGCAAAAACTTGATACATTTTGCAAAATTGTTGTAGTTAGAATATAACTTAGTTCAACAATGCCTCAATGCAAAATGACGGCATTTCTATTTACCTCTCGCGCGTTCTCTATGATCTATGAGCGAGTGACATATTCGAAAACAACGACTTGGAATAAAGTCTTTGAACTTTGTACGATTAAAATAATGAACCAAGTTTTAGTTTAGTTAAGTATAAAATAAACGTAAATTTTATGACACGATATAAGTTTCAAAATTACCAAAAACACTAATCTGGGGAAATAAAGTGAAAGGAGATTTTATTTATTTCACCGTAAAACAGTAAATATTTCACCAGCATTTATTCAAAATTTTGTTTTCATAGATTGAGGAATGTTAAGGAGTTTCGTTAAAAGAAGCTGTGTAATAAAACCCATAAAATAATTTAAAAGTCGTACTGTTTTAATTCGTCGTAATTAAAGCAGTACAAATTAGTAGCAGTAAAAACTTAAACAACAATAAATAATGTAAACATATACTTATTGCTCGTATTATAGAGTAATATTTTTCACTCATTTACGTTTTACACTGTTTTGGTAAGCTTCAAGTACAAATGCACGCAGTCTACTTCATAGTAAGGGATATCTACTGCTCATGTTCACCTGTTATAAAACAAGGTTTTATGTGAAGATAATAAGTATAATAACGAACGTTAGCACTTCTACTGTAAAGCAAGAACTGCTTACTCGTTCTACCACATGCTACATTCCACACGTTTTGATACGCTCGAAATGACAAAATATTTTATGAATATAGAGGGTAAGTAGCGAGACAAAATGCTCATACAATGTTTGAATTATTTTACGTTTGCGCTTGTTCTAACGTAGCAAACGAAATCGGAAGGAAGCACATAACATTTACCTAAATCTTTGTGTGAAATATTTTATTATTTATTTTATTTCTTGGCAGCAGCGTGAAGATGAGTTTGTTTCGAAATAAACTGAGTGTTCTTGAACTACGGAGTTTATAAGTTCAACTGTAGGTAAGTGGTACGGGATTATTTTAGTTTTATCAATGCCCTACATTTAAATAGCAATCGGTATATTGATCGGAATTTTATTTGTTAGCTTTTAGCAGGTAGAATATCTACATCATTGTTGTTTTTTGCTTTTTTTTACAATAAAACCGTTTCTCTCTCCTCTCTTATTTTCTCCCTCTTTTATATTAACTAAATTTATTTACGTATTACTTTGACTCATTCAATAGAACCATCTATCGAAGAAGGTAGGTTAAGAGAAACAGAAGACTTTCCTTTTCGGTCGAAAAATTTCGGAGCCTATATTCCAGACCCCCTTTTATAAGCAAAAGGTAAAGTTTGAGAAAATTTCAGAGAGTAATGGACCTTATGGCAACCTACGTTGTTGGACTTCTCTTTAACAAAGCTATAGCACTGTCAAGTATATATATACTAGATGTGCCCGCGGTTTCACCCGCATTTAAAAAAATGTAACATGAAATGAATATAGCCGCAATTTATATCTTCAACAATTTTAAGTAAATAAAATTTATTTAAAGAACATTGGTAGAAACTGACCTTACAACATTCAATACGATATAAGCAAATATCTTAAGTTAAAATAAACAAAGGAACTATCGCCCCTCAAGATACCCTCAAGAGGGGCTCTTTGGTACTTAAATAATAGATAATACTAGAATTACCTACCTCCAATACATATTTTACTTCTTTTAAATATTCAGTTTCTGGATAGGTTACCATAATACTGACACCCTAAGCTACCACTATGCAATAAATGTCGAGCTATTGCATTGTGAAAAAACAAAAAAAAAATAACAAAAATTAGACTGACTTCCATGCCACAAAGGACCGAAGTAAGCTTAACCTAATCCTAATTGGACCAATATTGTTTTGGTGCTAACGTCGAAAGTTGCTGCTAATTAGATTGAGTATCATCAGCTCCCCCAATCGCCTTTAATTCGTCATTGTCGACCAAAGTTTTCGGACGACCACAGGGTTCATTTTTCAGGTCGAAATTTCCAGAACGGAGCGGGCAAACCAATAACGGGTAGTGAGTTCGTTTGTAGTGTTCGCTCTGTACACGTCTTTGATGTTGCGTGCCGCTTGTGCCGCATTGTTGCAGCGACGTTACCCATAGATACTTCATAATATTAGGATAGCCCCAGAAGTATGGATGAATGAAAAAATGAATCCAACTTGATATGTATTATCGATCCAAATGTATTAATAATAATCTATAATAGTTGATAAGTGCATTAATCCACAACGAGTTAAAATTAATAATCACGCTAAAGAAAAAAAACACTTTCGCCAAGTTCAACGTTTCCCGCGCTTTTTTATAATTTTTCTTCTCATCTATATCTATGGCAATCGGTACATTGTTCTCTTATTATACAGCCAATTTATACTATAGGCTAACAATAATTACTCGAATTTTTAACGTATCCATTATGACGATAAATGTTGGAATGCGATGTAAACAAAACACTAACTATTAAACAAATGACAATTTTAGAAAAAAGAATTCCATGTTTTAAAATTTAATTAAATTGAAATTGGAATTATCAGCCGTAAAATATATATTTTGATTTGAAATTACCAGTTCGGCAGAACGGCAATTCAAGGACCTAATATTAGCAGTACCTACTTCTACATCATTAGGGTTAAGGAAATCAATGTAAATTTTTCATCATATATCTTGTTTACACATTGAAAGTATGTAAGCAAGAAATACCAAACTTGAAGCAAGCTTTACAACTACATCATCAGGGTTAAAGAGTTGAATATCCAATTTGACGTCTCATGTCTCTGCTTAGCAATCTTATTATATATCCGTAAGCACCAAATGGCTAACTTCTATGGTTTGGGCTAGCAGTTCCCTGTATCATCAGGATCGAGGAGTAGAAGGTCAAATTTTTCATCATATCATGTTATTTTAGATGCAAATGGTTTATTCCAAGTTTCATAAGAATATAATTAAGTTATATGGTTTTATCTTTAATGTCGAACTTCCATACAAACTTCCATCACCTATTTTAATCACGATAAAAAGTAGCCTTTCTCAAGGTCAATTTTACCTCGGTTTAGGCGAGAAAGCGTAGCAGGCAGACAGACAGAGTTACTTTCGCATTTATACTATTAGTAAGGATTTATCATTTAAAATATTTGTTTGTTTAGAAACTTAACAATTATACTTGATTCACGTTACAAAAGCGTATCTCAGCATATTTTCCTCCATTCGAAATAAGTAAGACTTTATTTAAAATTTTATAACACTAAGAAACAAATGGTAAGTATCATTCGCATACATATTTGCTTTATCGTACAAAATAGAGCCAGTGTTATGGCAACGGTACATTGGAGCGTTGGTCCCGACAGCTTTCCGAAACATTTCCCGCGAATCCCACCTATTCTTGCTTTATCCCGCTCATTGGGAGCGGAGATCGGGATATCTCACGAATGATAGGGATACTTTACGTATATGGTAAAATGAATGATTATTATTGATGATAATATCGTATTGAGAACGAACAAGCTCCATAGACAGTATGTGTGCGACTATTTAAATGTGTAAAGTTATACGAATGGAGAAATTCAGTTTATCTGTAATTTTTATATAACTGCCCATTTTTGAGCTTAAATATTATTTCCCAAACTGCGAACACAAATTTATTACCCCAAATGCAAATTTCGCATTAAGTCCGTTTCATTATTGCCATGTAATAAACATTTGGGTTATAAATTAATTGTTTAATAGTTAGCCTACCTTTTTGAAACTTTAACAAAACATTAAACCTAAAGTTTTCATAAGTCATACTTTCGTTCGAGATTAACATGAACTGACCCATATGATACGAGTATGAAGACTATTTTTCACGGCAAAGAATTTATGAGGCGGCAAAATCTTATCGGATTCTTGGGTAGTCATGCCAAAAATAATGGCGGTTGAACCTAATGATATTTCAGATTTTGCTCATAATTGCCAAGCTTAAAGATTTCTTTGGATTTTGTTGATCTTAAAAAAATGTTTACTATTTGAATATTTTGAAGTTCACTTTTGTCACTTTCTCAATTCTCTAACAGTTGTTTCGTTTCTCAACCCAATATCGTCCAACAGCTGGGCATGGATCTCCTGACAGAGAGAGAGAGAGAAGTTAAGGCTATGGTCTACTGCGCTGGCCAAGTGCGAATTGGTACACTTCACACAACTTAAAGAACATTTTTTTTTAAATTATATTCAGTAGATTTTAACGATGTTCGCCGTCACTGTTACAACCAAAAGTTGTTAATATGCACACAAATTTGAAAAATCAGAGGTGCGTGCATGGGATTTCAACCTCGGATCCCCTGATTGAGATGCTCAGTATCAACCATTTCGCTATCACTTAGTTAAGTGCTCATTCGAAATTTAAGATTAGGTACTTGCTTTAACGCTGAAGGAAAGCTTCGCGAGAAAAAGAAGTACATGCTAGAGACAATAGCCCAAGCCATTCAGACCAGAAATATGTTGCTTGTGATTAAGAATACACAATACTACTCGTGTTGTGCGAATGTTCCCACAAATGAAATTACGGTTTGTTGGCACAAATTACCAGCACAGCCTCGTTGCCGCTGATTGCAGTTGTCACAAAATAGGCTTGTCTGCTAACATTTGTTTTGGCTCCCCGTTCATTCCTTTTTATTTAACCTTTGGCTGGATTGACCTGTTTGGTAGAATTCCTTCTTAATATTTAGTATACTTTATTTTTTCTGGCGTAAATTCTTAAAGGTAGTATTTATACTTGCAACTAGATGTTGTAGTATAATATAGTTACTTATGTTTGGCCTTTACAAGAAATATATGAACATGCGGTGCAGGGTAGTGGACCGTTATATTTATTGCCATATTTCATGAAATATGGCAATAAATATAACGGTATTAAGCTTCAGGCATCATGATGCCTGAAGCTTAATACCGCTTTGGTTTTTAAGAATTCATCACATTCAGAAAAAGGGACGCCCGTAAGAAGCGAAGCTTTAGTATAGGGTATCAACTTTAGTAAGTACTAGCAGTGCCCACCACTTCGTACGCGCAGACTTTTATATAATCTATCCATCCTTTAGACCGTTGAGTTTCACTGCTGGATATAGACCTTCCCTAATGGGGTTTTGTCAATAGTTACCGGTTCCTGGCATGAGCGTTGGCGATTCTAAAGAGTTCTGAAGTCGGCGCTCATATACTCGTAGAACATAGTTTCGTCGTTGTGATCTAGCGAAGTATGTTGAGCGCCGACTTCGGGATTATGTGCTGTGTACAGTCTAAGTACTGAAACAACATATATTTGATTTTTTTTACTTATCTGTGGCATGGAAGTCGGTTTTATTTTTTGTTACATTTTTTTTTATCAAATAATGAACCCAAATATCAAGTTACATTATGCTTGCATTTAAATTGGCGGTCTTCCAAAAATACTTTGAACCCTTATTTCACCATCTTAAGGGTTGATTATTCAAAAACGGCAAAATAAATATTTCAATTTATGAAACTCCGCGGACTCCGAAAATTGGCGGACCTTCTAAATGAAAAGAATGTCAACCCCGATTTAACCCCTTAGGAGTTGATTTTCCAAAAAAAGCAGTAAAATAAATGTTTCATAATATCAAACCACAAAGTTAAATTCTAAGTTTCATTGAGCTTGCTTTAAAAATTTAAAAATGTCCAAATAAACTTGGAACCCTTATTTTACCATCTTATCGTCTTTGAATAATCAACCCAGATTATTCAAAAGTGGTGAAATAAATATTTAATTTTACCAAATCACGTAGCCAAATACCAAGTTCAATTGAGCTTGCATTTAAATTGGCGGACCTCATTAAAAA
This sequence comes from Cecropterus lyciades, assembly GCA_002930495.1. Lineage (NCBI taxonomy): Eukaryota > Metazoa > Arthropoda > Insecta > Lepidoptera > Hesperiidae > Cecropterus > Cecropterus lyciades. The sequence goes on from MOOZ01003219.1 coordinate 168,661, forward strand.
TTGTCAACTCATATTTAACCCTGTTAGGGATTGTTTTTAAAAAACGGTGTAATAAATATTACATTATATTAAACCACAAAGATACGTTCTGTTTCATTGAGCTTGCATCAAAATCAAGACTTTCATACAAACTTTCATCCTCTATTTAACCCTCCTAGGGGTGGAATATGAGAAAATCTGTTCTTAGCCAACGTTTACGTCATAAGGTGAACCTCTTTTTAAAATTTCATGTATCTACCTTCAGTAGTTTAGGCTCGGCGATGTTTAGTCCATAGGTGAGTGAGTGAGTGAGTGAGCATCCTTTCGCATTTATATAGATAAATCGTAGGAATTAGGTATTAAAAAATAACGAAAAATACAGACGTGAGTTAAAAAAATAAAGCCAAAAGGAAAAAAAAAAAACTAAATATTTGAAAAAGTGAAAATAAATACATTTTAAATAATAAAATACACGCCTAAAACGGCAAGGCTGCAGTGGACCTATCCAATATTTTTCTTTTCATCGTGAGTAGAAAATAAAAATTATTCAGATATCTGTCCGGGGATCCAACCTGGAACCCATTGTGTGTCAGACTGGTATAGTGTCCGCTCCGCCATGTGGGTAGTCACTGTCTGTTTAGAGTAACATATCACACGGTGAGATTAAAAGTGATAAACCAAATTTTCATTTTGTGAAGCAACGAAATTATGTTCGAATGATGGGGAATTTGTTAAAATGCGCAGTTATTACAAAGACGTAATATTTCTGATTGTCCGTTATAATCATGAAATCGTCACTTTTTAATTATTTATTAATCATTATTATTAGTAACGATAGACTACGATATTCGACGATAGTCGAAGCCTCGAATGTCGAAATTTTGAGATCGCTTCCACCGTGCATGTTCCTTTTCACGAGAACTTTGTATTAAATTCATAAACATAAATATTGAAATAACACGAGTCCCAGAAACCGCTTGTATACTCGTAAACAAATGTACATCTCTACTGACTTAATATCGAATATCACAAGCTTACATTGTTTAAAACTTAAAACTGGATCAGAGCCAAGAAAATGTAATACGACACTAAACTTGGAGAGTAAGGGAAATTTTATCGCGACCTCAGTGGCGTCGCTTATTATTAGTCTTCCTTCTCCCCGAATGTCATTTTCAGAGGATTTAAAGCATAAACCTTAGGTACAATCTTTTAATACAAAAATACAAGCGACATCACTGAGAAAAAGTAAAAATATATAGTATACATAGTTTAAAAGTTCTTATTTTTATAAGCAAGAGAGGTCTGTTGTATTTTTGTTAAAGAAAAGATTTAGTGACACGTGACAAGTATTCAGCTTCATCGTATTCGTATTTAGTATCTTGAAAACTACTCAATCAGTTGTATGGCTTACATGATCACAATTACATTAATAGTTTGGGAGAATTACGTGGATCAAAATACATACATACAAACCTTCACCTATAAAATTTAGTATATTTGGTCGGAAGCCCTAATAGATTTATTATTATAATAAGTGTAGATAGTGCAGTTCCAATACTATCAAAATTCATATTATTATCATTATCTACTATACATACGTATCAAATTGATAAGCTTTCATGTTAAGTTGTTTGAAAAAAGAGATTAGTTGACAAACGAAAGATATTAAAATATTTAAATTGTTTTGAATTTATCTATTTACATTGGAAAGTTCAACTTTTATCATAAATTAATTTAAAGCACATAAATTAACTAAAACTTGTCAATAGAACTCGTAAGACTAGTTAGTATAAGACGTAACAAAAGAACTCAGTTGTCAAATAACAGAATTTTTTTCTTAAAAAACTGTTTTCTCTTAGCCAATTTATACACATACATGTATTTGTGTATATCATTAATTTATAAAAAGGCTTAACCTAATTAGGTACTTAATTGGGACACCAACTTCAATCAAGATTAATCATCTCCAACGGAAAAGCTGTTAAAGAGTTACAAATTCATTAAAATTACACTCATAAATGAACCGTACTCCCTCCGCACTTAATAAAAATTAATTAGAGAGATTCTCAGTTAACTTTGAAATTTGATTCGTGTCAGGAAAGAGTTATATTTTGTCTTAAGATTATGTGAATTACTTATTGTTAGCGATGAGCAGTCATAGCCATATCGTTGAAACTCGGCCAGTCAATCAAGGATCCGTGGTTCGAATCCCAGGCACTCACCACTGATTTCTTTTAATGATGTGCGTATTAGAAATTAATTATCACTACATTACGGTGAAGTAAAACATCGCGTGAAAACCTATACACCTAAGAGTTCTCTAAAAAAAGCTTTTTCAAAGGTATGTGTGTGAAGACTATGGTTTAAAACTCTCTCATTCTGAAAGAAGACCTGTCTGGGCACTGGTCTTCTTTCAATCAGTCAGTCAGTCTCGATCAGTGGGACATTAATGAGTTGACGTTGTATTATTAAGGTGTTAGTATTGTACTAGCGGTTGGCCGTGTGTCGTGTGGTCGGTTTTAAATTGTGTCTAAGGGTCGACCACACGTATCACAACCACACCATATCGCAGCCTCAAAATGTAGTCAAACAGTGCCTACGTGTGAATAGTGTCGCTGCAGCTTTTTGTAGTTGCGTTGTGTTTTCGACAATGTTGATATGGCAGCGTTGTCGTTACGATGTGGTTACTTCGTGCGTGTCATTGCGTCGACGCAACGTTGTGACTGCGATGTGGTCATCCACTAGTTCTCGGTGTCGCTGGTGGTTGCGTTGTGGTTGCGATGTCGTCGGTATTACACACGCTCTCTTCCTGTGGATATCATAGGAAATGATTAAGGGACAAAATCCAGGAGCGTCTTCTTGTGTAAGATCAACACTACTGTGACAAACGCAGGCCACACGTAGTGACTATTGACAAAAAGCCAGATTAAGGGAGGCTATATTCAGTAGTGAACCTCAAAGGGTTGATAGATCGATGGATATTACATTCATGGCTTTTAGTTATCGTGATTCAGATAAAGCATTACCAAACAAGGGAGACTGAAAATCTAATAAGGCTAAAATAGTCGTGGGAAACCACAATGTTTATATATAGATTAAAATAATCAAAAATGTCTGTTTCTTAACACTATAATGAAATCATAATATATTCATAGCATTTTTTACATATCAGATTTATATCTACATATTTATGAAATATTGTAAAACCTGTGCAAGACACTACTATTAAGAGAAAATTTATTATTGTAGAATTTCGTTTTGCAACGAGTGTAAGTGACATAATAATATTGTCCAATTTTGGCAAGCTAAAGCTTACCTACACGAGTATTTAGAGTTCGGATATTCGAAATACCTGAAAATATCACTAAAATGTACCTAGAAAGCTTAAATTCAATTTGATATTTGAGCAAATTCAAATTTAATGTTATACTTATTTTTTTAATCCAAAAAGCCTTACGTCTCTAAATTTAAGACCAAGCTACGTCATTCCCTGAAACAAGATCTTCCAGTTAAAGGCTTCTGACAGAACTCCTGTTATGTATAAAGTTGCTTTCGGGTGTCCATTGGCGACAGTGACCAATTACCATCAAGTGGGCTGAATACTCGTTTGCTACTTTAGTATCTAAAGATTATATGTACGTGTTATAACTTCATACCATTGATATTGGTAATTTGAATTTACTTAGCCAGGATATGCATTGCTTGTGGAAATTGAAAGTTAAATTAATTGGAATAAATAATTGGCGTCGGTCCAGACTCTGTGCACAGCAAGAATGCTGTCGAATTTCATTAATTGAATGCTCTGTGTTTGGCTTTTGCATATGCATACGGGGATAAATTGGTAAACTTTTTATATTTTTTTCTGTAATCGTCGTGTTTTATGAAATTCAAGTAACAAACGAGCATCCACCTGATGGCCACGGACGCCCATGGTCATCTGTATCAACTCCCTTCAAAATAACTCGTACCTAATAAGAATATATCTCTTATCACGCGTTGAAACGTGTGGCAAGAGATATAGCCAGAGATATATACCAGGACACAACAACGCTTAACACTGCTGAAAAGCAGATAAGTATGTAGCAGATGTGCCAGGTTTAAATCATTCCTTGGTCACTGCTGCGTATAGTCTTCTGAATGTAATTAACAGCGTGAAGATTTTAGTTGAGGTCGGTCATAGATGTGTTGCTTTTCTGAGGATTAAGGTGTGAGGACTTATTCTTACGATGCATTTCACACCAGAATACACCAACGTTTACTTTGATATTATAAGTAAACAGTAAGTATTTATATAACCCATAGAATGTTTAGAAAGAAAACGACTGATCAAGAAAAATCCGTAAGAAAATATAGGTATTATGAAACTCTTGATACGAGTATGATTAAATCAATTACTGACTTATCAAACAGTTCTTAATCACTAATATAAACACAAGTTGGTAAATCCTGTTATAAGTAGTTCTCTCTCATAAATATGTCTACTTTTATATTCAGGACATTCAGAAGTACATTTTGAATCATTGTACCTTAACCTAAGAGCTTTTTTGTGAGAGAGAATAAACTATTTTCATTTCATTTCATATTCAGGGCATTCAAAAGTGTGAATAAGCAACAAACACTTGTTTTCAAACCTACCAGAAGCGCTTTGTAAGGATCTGTTAGAAAAGGGTCTTCATTTAAATACAAAAGTAATCACAGTAACGCCCATCCTCCATAAATCCGTGTGTTTCCACTAGATAACAGAGCTGTTTGCAGACGTCCATTTTGTATGTAAAATGGGAGTGCAAAACGTTTTCCCAACAGTTATATTTCACGCGAGGCCGATGCAGAAACATTGGTAAAATAGATCTATTCGTTTAGTTTGTGGTGGCTCTATTTTATTTGTGCGCGGTTTTGTGTGAAATTTATTTACATAAAGATAAAAAGTAAGGTAAAAAAAATGAGACGAAAGATAGAAAAGTCAGTCATGTCGAATGAGGTAGCTTCATATAAAACGACTTAGCGTCAGCTAGGGACGGGTTAGGCAGACATTTAAATAAAAGTAACAAAATTTTCTTATAATAATGATTTCGGATTATTAACAACAATATGAATCGCTGCTGTGTTCTAGTTTGAAGAGCGTAAGGGAACCTGGGAGGTTTTACAACTTAGTCCTCAGGTAGCAATGCAATCGTGGACGATTTGTTCAACAACAACAACTTGGAACAAGTAGGATCCTATTTGTCTCTGGGGTTTAGACCATGAGTGGCAATGGCCATTTGCCATCAGCTGGACTCCATACTTATTTGTTACTTATATAATAAAAAAACGAATACAAAAAAGAATCAGCGTAACATTCCGAAATATTCGAATTTTATGCGATTCCTACATCAAACATATCCGACGATTTCTCAAACCAAGGACCTTAACTCTGCCAGTGAATTCTTCAAATGTATCGCGGAAATTTCTTTTTCCCGTTCTTTCATATTTATCTTGTATTCAGGCTTCAATGCTTTTACGTTCAATAACTTCTTCGATACAGCGAAAATATATATATTGTCTGTGTTTGATATCATTGATTGTATTTGAAAAGTCTGTTAACGCCTCAAGTGAGATCCAAGAAATTTAAAGTTCTTTGGTAAATAATTTTCAGTAGGTTGTAATTTTTAGTAATTTAAAGTAATATTAGTACTGTTCCTTTTTTTGTTCTCGAGGGGGAAACCTTCAAAAGGTACCCGATGCAGTGGGAGCGGCGTCAGCTTATGTGGGATTTTTACCGCACTAAACCCCAAGGTGGCCGTCCTCGACGCTACAAAGAGGACTCCGGGATCTCCAGAGGAACGCAACCAGAGTCCTCTGAGCGCGTTGCCCCATCGGGCTCCACCCAGGTGAGCGGCTGGGCCCACCACATCATCTGGTTTTTACGACGGTATACTACACATACCGTCGTCCTTCCCGGGGCTCCTGGCTGGACGGTTCGAGCTCCCACTCTTGCTGCTCGCAACCCCGGAAGCCTCTTTTAGTCACCTCTTACGACAGGTAAGGGATACCGAAGCCCTATTTTGATCCCGAACTACAATTTCTATTACGAAAAGGTGATTGTTAGGTAAGTAAAACTCGGTCTTTTAGTCGGCGGGTTCGATTTAGTCAATTAGTTATCATTGCTTTGCTATGCAATAAAGGGTTGACGCCTAATACGTTATGTGATAGAAAGCGTACGGTTCGAACGAGGAGGAACCACCGTCTCACCTATTTCTAGTGTGAAACGGTTCTTACGCTTCGATGGATGACTGTGATTGAAGGTTTACTTTCATATGAGGCGATCGTCTTAGTCCTCGCGACTGACAACGCAAGTGTAGTCGACGTTAGGTAGTATATATAACAAGCAAGTTGGCAAACAATAATAAAATTTCATTTATATACAGCCGGTTTCTATGGAAATGAAACGTGAATTAATCAGCGCTTAATAAGGTTATATGCTATGAATAAACGGCACAAGAAACTAATTTCATATGAGGCTTTTTACCCGACTGTGTCAGAAGAAGGGTAATGTCGTTCTAGCGTATGTATATATGTATGTTTGTATTTATGTCCATTTTTTGGCACGCGCTACAGCCTAAACGGCTTGACGGATTGTGACGTATGACATCATTAGAATCATCTCAGGTTGAGAAGTGACATAAGCTATATAATTTTATAAAAAGAAAGTTTACAAACAAAAACCCGACTACTAAAACACGCTGTAAAAAGTACGAAACAAGAAAAGAGTCTCCGCGGAAATTATAATGTACAAACTATTAAAAATTTACCGGCTAATAAATAAACAACTTACTTACACGTATTATAGTTTAACGTATTCTTATACGTCGTATTGATAAAGATTTGTTTAAAGGACAGACGTGATCGTATGCCACTTTGATTTTATTTTTTTATTATAATGAATCTGCTTTTGCTACAGTAGGTAGGTGCCAAAAGTAGTAAAACTTCAATACATAGGTTTAGGCTTGGTTTGATGGTTTCAGACTTCTTAATCTTTCTAACTCCTCAATTGATTGCAAGTCATGAGGAATTTTATAGCAATTTATTATGTCAACTTTTTAAATGTGCTAAGAAAGCTGTTTCATTTGATACCCCACGCAAGTTTTTTAAATTATTTACTTTAGACCCCTAGAGAACGCTGTAGACAGTTTAAAGTAACGTCATGCAATCTATAACCAGCGGACAATGAAGAGGCTTCTAACAACACCTTTGTCTAATTATGATAACTAGTTTAGAAGTTATGAGGGAACAGACGTACATCCTTACCACATACAGGTCAAACTCATAACCCTCCTTTTGCTTCGTCGTAGTTGGGTAAAAAAATGGCGCCTATAAATAGGGCAAAGGGGGGGCGAGTGACGATTTTTTTAATTATCAAGATAACAAGGGTATTATGCGTTAAATATCCTTCTACTAAGCGTTAAATTAAATATATCAGTACGAACAAAAATATCGTTTTAAGCAGTCGGGTCTTTATGTTTTAATATTTTAAAAATGTAACTAGTTTCACTATCTAGCTATATTACTTTGATTTAGGTTTGTATAAAAAATAATACAATCGATGTAAGACCGAATAATAATGCCAGCGTTTTATAAATAAATGCGTAACATGAAACAAATTTGCTAATATACTAGATGTATCGAACACATCGATAGTTACTATTCGATGTATCGGTTACACTCGATGTTTTACGATACATCGATGTATTTTATTCAATACATCGAATAAAATATACCTATACATAATGTTTTTGCAGCTGTGTTAGTGGTTTGCTTTTTAAGCTCGGTACCTTCAGAAAGGCTTTTTCTAAATCTTCGCAGTTATTTACCCGCACCCAGTAACGCGGGAGCGCGGGTTAATATAATTCTTTTTTTACAAACTTTGGAAAAAAAAATATTGGGACTTATAATTAAAATAAAATAATAGAAATGATTGATTGTCTTTAAATTCTAAGTTGTATTTTATTTTCCTGATATAATAATAAAGAAATCATATTTAGTCTTATATTTTGAGCTATTAAGACCTACTAACTAGATCTAGACCTACTGGGCATTACTCGTTCTTAGATTATTTTATGTTTTTTCATGGATGTATCGAAAACATCGATGTATCAATTTGATAAATCGAAACACATCGACGCAACCTTTTCGATTGATGCATCGCTATATAAAATCGATGTATTTTTTAAATGAATATACCTACTTCAAGCATCTTGGGAACGTAAAGTGAGCTTGGAAATGTATAACTAAGGGTTCCTTGCTCAAAGTTTATAGCTTAGTGAAGCAGATGTTGTTTTATGAGTCCTTTCAAAAGTATTCAGGGTGCGCATTAAATATTGATTTCGTAAGGTTCATGAATTTTGGTATAAACGCCTACCATCGTTCTATCTATGTAATATTACTAAGTTCATAATAAAATATGAACTGTGGCACTCATATGCTATGGAAGTACGACATCGTAGTTATACCTGCGTATATATGCGTTTTAAGTTACCTAGATGTGCTTCGCGGTTTCATTCCCATTTAAACAGATGTAGCATAAGTAATATTGTAATGTAATGTTAAACTATAAAAAAATTTGACAATGTAGAAAGGAGTTATGTTTGGTTTTGTAACACAGGGAAAAACACATTTTTTTTAAATTATAGAACGTTCTATTAATATCTACATATTTTTAATCCCTCAAATTGATCTGTCCTGGTTTTTTTATGAGAAAACATTAGTTGTGAAAGTTCGGAACTTTCATTTTTATTATATGTAAATATTTAGTGCAGATAATATTTCTACTGAAATGATCATACATGTATGAAAAAAGCATACGTGTAGTAAAAATAGAATAAATAATAATGTTTCTGTTTAGTTTACATTAATTACTTCTCAATAAACATCTGAAATTAATCCCTAACTATCTTTCCGTATATAACATAATTCCTTCAACTGAAAGACTTAAATACTGGTGAATACATAGAGCAAGAAGAATGGTCTGATAATAATTGGAGTATTAAACTGTCTCGTAGAGTACGAAACTTGAAAACGGGGGCTTACAATGTATCTTTAGTTCCATGTTATATCAAAGCTTATCAAGAATTACAGTTTCCTTTGTAAGATTTGTTACGAATAAAAAAAAAGAAAAACGCTTTCTACACTCATAGCCCCACAGTAGGATTTTCTCCTGTGTCGTGGGTACCATGGACACACAAAGACGAATACACAAACACTCAGACCCAGAACAGAAATTTTCAGATGTCTGTCTGGCCGGGGATCGAACCGGGGACCCACTGCTTGGTTGACCGGTATTGTGACCGCACCGCCACGCGGGCCGTCGAATATTAACAATTTATTCACAAATCGCCTAAGTTCTTAAGCCGCTCATCTTTAGATGAAAGCGGATTTGAAAACAAGTTTTAGAGAAAGGGTTACATAACAATGCGAATATTTATAAAAATTGTTATCGAGAAGTGGAAAACCAGCTTGACCTCTCTGTAGTAAGCATCGTCTATACGCGGGGGATCCACCGAATTGGATGGGTGATTTTAAAACGAAAACACTATTCTGAAACGCAGTTGAAACGACACGGCAGAGTGCTAGTAAAGTATAGTTAGTAATGTATAACATAACTATTTAGATTTTGAATTTGTACCTATGTTCAATTTATAAAGTAAACTCAATTTATATTTCTAAGTAAAAGACAAATAGTCTGTGAAGTTAATTGGCACAAAAAAAGTCTTCGTTGATCTTAATTTTCACCATCACTGTATGAATTTTTTACAAAAACGGGACAATTTTGAGGACCCACCTTTTGTTCGAGGATACCGAGACGAAGGATCAAAAACGGGACCGTCCAGTACAAAACAGGTCTAATGGTTATTTAGGACAAAAAGAAATTGACCTAAATTATCATCATTCTGTGTGAAAATGGAACAATTAAACGAAAACGGAACGATTTTGCGGTCCCACCTTTTTCGCGAGGACACCGGCTTGAAGGACCAAAAAACGTTACAGTCCTATACAAAACAGAACGAATGGTTACTACTGCTATACTATTTTCGGTTGCACATTTTTTACTATTGGACAATATTATAAACAAGTCCATTAATAATTTAATAAGTTCACAAAATAGATTTGAGCAGCGCTGTCGGGCTATGCTGATTAACTTAGCGCTTTCCACTATCTATAGGTACAAGTTCCTTCTAACTTTCCTCAGTACTTTGCAAATACGGGTCGAGTTTAATCTTTGTATAAGTCTTGTTACGGGGACAAATTGCTACTATGTTTAATATTTCCCGAAATAGACTAAGACTATAATTTTCGAACCTTACACAAAGGAGGTTTATTGCGTGTTCACCGATATATACAAGCTATTTGTCGCGTTTTCGGTCGCTAAATTTTTATTAAAGATTGTCTTTATGATGGATTATTTTTGATGGATTTTACTTAATTTCTGAGATGATTTGCATAGGTAGTTCGAATATCTAATTTGTTCTGGATCTAGATGTGTCTTTTGCATAGACAATGTATGGAATTGTATTACTTATTTCCCTCCAATGGCTGTACACATAATCAGAAAATGCCCGATTGAAGTGGAATACCTCAGGGCCTGTATTCTCCATTTGTGAGGTCTAATCGGCTACGGTTTAGGATGCCCACTTTTGCCTCACGCTACTTATTTAAAATTGTAAAGGTTTTCTGGAATTTGCTTACAACTTCTGAAACGAGTAGGATATCGTAAAAAAAATTAAACGTTGGTTTCTTAAAGTTGGTTATGGTAACGTTACTTTATGATATAAGTTGCTTAAAATAAAATGCCATTGCATGTCGCAGATATGTGTAAATTAAAAGCACTAAATAATACATTCATTCATTCATTCTTCATGAATACAATGTATTACGACACTTAAGTCAAATAAATGTGCAAATTTTGCATTAATGCAATTTTCCAAGAAGTGTTATTCTTAATTTGCATACTTCGAAGAAGTTTTGCTTTATTCTCGGTTGCACGTATTTTGCTAATATAACCATAAGCCTTTTTACGTACTGACGAATGCATAAACTTTAGTATACGTAAAGATGGGTCGTTAGGCTTTAAAATTTATGTCTTGTGGAGGTTCCTAAGGTTAAATACGAGTAAAGATTAGATACATTAATGGGAGGCGTAGGTCGGAGTAACACCGCTTAACAGACCCTTTCATGAATGGGATGACCCTTATCAGGTCACATATTTCTAACACTAGTCCTTTTAAGTGAACTTAATGTGCTCCCTGACATATTTTCTAGAACAAGTTATAGATTAATTTCTAGTAACAGCTTACCAAGAAAAAGAAATACTGAACCTTTTCATTTTCTGGTTGTTTTTACATACTCGTGTGTGTCAATAGACTTATTCCCAGCTACTCACTCAGTTGTCTTATTACCCTCATAGGGTTATAAAATTTGACAAAGATAAATAGACAAAATTAAATACCCAGACCCAAAAGAAAAAAAAAAATCTCATCATCATCATCTCTAATCAACCTGACCAAATCAATCAAATCACATTATTACCTAAACTCAGTAACAGATGCGTTGTTTAATAATTTTCTCCCATAACATACATTTGAAACAAGAGTGTAGCAGTCCTTACTACTGGTATATGCAGACATAGCTGAAATGTTTTTCAGGCCGGGAATCGTCATATTACATGATACGGAAGAGCGGCATATCCTGACACAGGCATTTCTACAATGCTTAATAAGGTGGTCCTAGCCATTGAATATATTTCAAGTAACCTTTCCTTTGTTGGAAATGTATAAGTGTTACAAAAGTGTTGCATACAAATATAATTCTTACAAAAATGAAAGAATTTTCATTTGAATTGTCATCGAACCGACAACCTAACCTAACTAGGTTAGCTCTGCCATCAAATACGGGTGGTAAAAGTGGATTCATTCTTGGCGAGACTGCAGTGACATTGCCCACTGATTTCTAAGAACGTTTTCGTTTGATGGTGACATAACTAGCCCATTGATTTCTTATAACGTTATTAAGCATTGCTTTGTTATCAGCGACCGACGACCGTTGTCAGCGACCGACGACCGACCTCGGTCGCTGAGGTTAGGTCACTGCGTGTTCCGCTTAAATGAGTTTCCAACTTTGTCCTCAAGGATCACGCATCTATGGTGCATACTTGTATTTTCAATGTTACAGAAGATCATAGTGAGTATCTTGGGAGAAAATAGTTGTAATATTAATTAATTGCTTTTTCCTGCGGAATCGCTTGAGTCACGATCCACGGTAAAAGTATCCTATATATTAAACTGGGCTATAAACTGTCTGTATAAGCTATCTGTGTGCGAACTTGTATTTTCGTAGAATAGAATAGTAGGTAGAACTCTTTGTGGTTCGACTCCGGAAGCACCACCGCCACACCTATTTCTGCCTAATAACAGTAGTGTTGTGTTCTGGTCTGAAGGGAGACATACTTTTCCGAGGC
>MOOZ01003230.1:52653-66929 GCA_002930495.1 Cecropterus lyciades
AGTAATTTTATGCTGAGTAGATAGATGAATCAATCATAATTTTTGTACTTAAATTTGACAAAAGGAGATCTCCCGCTGGGTTAAGTAACTATGCCTGGGGAGTGGTCGTGCTTAGACAGTATTAGATAGAAGCTTGTACATTTTTAGTAAGTTGAGAATCCTTTCATACCGTGATTCAGAATACTAGTGGCGCCATCTCTTAATGAGTTGAATCAGCTATAGGACATAGGACACTAATCTGCGTCACTCCGACAACGATAGCCCGCCGTCTTCTTTAGGTCATCAGTCCATTAGTTTGGTCTTCTGGACTTACGTTAGTATATATACTTTTAAAATTTACTTCTTTAATAGTATAAAACATAAACGCTTTCTAGACTTATAGCCCCCACTAGGATTTTGTCCTGTGTCGTGGGTGCCAAGGATACACAAAGACAAATACACAAACACCCAGACCCAGAACAGAGATCTAAATTCATCATTCAGATGTCCGTCTGGCCGGGGATCGAACCCGGGACCCTCTGCGTGTCAGACCGGTATGTAAAAGTATGTGAATTCCAAATTATGGAACTGTCTAACACCTTGTAATATTAATGTTCGCTTATCGGCTCAGATACTTTATTCTTTCGTGAAAACATCTCACGATATCCTCAAGATTAGGTGTATTTCCGAGAAAATTACTCGATACATCTATCCGGTGTTCCAATATCAAAAATAGCCTTGAAAGAAGTTCCTCATATTTCAAGCACCCGGCGGGAAATGAAATTACCCTTGGATTCTGAAGAATCTCTCACAGGAAATATTTCGGTCTAAAGCGGGTCCACTATCTAATATCGTAGGGTCCGTAGGCAATTGTCGAAAACGTATGCCCGCAGGTTCCGTAGTATTTCTGTGGGCAGTTTATAAGCTCTATATAGATTTCGCACACCCCTCTGTGTTCAAATTCTCTCTCTCGCTCGCACGTCTGAATGAGCAGCACCCCAGTCAGTGCGTTTTGATCCGTGCCGTCGACAAGACGACGTTGCACAGCCCTACGCGATTGTTCCGAAGATCGCGTTTTAAATTTTTGAAGGACGCGGGACAATTTAAATTCGAATGTGATTTTTTTTTTATTTTTTAAGAAGTGCGATAAGATTGTTTTGTGCCTGTGTTAGTGGGTTTTGATAAGTTTAAACTAAAACAGTTTAATTTGTAGTGCGAATATTTTTGTGTTTAGTGACAGTTTGTGAAGGCGGCGCTATGACTTGATAGTCAAAAAGGTCAGTTTTAATAATTTGTATACTTTTTAAAAGTTATATATTAAGATGGTATTTCAATTAAGGAGTTTATATTTGATTTTACAATGTTACATAAGTATCTAGGTGGAGATTCCCCGCGTTTTTCAGAAAAATTCGTGTATATTTTTTTGTAATTATAGGTATAAGGAAATGTTCTTATACTTATCTATTTTTCTTATAGTATTTTACTATGATATTTGCAGCATATTAAAGTTAAAATTATTTCCGTTCAGCAATAACTTCCTGAAAAAAATATTTATTAGTAGCTAACTAAGAAGTCCAGTATTTCTTAAAAAAATATGCAGTGAAATTGACGGTTGTTGGCCAGGTCTTTGAATATAAAAATATGAATAAACTTTACAATTTGATTTCATTAGTCAGCGATATTTTATTTTTTGCCCAGATTACGGAGATTTATATAAAGCAGGTATGTATTTTGTAATTGTTCGCTAATGAGTGACTTGTAATTAGGGTATAAGATAGAAAACTATAACTCTATAATTATTTCTTATAGATCAACCATTAGCCAGAATCGTTATTGATATTTTGATTGAACGAAATTATCACTGTGTTGGCCATTATCGTCATGCGTGTAATATATAGTAAAATTATGGAAGCACCCAAATATTTTTTTTGAATCTCAAATAACGGACCAGCTTGTCACTTACTGGTGATAATTCGTCACATAGTCTACTAAAATCTTTTGACCCGAAATAAGGCCGACCACAAATGTGTCACTTCCCTGATTGGAACGGTATAAGTGAAAGCCATACTGCCATGTCAAAGAGCAACGAAGCGCTCAACACTGCAGATATACAGCAGAAATAGTGGCTGTGATGTTGGAGCGTTCAGAACACGTATGAGTTATCCGCCAATTAAAGGTGGCAGATAAAGTTGGTACGTTTATATTGTCTAACAACTATGTAGAACATGGCAAAGCTAAACGCTGCTGGGTTCTGGTCTGAAGGGTGTGTTAAGGGAGACATAATTTACGGAGGCATTCCATATAGGCATACCGAGGAATATATAACATCCTATTCGACATATAATAGACCTTAATAAAATAACATATCTGCCGATCTTCAGTCACAAATTATTTATACCTCAGCCTGTAAAGTTATAAGATTACTTTGGTACGGAGTAAAACACATCAAACAAACACACACTTTATTAATAAGTTTATTTTTCACTTTAGTAGACTCTGTACAACGTCAATATTTATAGATTTTATTTTTGGTGTCATTACTTTATGTTTGTGAGGTTTTAAATTCAACTGGACGGTAATTGGGAAACCTATGAATCTTTTTCCTACGCAACACTATAGGGTGAAATGGGTTACTGAAAATAAGCGCTGCGCAAGATCTCTATTTGTTTAACGTTATTCTCAAGTGATTATTGTATCTAATTATGATTTTTAATATTTAAAATAATTTATCATAGTACACACAATTTATATCTAAAACTAGTGTTCCCTGCCTATTCGTGCGCTCAAATAGATTGCAAAAGAATGGAAAAGAATCCTATTTAACCCCTTAAGGGGTCTATCAAAACGGTCTTATTTGGTGGATTTCTACACCTTGAAATAAACTTTATGTTCAAACATGTTTCTTCACAGTACATCTGTGCATATGCCCTTATCTCTGCGTATAACAGCAGTGTTAAGGGCAACTATGTTCTACTTTGAAGGGTGTGGTAAGAGGAAATACCAGCATTGAGGCGTTTCAGTATACTGCGTGGAAACCCCTGCCCAGCAGTGGACATAAATCGGTTAATGTTCATTCACGAAACTTTGAATGATTATTTTATCATTAAAAGTTAAGATTGTTGTAGTTTGTATTCACTTCTGGTTACAAGTGCTTGTACGCTTGTAACCACAAAACGAACTTATTTCTTCTAACACAGATCTTTGAAGTAAATCTTCTTTACAATCCTTGATTTAAAACTGGTTGAAATGAAAATGCGTCAAAGTTGTCGGTGCTACAACTAGATGGCGCTGTACTTCTTCCTAAATCACGCTAATGATTTTACTTCGTAGCTTGTATAAGGGCTCAAGTTAAGTATATGCGAAATAATTATTATTACTTTCATTACTGCGGTGTGTAAATTGCACACAATTTTTATTTATTTAAGTAGCAAAAAGTATACAGCCCTGATAATAAGTGACCACCGAAGCCCATGGACTGTTATCAATCATATATAAGACTAGCTGAGCCCCGCGGTTATACCCGCGTTTAAAAAACATAACTTGACATAGTTACACATACCAGAAATTTTAGAACTTATACAATTTTTACTTTATAGCATTGGTTCAGAGAGCACTGATAGCAACTGACATTAGCGGCAGTCACGGTGGCTGCGTGCGCTTAGGTTTTTTGGGTTTTAATTTTTTGCGCGGAACCCTAATTTCATTTTCTAAAATAGAAGCAGTCTAAGTTACGCCTTATGTCAGCTATCCAACAGTTAAAGTTCCATCAAAATCGGTCTAGTACTTTCAGAGATTACCCACAACAAACAGACAGAGAGACAAAAAGACAGACAGATAAAAATTTTAGTAATTGATATTTTGATATCAGTATCGTATACATATATTTCCATATGCATTTGGTAAAAAGCTGTTATTTTGATATTACAAACAGACACTGCAATTCTATTTATATGTATAGCGTATAGATTACAGTTCTATATGACGCTATGGCCAACATCCTTTCCTATCTCTTTAGGAGTAAGTTGGAACATCTCGGACTTATTGTACTCATATAAAAATAATATAAGTCTCTCTTACTACATTTCCTAAAGTAGAATACAGCGCCTAACACTGATGTTATAAGGAGAAAACAGATATCGTTGTGGTGCTTCCGGAATCAAACCACTAAGTTTTACCACATATACTACCTCCACTTAATGCCTTAAGCCTATCTACAGCGTTAGTATGTATAACTTGATATGTTTTTACATGCTGAAAATACAGCCTACAAATATTAAAGAGCTTTTCAGTGTCACCTCTTCAGAATAACTAACAATAAGTACTTAACATGTTTGGAGGTTTTAATTAAAAACGATGTCATTGGCACATTTATCTAATACCTATGTCGCGCTGGATTTCTAGAAATTTCAAATTATTAAACATGATTGGATTTTAGGAAAAACAGTTATACAATATGTTACCTAAGGAAATAATAGAATTTAGAACTATAAATTTGTATAAACACGAGGTTAAAACTTGTCTGCATGAATATAGATTGTGAATAACAAATGACTAAATATATTTTGTCATTGTAACCCAGAGGCAATGTAAAGAAAATAAGCATTTTGTATTAAAACTGTATCTCATTCTAAATGAAATTTAATTTCATTTATGTGTGTCTGTTTGTATGTATGTTTGTTTGTATGTATGTCAATTTTTTTGGCACGCGCTAAAGTCCAAACAGCTTGACAGATTGTGACGTATGATATATCATTAGAATCATCTCAATTATCAGAATGACAGAGGCCTATACTTATTAAAAAGGGCGCCTACAAAAAAAAGGGGGGGGGGACTTTTTAGTATCACGTGATCGATAGTATAGTTGTTTGAAATTCAGCATCTTACGCATGGGATATATCAATTAATAATTTACTAATAACGCTTACTACACTCATAGCGACACTAGAATTTTCCTGTGTCTAACATAGAATCGAACGCGGGACGCATTGCGTGTCAGATCGGTATGGTAACCGCTCCGCCACACTGGTCACGGTTGGACTACCAAAATATACTTCTGGTCAAAGTTTTAATACCTATACTCTACATAGCCAAAAAAAGTTTACTTTTATAAAAAAAACTCGTTCGGGAAATTTCTATCATTCATTTTAAAACTTGTCTGGTTTAAAACCGCATCCAAATTGAAATTATTATTATAGTTCGTTTCGTTTGTGGAAAAATTAAAAGTTTCTTTACGAAAAAAGCTCAAATGACGTTTACTTCATATAAACACACTGCTGTGTGTTGCTTCTACTTTTATGCGTGTAGCGATAATTGATAACGTAACAATACGTGCCTGATCAATCAATCTGAGAGGTGTCCTATTCCTTTCTTAATATTCTATAGCCTTTTTAACACACAAGGGAATTGTTCGGGATACCTTTTTAGGCCGGGCAGTTCTGAAGGAAATCTCCTGTTAAATAATTAAAATATGTAACCAGTGCTTCCAGATGGTGATTATAAAATTACAGCGTTTTCTACTAAAAATACTGTTTTTTTACAAAATTACAGTAAATGACATTGAAAGACTTCTGGAGTAAATCCTGAAGGTAAAGTTACGCCGACGAAAAAAGTCATCTACTTTGACAACTTTCTGTGCAATTTGACGATCAAAAAATGATCATTCCTCGAGAAAATATCGAAAAAAATTTTGCTGTAGGTATACTGTAATGATCCATTACAGTATATACTAAAAAGTTAAAAATACAGTAGATTAACTGATTACAGTACTGTAATTGTTGTTACTGTAATTATACAGTGCGTCTGGAAGCATGTACCTATGTAAATAATATTATATGACAATGAAACAAACAACCGGCTGTTGTAGCATCTTTTATGTATCTTCAATGTATGTTATCTTTCGTTTGGTGTGCATTAACAATGTACGCGACTAATAGATAACCTCTTTCCTCTGGGAAGTATGAGACAATATTAACGATAACGGCTTTTCGATTTATTTGAAATCATGGAACAACTTTTAACACTGGATGCCACTGATTTTCATTAAAAGCTTATTTTCCTTAATATATTATCTATACTAATATTATAAAGCTTAAGAGTTTGTTTGTTTGAACGCGCTAATCTCAGGAAGTACTGGTCCGATTTGAAAAAATCTTTCGGTGTTAGATAGGCTATAGGCTATATATCTTCGTCGAAACTTACGCGGGTGAATCCGCGGGGCGCAGCTAGTTAAAAGATAAAATTACTTATAGTAAATGGGCATGCAATTCACCTTATGGTAAATAGTGAATGGGATTATTACCATCATCACCAACCTATTATTATACCACTGGACACGGGTCTTCTCCCAGAATAAGTAAGTAACTAGGCCATAGTCCAAGGCGCTGGTCAAGTGCGAATTGAAAAACTTCATATGCCTTAGAGCACTTTTTTGTTAATAACTCTCGGATGTTGTAGGTTTCCTGGCGATTTTTCCTTTACCGTAAAGCAGTGATAAATAAATTTTAATACGCAAATAATTTTAGAAAAATCAGTGGTGGGATATGGTGGTTGTGGGTGGGGTGGTGTTTGCTACTTAATTTTCATAAAAGCATTTGACTCAAATTGACTATACGCAAACTACATTAGCTCAGATTTCACAATATATTAGTTATCAAAGGGCAAGAAGGCTAGGTCATTTCGGTCAGCTTAGGTTACTCCAGGTCACAAGATAAAAGTCTAGAAAGCTATTACCATTTTGACAGCTACATTTTCATAAAAATCACCGCATTTTTATGAACAGTGATAGCTAAAAGATTGTAGCGACTTAAAATTATTACGCTCTTTTGGCACTAAAGAATTCTTTTGATAACTTTTAGACATTTGAAAAAATAAGTGAGTTCGACAATAAGAAAAATCAATGTTTTTAGAAATGTCAGAATGTTTCTATATAGTAAATTAAATATGTATTCTGGGGCTCCGATTCCGGGAGCCTCAGGGGTAGCATAGCAGCTGTAGCCAACCTCACGTAAGATTGATCCTATCTGGGGTTGATTACTGATGTATATATATATAAATATATATAGCGAGAGTAACTACCTAGCAGTTTATGCCTGAAAGTTCACAGAATATGCTCAAGAGTACGTGTGTGATTTTTTTTCTTTAAATATTAACACTTTCTACACTCATAGCCCCTCAATAGGATTTTCTCCTGTGTCGTGGGTGCCATGGACACACAAAGACGAATATACAAACACACAGAACAGAAATCTAAACACATAATTCAGATGTCTGTCTGGACGGGGATCGGGTTAAGTAGGATCTTTACTAAAACCCCCCCCGGTGGCCGTCCTCGGCGCTACAAAGGGGACTCCGGGATCTCCAGAGGAACGCAACCGGAGTCCTCTGAGCGCGTTGCCCTTTCGGTCTCTGTCTGGGTGAGTGTTGGAGCCCACCATATCATCTGGTGTTTACGACGGTATGCGGCCACACTTACCGTTATCCTTCCCGGGATCGCTGGGTGGACAGTTCCAGCTCCTACTCTTGCTGCACGCAATATCCCGGAAGCCCCCTTTTAGTTGCCTCTTACGACAGGCAGGGTATTCTATAGCTCTATTCTGGTCCGAGACTACAGGGACAACCTAACCTAAACTATATGACTTTCAGAGATACATTGAAGGATAAAAACTCTTTTGTGTTGTTTAATGAATTGATGCACAAGTCCTATTTATACTTTGTTTTTATTTTCCAGATAAAAACTCAATTTATTTCGCTTATGAACTTGCATATTACGAAACATACTCGAGTTGAAGCAAAACTGATATTCCTGCTTAAGAACTTGTGAACAATGACGGACACAAGCATATATAACGTCTCGATAGATGTACCTTTTATGGATTGTGTTAAAAAAAGTCACCTGTACAAATCTAAAACTAAAGAGACTGTCTATATTTTTTCGTCTGAGAATTGGTCAATAAATAGGCGTTTAGTTGGTCAATTTTTAATGGAAAGGGCGTACTCCGTGTTAGCCTTTTATCTTTTGTATAAAAGGTTAATGGCAGGTAGTATGATGGTAAATATTCATAGCTAACGGTGACCATCGTGAGCTATAAATATTTGTAACCCCACGGGAACTGACGCTATATCATATCTGGCTTATTTGGGGAGTCATATACTCAACTAACTGCGCCCCGCGGTTTCATCCGCTACCACATAAGAAACAAACATACATACATAGCGTGATGTGATATAACCTATAGCCTTCCTCAATAATTGGACTATTCAACACAAAAATGTTTTTTCATTTCGTACCAGAAGTTCCTGAGATTAGCGCGTTCAACCAAACAAACCAACACTTCAGATTTATAATTTTAATAAAGTATAGATAAGACAAGCCCTGTTGCATTATCAGTAGAAATAACGGAATATTTATGTTTATTGATATTTTATCAATTGAGACCGATGTTGTGGAGTTTTCACTACGTAGTGAGTTCCGAGTTCGGTCCCCGGCCAGGCTGATCTGAATAATGAACTTAGATTTCTGTTCTATGTCTAGGGGGTTGTGTTATTGTTATCTTTATGTGTGACACTTACGTTTTACGGTTGAAGGTGGTAGAACTCTTTGTGGTTCGACTCCGGAAGCACCATCGCCACATCTATTTCTGCCTAATAACAGCAGTGTTACGCGCTGTTGTGTTCTGTTCTGAAGGAAGTGGTAAGAGAGATATACTTTTTCGAGCCTTTCCATCTTAGTCCTCAGTGCTCACTTACCATCAGGTGGGCTGCATGCTCGTTTGCTACTTCCATACTATTAAAGAAAAATACTTACAATTCAAGAAAAATCTTACATTAGGGCAATTTTTTTATTAATTTAAAATTTATTGCACCTCATTAAAATACAAGTTACAAAAAGGCAAACTTCATGCCTTATGGCATTCTATACCAGTCAACCAGTACTTCATGCATTATATATTTATCATAAATGAATAAAATAAAAATATAAACAATGAAAGGGCATTAGGTAAAAGCTGCGTGTTATAAAAAGCAAAATATCTGCGTCAAACTTGATGGAAACTTTGTAGGAATAAAAAATGTAAGAACCGACTAACTTCAATGGTGTTGCAACTTAGAACCTGGTTTCCTTTGAATACAAAACTTACACACTTTTTTCTAAAGACTTTTTACTTGTATTTTTTTTGCATGTACTTTAAATTGTAGAAATGTTTTTAAGGATTCATACTCGAAGGGTAAACAAAATTCTATTACTAAGCCTGCGTTGTCAGTCTGTCACAGCGCTCTATCTCCAAAACCGTAACAAATTGATTCTTCAAATGTTTACAATGTGTAGAAGCTATGGATGGGTGTGTGTGTATGGTTCCGATCAGGCTCGTATAAATGAAAATCCGGCTCGTATAAATAAATCATTTTATACAAGATTTACAGCACACTACGCTTATATAGCTATCAGAAGAAAAAAGATGAAGATACAGTATAGATTTAAGAATAAGAACGAAGTACTAAGGAAGGCGATAGAAGTTTTGAATAAAAGCAAGTTCCTTAGCGAACGTGTCGCGACGTGTCGTGAACGACGTGCGCACGCGTTGAGAGATCGGGCTAGCACTTTTTTATATTAATAATTTTATTATTATTTTACTTTAAAAGATATATTATTAAATTAATATAGAGCATATGCTTCAAGGCTAAACTCTATAATAAAAAATACCTTCACCAAAATTCAGAAATAATCTCTATTTTCGAAACTTTTGTATTTGTTTTTGGTATTAATTGGTTTATCTATTAAACCTTAATATGAACAATTTAAATTGCAATCTAAGTTTTTTTTATAACTGCTTTATTAAAAAAAAAAAACAAAAACAAAACAATTTTAGTAGTACGGAACCCTTATTGTGTGAATACGACTTCTACTTAGCCAATATAAAAATACTACAAAATCTCTAGTTTTCGAAGTAAAACGAATGAATTAAAACTACGGTATTCATTTTTAAAATTCACATTTTACGTAGTAGTCGCTCCATCTAAGAATACTGCAGTACATTCTAGACTATTCAGCTGCTGACCTAGGTTAATGTTACCTTCAGGCCCTTTTCAAATAGGGTCATTTGACCGAAATGTAACCT
This sequence comes from Cecropterus lyciades, assembly GCA_002930495.1. Lineage (NCBI taxonomy): Eukaryota > Metazoa > Arthropoda > Insecta > Lepidoptera > Hesperiidae > Cecropterus > Cecropterus lyciades. The sequence goes on from MOOZ01003230.1 coordinate 62,745, forward strand.
AGAATAATCTAACTTCTTACTAATATTCTAAATGCAAAATTTGTGAGTAAAAGTACTAATCAGATTTCGCCAAAATTTGGTACATATGTATTTAATGACCTAGATTAACATATGTGATATTTATTACGGTGGTATGTAATGTACCTAAAGCGGGCGGAACCGCGGGAATGTACTAGTGAAAATTAATTAGGTAGTAATCACTTTTTTCATAAAAAAGTAGTTTTTTTTGTTTATTTCTTCTTTTACACTGGGAAACAGCAAAACATTAAAAATAGTACTAAAATAAATGCAAGATGCACTAACGAAACGAAATACGATAATTATGGTCGATTGACAATAATTGCTACTCATATCTTTTTTACAGTATTAAAGTAGCAAACGAGCATGCGGTCTACCTGATGGTAAGTGGCTCCTGCCACCCATGAACATCTGTAATAGATTAGCCACAGATGCGTTGCTACCCCTGACGGCTAAGACGGTATGCCTCGGATAAGTATATCTCTCTTGACGACCCGCGTGGCTGAGCGGTCACCATACCGGTCTGACACGCAGTGGGTCCCGGGTTCGATCCCCGGCCAGACAGACATCTGAATGATGAGTTTNNNNTGTTTGTGTATTCGTCTTTGTGTGTCCATGGCACCCACGACACAGGAGAAAATCCTACTGTGGGGCTATGAGTGTAGAAAGCGTTTATGTTTACGTTTTACCAAACCCTTTAGACCAGAAAACAACAACGCATAACACTGATGTTATTAGGCTGAAATAGGTGTGGCGGTGGTGCTTCTGGAGTCAAACCACAAAGAGTTCTACTACCTTCAGTACATATATGATAGTGAGCCGGCAACAACACCCTTCCACCGAAACGCTAGAAATAAGTGTGGCGGTGGTACATCTCCGGTAAAACTATACATTTTCTACCACCTTCAAACGAGAATACAGCAGTGCATAACCCAGCTGTTATTCGGTAGAAATAGGTGCGGCGGTGGTGCTTCCGGAGACGCACCACTAATAGTATCTTTAAAGATTTAGCAACTATCTCAAGCGATAGTATCCAGTAGCCGCTCAGACTTAGGGTTACAATCTTTTTAAATAAATAATATGTAATAATATTTTGTTTTGTAATGAAATACAGCGATATAATAAAGAGTTTATCTTTCATTCAAATGATAAAGACGAAATAACTTGGGGTATAATAAAATGGTAACAGTTTTAAGCTAGAAGTTTTGAATTAATTTTGATATATGTTTGACTATTAAATCATATTATTTTAGATATAGAAAAAGAAAAAAAGATATAGAAGATAAGTACAACTGTACAATATTAGGTATTTAGTACCTACTTTATTTAATTCAATTTAACTAATATACTAATATTTTGACCTTATGACAAGTGGTCTTTGCCATCTATGGATAGTGAAATCCTGTACTGAAGTATAAATAGAATGGTAGTGTGACGATGCATTGTTCGTCTATACGTTACTACTGTTGAAGCCTAGGTTGGAACTTGTGTGAAAAGTGTAGTAAGCGAGACAGTTACGTCTCTCTTGCTATACTCTTCAAGCTAAGAGAGAAGTTTAACATCACTGATATAAGATTCATGCCACTTTTCGTATGATGTTTTTTTTACATATAATAAATATAAGAAATTCCGTTAAAACCAATGAACGTGATAATTTAAAATACTCATTCATATTTTCCGATTGTTCCATCTGTACAGCATCTGTTTCAACCAAAATATTTTGCGGCTGCAATATTTTGAAAACCATATTATAATAAATAATTATAATCTCCGTGGTTTGGTCTCATTGATATTCACGAATTCAAAGTTTTTCAATATTTTAACCATGTTTTCGATATTTCATGTGTTAAAACGAAAATTCAATGCAAGGTTAATGTGAATTCAAACTCCATTTGTGTTCATCGTCAACCGATTATTGTCCCACTGCTGGGCACGGGTCTTCTCTCAAAATTTGAGAGATGTAGGCCATAGTCCACCGTTCCGGCCAAGTGCAAGTTGGTAGACTCCACGCACTTTTGAGAACTCTTTTTTTTAGAGAACTCTCAGGTGTGTAGGTTTTCCTGTACTGTAAAGTAGTGATAGTTAATATCTAATGCCGTTCGTGTTCATTTATATAAATATTTTCTTTCATGTATCGATGTATTTATAATTATTTAGATTAAAGTTATGTATATCAAAAAAAATTGTATACAGCGCCATCTATGATAATATAAAAGAAAGTAAACAAAAATAAATATAAGAAAGAGAACTATCAAATGAAAATGAAAGGGAACGACACAAAACGAAAGAAAACCTTTTAGGGAACATAACAGATACATGCCTACTATAGTATGTACAACACGGCATTCGTTCGAATTGATTATACATATAAATGTAATTGTAAGTAATTATAAAGATATAGCCCGATTTTTTTGATTGTACTATTGAAGCTCCGTGATATTTGTTTAAAAAGGCTCTTCAAAAAAATATTCAAAAGAGCTGCTATTAAGCATAACATTCCAAACGCTTTAGATCTTGGATCTTTTGGATTTATAAAATGAGTGCAGGTGCAAAATTTTCGTTATCATAAATTCCCGAATTTACACGGTTCATAGCCCACGCTCGTGTTGAACAGGGCCGAACTCAGCAATAATTGGAATCAGAGAATAAAGCTGTGCGGAAAAAGGCGAAGCGACAGTCGCATTTCGTCACGGTCGCTGCTTATTCACGTGCCCATTTTAATAATTGCTCACTCGTTAATCTATATCTTCTGTTGTATAATTTGAGTGTGCTATTCAACGTATATTACCTATCAATGTATATAATATATTAGTTTATTTGTTAGAATATTTTCTTGACAAGTTTTTATATCACACATAAACAAGTGTAATCTTACTATTATTATAAATGCGAAAGTTTGTGAAGATGTTTGTGTCGTTTCCGTCGAAATTCCCTTACTTATGTAAGGGAATTATCGGATTAATTGTTCGACTTTTTAAGGTAATTACTCTTACTAATACTATAAACGCGAAATCTTGTGAGGATGTATGCGAGTTTGTTACTCTTCCACGCCAAAATTTCTGATTTGATTTGAATGAAATTTGGCATACAGATAGTTTATGGCTTGGATTAAGACATAGGATACTTTTTATCGCGGTATATGATCCAAGCGGGCGGAGTCACAGATAAAAGTTCATCCTCTCCTTTTAAAGGTGGAAAAACCCTTTGTGGTTCAACGCCATAGATACCACCGCCACACCTATTTCTACATAATAATAACAATCTTAAACATTACTGTTGTCTGGTTTAATGAGCGTAGTAAGGGAATCGTACTTATCAGACGCGTTGAAACTTAGTCTTAATCGGTAGCGATGCGTTTATTAATAATCTCAGGTAGGACTCTTTTTTGAGGATGGTTACAGCGGTGGCAGTGGCTACTTACCATCAAGTGTACTGTATGCTTGTTTAATTAAGATGAAATTAAAGATTATCTATTAATTATATATATTGTCTGGAAGTATACCTCACAAATATCTGATTTGTATATTAAATTTCTTACGGATATAGTGTTTCTATTGTACGGCGTTCAATTTAAACACTGAAATTCTCAACGAAACTCACGTGCTTGCCTTTTTATCGCGCGTGGAATATTCATTTTCATTTTTGTGATAATTTCTCACTCGTTTGTACTGCAAGCACTGTGACAGTAATATGATCCAACTTTAATTGAAGCTATAACACTTTCAAACCATATTTTAGCTTGAAAAATTCTATTCTTTAAACGTAACTCAATATTTCATTAATTACTTTTCGTTACGTTCGGTATATGTACTGTACGAAGTACTTTCATGTTTAGAAGGTGGTAGAACTGTACGGTTCAACTCCGGAAGCATCACTGCCACCCCTATTTCTGTCTAATACAGTAGTGTTATACTTTGCCGAGTTCTGGTCTGAAGGATATGGTAAGGGAGATATAGTTTCGAGACGTTCCAATTTAGTTCTCAAGGGTAGTAAGTAAGTAATTCATCTGTGGCTAACCTCAAATAAGACATTAATAGATAATTTTGGATTACTAAATCTAGCTACAGACTTACAGATGTATCTTGTATATCAAAATTATGTATAGACTAGCTGCGCCCCTCAGTTTCACCCGCGTATTAGTTACTACAAAGAAAATTAATTTATGTA
>MOOZ01003230.1:141490-158171 GCA_002930495.1 Cecropterus lyciades
TTGCCTGCCTAAACAACCGCCGGGGCGTATGTATATGCAGCTACGATACGTATGTATATATAGCTCCTACTCAGGTACCCGTATACGACCTGCCAAGGAGATTAATACTTACATGATAAATATAGATATTCATATGAGTCTATATTACCTAAGTGTTGGATTTTTGTGTGCAAATAATAACTATAATGGAGAAAATAAAAATATGAACATCAGTCAAAAAGAAAATGCAATTAATAACAAATTATTTTTTAAGCATTTGTCCAAACGTTTGATAGAGTCAACGAATGATCATAACGTTACACGCTTTAAACGCTTTCTACACTCATAGCCCCACAGTAGGATTTTTTCCTGTGTCGTGGGTGCCATGAACACACAAACACGAACACACAAGCACCCAGATCCTGTAAAGAAATCTAAACGCATCATTCAGATGTCTGTCTGGCCGGGATCGAACCCGGGACCCACTGCGTGTTAGACCGGTATGGTGACCGCTCCGCCACGCGGGTCGTCAATGTTGGTACATACTTCAGTCAACGAATTAGCCTTGCTATTCAACGAGGTAATATTGCCAGCATTCTGGGAACTCATCCTAGGGATAGCAATTTGGATGCAGGTTTTTATATTTAATTTCGCAATCTGTTTCTTTTTAAAATAATTACTTAATATTTTGTTACTTTCAAATTATTATTATTTCATTGTTATTAATGTTTATTCAATAAATAAACATTAATAACAATGAAATAATAATAATAATGTAATGTATATTAATAAAATATATTTTGAAGGTGGTAGAACTCTTTGTGGTTCGACTCTGGCAGCACCACCGCTACACCTATTTCTGCCTAATAACAGCAGTGTTATGCGTTGTTGTGTTCTGGTCTGAAGGGTGTGGTAAGGGAGACAGACTTTGTCGAGGCGTTCCATCTTAGTCTTCAGGGGTAACAACGCATCTGTGGCTAACCTTAAGTGAGACTTTGATCTTACCTAGGGTTGATTACAGATGTCCATGGGCGGCAGTAACCACTTACCATCAGGTGGGCTGCATGCTCGTTTGCTACTTCTGTAGTATAAAAAAATGTAAAAGCTGGCGATGCATTGGCGACTCTTCTGTTGCAAATGTTCGTGGGCGACTGTGACTACTTTCCATCAGGTGTCCGTCTGACTTATCGTTGGGTACAGCTATAAAAAATACTGAAACGTTTTGTTTCTAATTTGTCGCTGTTAAAAAGTACAGCGAATAAGACGCATTACTTTCCTATCAAGCCTCGAGATGGGACACGCGGTATGGTCACGCGTACCTCAAACATAATAGATATGAGTACCACCAGTTCCATTTCAACAAAAATGTACTCTAAGGAGGCCCATTATAGTTAAGACCGCGAAAAAGTGGATTTGCATACCAGCACCAACAAAAAGTGTCCAGAGGAATTCAGTGCGCCTGAAGCTTTTAAGAGTTTAAGAGTCCAGGATATCCTATCGCGACTGAGAGAAACCTATGCAAGTTGTAACCTATTTCCTAACTTGGATTACCCTAGTCTGCCTCGTTGGCAAGTGCTGACTGTCATAAATCTTACTACATCCAGTTGAAATCGAATTACTTGCTCGTATGCTTAAACAATCTAGCTTAAACGCAATTGAAATTTCATGACAAGCGTTAAAAACTGCTGCTGATAAAGGGATCATAAAAGCGTCATAAAAATTTCATCTTGCTGTACATTTCGCCATTAACTATCTATCTTTTCAATATTTCTATCCATGTTCTCTTGCTGAAATGTGCAACACTTTACTATCTAGTCCGCTAGACATCATCAGCTGTGTAACGCATAGCAAATCATAAAACAATAATAACTATCTATATTGTCCAGGAATCCTGGGAAATAAAGATGGTTCAAATTGTTACTTCGTCCTAGTTCAAGACGAAGTATTAAACTACGTTGAGTAGTATGATGTTGTCTTGACATATTAGACGATGGCGTCAATCCTTGTTAATGTTCTTGAAGATAACTCGCACAAACAAATTTACTTTTGAATACTACTTGTATTAAATTGAGTTAATTAAAAGTTAAACAAAATAGTGCTGTCCATAGTTACATGAGTAAAAAATAATACACCAAAAGTCCTACACGAATATTTGTGTATATTTGTAACGTTTCTTGTATAGTGGGTTTCTCACACACAATAATGAATACTCAAACAACTAGACCCAGAACCGAAATCTAAATTTATCTCTCAGACATCAGTATGGTGGCTATATAATCCCACCCACTGAGGGTCAGACCAGTATGACCATTCCAACAAGCGATTCGCCAAATTTATGTCTCGACTGTGCCTGTTTTCTGACGTTTAATGTAAACTTCTTTTAAAGGATTTCTTTTTGTCTCTGCACTCCTTTTAACTACGGAACCACTGTATTCTACTCTAACCTAGATTTTCCCAATATATAAATAGAGATTCGACGTCTATATTGATAATTGCTGCTAAAATACTTGTGCCTGCCATATAAGTTATGTTTATGATCTCCAATGAAAGACTGTCAAACGGATAGATACAGACTGTCAAACGAATAACACAGATAGAGAGATACACAGTTTTCCAAATATGAATCATTCAGTAGTCAGTCATTTCAGCGTGAAACGGATGAAGTTGACATTTGAATGATACATCGCAATCAAATGACTGCAATATATTTTATAATTCAAAAATAATGACAATTTATTATGTGAAGGATGAATTCTGCCAGTATCAACGATCATTTACGTTGTTTTCAATGGTTTTATTTTGTAAGGTGGAAATAAAAAACGAGTATGCAGTCCACCTCGGATTAGTATGTCTCCTTCCAAACCAAAACATAACAACGCTTAACCCTGATGTTATTAGACATAAACATGTGTGGCGGTGGTGATTTTTTCGAAAAGTTCTACCACTATGACACGTAGTTGTATAGCATAAATATGGCATATATGAGAAATCTTAGTTACTCATTCCAACTATTTGTTTCAGAATGCACAGGCTCAACAACTTTGCAGCGATTCAACGAAGAAGATAAAACTGAACCAGTCGTGGAAACTAAAACCAATAATGACTATTAACTTAAGAGTGTCGAAATGTGATGACGGTTTACTCCAAATGTGACGTTCAACACGATCAGTGCCAAAACAATGTTTTGCTGTAAAGAACTAAAACTACTCTATGCCACTCTTGTTCTGTTACTCGAAGCGGATTTGCTAGTGAACACTGGTGCTATGGAGTCGAAGAGGTCTTCCATTTTAGTTGCGCAGAACGCGGATGACTTGAAGTCGCTAGAATTGTGTACAACCCGGAACCAACAAAGGCTGGGTAGTGTGTTTGGGAACTTTACAAGACATCACAAGAAAGGTAATGATATACTCTTTTTAATTATTACATATATTCTTTTTAGATGCGAATATTTGTGAGAATGTATGTGTATTTGTGACTCTTACACGTAAAAACTACTGGTCGGATTTCGATGATAATTGGCACAGATAGTTTATGACCTGGATTAGCATAAAGGTTGCTCATTATTCTGGTAAACGTGACAAAATTGTCGTAGTCGCGAGGAATGGTACTTTATAAATGCTATCAGTGATATTAAGATGCGGGCCTCCGATATTTTTCTGGGCCTCCGAGATTTTTTTAAACAATTATTTTGTACGTCCGCCGTTGAAGTGAGTTATTATAACAGGATTAACTAACAGGATTTTTCTCTATTCTCGATCAAAAGTAGAACCATGTTACTCAAAGCTTATCTTTGCCACTGATTTAATAAATAATTCTAAATTTAGCGCCGCTATGTGGATTGCAAATATCATAAGGACATTCAAAAGAATTATGCTTTAACAATTTTGACACGTAAAACCCCACATTTTCACCTGTGTCGTGGGTGTCATGGACATACAAATAGGCAAACACCCAGATCCAGGAAAACACTAAATTCATCACTAAGATATCAGTCTGGCCAGTGATCGAACCCGAAACCCGCTGTGTGTTCGACTCGTACAGTGTCGACTCTAGTGAGCATAAAGAGCGGCAATGCATGTTAAAGAACATGCATTCCATTTAATAAATAAGAAAAGAAGATGGTAGAGCCCTTTGTGGTTCGACTCCGAAAGCACCATACCTATTTCTAACAAATAACACAGAATTAAACGCTGTTATACGCCTGAAGGGTGTGGTAAAGGAGGCATACTTATCTGAGGCATTCCAACTAAGTCCTCACTAGTAGCAATGCATCTGTGTCTATCCTAAGCTCTAGGGTAGATTACAGATGTCCATGGATGTCAGAAGTCACTTACAATCAGATGGACTGTATGCTCGTTTGCTACTTCAATATCAAGAAAATTCTATGTGCGAATATTTTTAATATAGTATCATCAAGAGCTCTTCAGTCAAGTAATCTACTTCGGACATTTCATACCAAAATATTTGCGTCCAAAATTTAACCGCTATTCCAAAGTCACTAAATATGACATTTCAATGCTATAAACCAAATGTGAAAATAAATTTCGCAGTAATTTAAATTCAAAGTAAGCTTTAGCTGTAATATCGTACAAGTTCTATCAAAACGGATATCTTGAGCACCCAGAGTAGGAAATTCCGAAAATTCGAACGAAACAACAAAATTAACTTGATTCCGAGTAAAACTAAAGGATGGATGGAAACATTTGTTTTGGGAATAAACCTACGAACCCTAGCGCAGGGAATTAATTCCTTATTATCGTTTGAGAGGTGGTAGAACCAGTATAGTTTGACCGGGGAGATACCACCGTACCACCTAATGCTAGCGTAAAGCAGTACTTTTGTTTCCGTGAAAGGTTGTGGTTGCCAGCTCATTTATATATGAGGCGACCACCGAAAGTCCTTGGGAGTAGCAACGCATCTGTGATTGACTTCATACAGATCCTTTGTTCAATTTGAAGTTAATTTTAAATTTACAGACGTCCATGGGCGGCAATAAACACTTATCATTAGGTGGACTGCAAGCTGATAAAAAAATAAATATAGATACCACGTATATAGTATGCATGATAGTAAGAAAAGTAATAACGATCGTTAGCCTTCTTACACCATCGGGGGCTTGTTTTTCAATACTGTTTTAAAGACAATGATAACAAATAATCTTCAACCGTCCTCTAATCAATACGCGAGCGTGGTAAATGTTAAAAAACAATTTCCTTTCTAATAATCCAATCGAGTAAAAGTCTCTAATTATAAATGTAATTACAAACCGTACCACGAAACAATTAACCAACAGAATTGAAATTTGGTTTACCTGAGACCGCATCAAAGGGTCAAATGAATAATTATTATCTTACGGTCGAAATAATGATCAAACAAATATTAATTTGGTAGGAAATTGTTTTGAGACGAAGCTGATTGTTCATTAAAGATAATATTTTAAATTTTGCTAATCTTTATTATGCTTCAGTTTTTTAATAGTGTTTTGAGATTTAACAGAAATATTTAAGGTAATAAGTGGTTTCCCATATTCCCTACACAGTCCTCGTTAGATATCTGGATCGAAACAGAACCCAAGATCTTCTGCTTTTCTGACTGTTATGGTCTCATCTCTATAGCGTGCAGGTGTCAAATGATAAATAGATGATTTCCGTATTTTATAGTACTTTAATTATTATTTATATTGAAATACACCTACTCCCGGGGCTTGTGTATTTCAACCGATCTACAAAGTTGACCAACGTCAAGAGTGCTCGGAAGTTGTAAAGTTGCTAGTTCTACTCAGAAAGCACTACCGCCTCACCTATTTCTATCTAATTACTGCTGTATCTTGATTAGAAGGTACCACCGCCACGCCTATTTCTATCGTGAAGCAGTTCTTGCGTTTTGTTGGCAAGGTTTACATTTACATGTGAGGCGGGATCTTACATCTTGGGAGTAGCAATACATCTGTGATTGACTTCATCCGAAGTCAATCAAACTCCTGTTTTATATGAAGATACGCCAGTCTCTGTCTGTGATAAAATGCATGTCTGCATTGACGTTCTTTTATGCGTTGGAAGGCATGTTAAACCATCGATCCCGACTGTTATCGTAGAACATCATTATCGTCATCATCGTCGATCATCGTTCGGTCATTAAACGATAGGAGGCCTTACGATTGGTTTCAATATATCCGACATTGGTTGGCCACTAAGTCTTCCTACCAATGAACATTGCAGTAGCGTGGTGGCACAGTCCAGACCTTCTTTGGTTGTATAGAGAACCTCGTGACCAACAGTGATGAGTTAAAACGGTTCGCAACCGAAATTTAATTTAGTCAAACAAAATACAATAGTATACGTATCACGTATCAATAATAGTACAAAGCAAGTTTGTATTCCTGCATTCTATGATATTATTAATATAATTAGAGGAGCTGCCGCAGCAGTAGTGGTACTAATATGCTCGTACAATTTGATTTCCCCGAATTATCTTTGTGTGAACGACCTGTGTTTGTTTCTACTCCGGCTTCCTGATTGAGTGCGTGATATTATTGTTTGCTTTTGACTCGATTTCATGCTATGAATCAATGAAAATGTATTATTTTCTACAATACATTTTCATTTACTTCATGTATTAATTTATTATTAAGATACTGAAAATAGTCTCCACAGTTATCGTCTTCATTAGGTCTATATTTCATTATGACAGAAATTCTGAGGTATTCTTTTTAATAAGTTTCTAATGTAAGGCGCATTTTCAGGTCATAGAAGAAGAACGACGACGACAACAACAACAACTACAACAACACAAACAACACTGATGTACACAACAGTGAATGAAGAGGATGCAACGGAGGCATTCACAACAAACGTATATATTATAAGCAGTGAGCCTACATATCCAAAACTACCTAAACCACTTCGCCTATCATCTTCAATCTTAGATAAGGACTATTCTGATGATGTAAATAATATAGATAATATAATAGAAGAGCAAGCTAAAGAAATAGCACGACAAGAAAGACATCATAATAAACACCATGAAAGATTATCAGATAAGGAAGTCGTAGAAGAACTAGATGAAGCATCATTGTCTAAGTCTTTAAATAAAGTTAAGAAAATGTACAGAGATTCCGCCGCGTCAGTTGTTAATAAGTTAAGTGGTAAAGGTGGCAAAAGCGGTATATTTTTGACTGACAATTGTACAACAGTTATAGCTCAGATAGGTACCACGGCAATACTACATTGTGAAGTTAGCGACATCACTGAAAACACGGTAAGTTGATACTTCTAAGTTATATCGTGAAGCAGTTGGAAGGGTGTGGTTGCTGGCTCACTAATATATGAAGCGAACTTAGTCTTCGGGAGTTGCAACGTCTGTGATCGACTTCAGGTAGAACACCTATACTATGTGAAGTTGCTTACAAATTTCCATGTTTGCTACTTTAATCTGATAATAAAAACTATCTACTAGTAAATATCAATACTATTCATATCATTGTTTTCGTTACATTTTACCTTTATAATAAACCCTTCAATATTATTAAGGCTGATGCTTTAAATGTTGAAAACATATTCAGATCAAACAACGCCATATTTTGCTTCAATAATCAAGCACTGATTTTATTTGATTTCTTAATTTATAATCAAGTCTTTAAAAGTAAAAAGCATAAATTCTTTGATATCGTTTAAAGCATAAACATCGTTTATTAGTAATGGAAAATTTCCTATAAACAAGAGGAATTGAGTAGTTAGTAGTAGATAAATAATAGCCACTAAACTGGTGTGACCTTTGTACAGTCTATTCATAATTAAAGTTTATACACTTCACGCATATATTAAACAATTCCGAGCCTAAGGAAACTCAGTTGATCACTTTCGAAGCGCCAACACTTCCTAGAAACAAGTTGTCTGACAATAAATTTTCTCTAGATATATAACTGTAGAAGCGTTTACTGAGCTGTTGAACTAAGTATAAATAAAACATTTTGCTACTCCCAGAGATAAGTTTGTAATTGGTACTTCGGAACTTGTAACGATGATAATACATTTGTCTGGAATTTAGCATATTAAATGGGTCTAGAAGACCTTCCAAGGCACTCATTACGCAATAGTCCAAACTTTGTTAACCTCCAGACTTCTGCGTCTGATACTCATTCTGCTCGTAACTGGCTAAGAAAAATAAATTCCTATAATTACATAGCATCTGACGAAACATTCATTTTTATAACTTCTAACTTTTTAAGAGCAATAGAGATGTTTCTCTTTTATCCTATTAATATAACTTATTTTACGCAACTAAAAATAGCCCTCGAATAAATTGTCGTGGTCTGGTAAAATAATCATATTTTAAGTTATTCTTGCTAATATAAAAAAATGAAAATGAAGTTTTGAAACAAAAGAATGGAGTCAGTACTTTAATCATAGATTTTTAATTTAACGACTTATTCCATCAGACCATAAAATGACAAGAATAGAATATTTCTCTTTTAAAGTAGGATTTATTTTCTTGTCTAAGTCGTATTTCCTCACCGGTGATAAATTGCAAACTATCAGCTTGTAAAAACATCTTACATTCACAATTTTTCTCAAGAATTTTGTTTTTACGTTAGAAACAAAATCTTGATCACCTGTCGTTTACGGGCGGAGGTACATTTGGTTTCTATCACACCTCTCTCCGAGTGATTTATTTCGACACTGATTTCTTTTGTAACAAATCGCGTATCATTTTTTTCCTTGCCGTGTTTAGAATCCAATCGTATCACTCCTGCTTTTTATTTTGTGATTTCTTTTCCTTGTTTTCTTTACAAGTAATATTATTATTTTAATGAAAATCAATAAATCTTTTTTTTCCATAAGATTGAAGTAGGAAACGAGCATGCAGTTCTTCTGATGGTAGTTGGCCGCAGTGGCCAACTACCATCAGAAGAACTGTAAGCAACTTCATTTAGAACAGAAGTCAATCACAAATGCGTTGCTGCTGTGAGGACTAAAGTGAGCCGGCAACTACACTCTTCCATCGAAACGGAGGAACTGCTTCATGCTAGAAACAGATGGTACCTCCAGGCAGTGGTACCTCCTCAGTCGGACTATACTCATTCTACCACCTTCCAAAATATATAATTTTAATGTTTAATGTCACAGAAGTAGCATGTAGACCGTAATAGGAGGTCTGTCAGCTTATATTTCACGTATACATCAACAATAACAGTTTATATTTCACGTATACATCATTCAAAATTAGCAAAAATGGGTGCAAGTCCGGGCAGTGATATTAAAATTCTGTCAATTCTCCTGTAGTTATTATTATTATTAAACTAATTACTACTTAATCGAGCTGTTGTGCAAGAGGACCTTTGCAGTATTACTTCTGTTGATTATATTTTTTCGACTACTTCGTCGAAAAATCGATATTATCATTACTTTATTATCTATCCCAATGTATTTACTGCTTCATCCTACATATGACATTTTAATGACCTTTTGATTTCTTTTAGGTAACATGGATAAGAAGAAAAGACTATTCCTTGCTATCAGTCGGTTTGGTAACGTACAGTGCTGATAGCAGATTCTTCTCAGCTCATGGACGACATGTCAAGGTAAGTTTTATTTCAGTTGTAATAATAAAAAAAATTGTAAAATTAAAAGGCTATGCAAGAATCCGTCTAATAAATCCCACCAAAAATCCAGTCTTAGAATTTAAAAAAGTCCAACGGCTTTCAAACAAAAATACTAACTGAAAAGAGAAAATTAGTGATACAATAATGATATCTTCAAGTATAAAATTCTACAGATGGGGGAATATTTAAAAAAATGGTCTATTTACTAGCTTATGTTTACCCAAATTAAAATCTTAAAAAACCGTCTTCCCCCTTATTGTTTCCGCAGGCGCGAATTTAAAAATTATATAGCCCTTGTCATTTCTATAGTTCAAATAAAATCAACGACACGTCACATGATAAAATCTATCAAGCCGTTTGGGCTGTAGAGCGTGCCAAGGAACTGACATTTTCTCGAAAAACATTATTACCCTCTGGCGCAGACGGGTAAAGACAAAAAAGTAGAAAAAAATAAGAATGAGCAAGTATTAAATGTAAAAATCGAGGTTTCAAAAAGTTTCAAAATCATAATAATAATTTGATTAAAAAATATTGTAATGGATACTTTCTTATTATGTTCTGTATTGAACAGGAGTTCATTGAACCACTTTGTTTTCTTCATTCATATTCATTACGACTCAGATATGACTGAAAATAATATTTTGCTTCGTTCACAGTACGACTAATTATTCTAATTTATGAACTGATAAGTCTATTTTTTACGACAAAACAAAATTACAAAAAATATTAAAATCAAAATGAAAGTTGAGTAGAATAAAGAAGTTTATGGAAGAGACTAAGTAGGTTACTATTCACATGTACTGTGCATTGCCACCTTCAGTGTGGATGATACTGACTGTTGATACTGAGAGCCGGTCACTTTATCACAAAGACATGTTTTTGTAGTTATTACAGTACGTCTGACGAATACAGCTATTCACACGTAACCACTAATTGCCATGTTACAAAGACTTAAGCTATTCATTGTTCACAAGTGGTATAACATTGTATTAGAATTTTGCTTTTAGCTCATGATATACCAGAATTACATAAAATATAGTCATAATACTGAATCAAATCGCGGAACTGTGATGCAACATCAATCCGATATAGAAAAAATCTCTAGAGTAACAAAAAAATCAGTGTAAAATGAATATGAACTATACTTTCATAACATGTGAATAATTAACGTATGGATTGAATTGATAACCTCGGAAACATTAACTAGTGTCGTGATAGTATGAAATTTTCTAGTAGAACAAACTTGGTGATTACTTCGCACAATGTTTCAATAAAACTTAGGCAGTTTTGTTTAATTTGCTGATAGAATCTCGATCTCGATTAAAATCGATTCTATTGTCATACCCTGTTATGAACGAGTTTCAATCGAACTTCGTCTTCTGTGTTTAATGTTTTTGATGGATCGTCGTATTTTGATAAACAGCGAAAAGCAATTACATTAATGCTTATAATAACGATGAAATTTTCAACGTATCAATATTTCCGACATTCAAAAACATTCCTTTAGAAAATATAAATATACATTTAATGAGTATTGTAAGTAAAACTAATATAAATATTACTTT
Source organism: Cecropterus lyciades (assembly GCA_002930495.1). Classification (NCBI taxonomy): domain Eukaryota; kingdom Metazoa; phylum Arthropoda; class Insecta; order Lepidoptera; family Hesperiidae; genus Cecropterus; species Cecropterus lyciades. The sequence goes on from MOOZ01003230.1 coordinate 152,636, forward strand.
AAGTGTAACGTATATAGTGTAGTTTAATTTAGTTGTGTAGTTGTTTGATTTTCTTGGCATAAAAATTAGAAGAATTTTAAAAGTAGACTGTTTTATTAAACGCTAAGCTATAAATGGCAAAGGTTTTATTTAATGCTAGGAAATAAATACGTTTTATATCTGCTTGCACGTTAAATAAACTTGTAATACAATCTCACTTACTCGTAATACAATATTTTTTTTTTTGTATTCTTCAACCAAAATTCCTTCCTTTTATATAGAAGTATACACAGGAAATGCATGGAATTAGGGAATCCACCTGTTCTTCATTATTATTGTAATTTATAAAGGTCGTACTTAGTAATTTATAAGAAAAATAAAGTACGAAAAAAACTTTATTTTGCATGAATCGGGACTTAAGAAACTTTGGTACGAAAAATTACTTTATTTTTCATGAATCGGGTTTTAAGAAACTTTGATTGTGCCTTGAGTCATCTTACACAGCGAATGGAACAATACTTAGATTGCAGAGAGATTGGTGTTAAAGGCAGATTCCCGTGGTTTCGTTTACTTGAATTGACTTGAAAAAATAAAGAAAAAACATAAATTGTACTTTATTTTTAACCGCCTTCTTGTCCAAAAAATTCTCCTTCTTAATTCGATCTCCTTCTCAAATCGACTGTATTTTTTATGTTTGAACCTTCATTACTTTCGACTGGGTGAAGTGATTTTGGCATTTTTTTTTTCATTTGAAAGCTGGTGCTTTCCGTGGAGTACTATGTACTTTGTACTAAGTACTATGTATGTATGTTACTTTGTAAGAAACCAATATATATTATTTATTTATTTTTTATTTTTTGTGACATAGGAGTCGGTTTCTATTTTTTATAAAATGTATATAATTTGCTGAAAAAACATGGCAACCCTAAGTAAAACAAACTAGTAACATTGTTAAACATATTAAAACAAAAAACCCGACTGCTTAAAACTCTAAACCATTACCCTTCTTATGACGCAGTTGGATAAAAAGGCAATTCTTGAAATGTCAATTGTTTTAAATACCTGTTCACCAGATACTACTTTGTTCACCAGGACTGGGCGCTTCACATACGCTTCGCGACGTCCGCTGACGCGGGGTACTACGAGTGCCAAGTGCCCACACATCCGCCTACTAGCATCTTCTTCAAGCTCGTGCTTGTTGGTATGTAACCTGATAGAATAGTCAATTAACTGGGAATTCCTGGATACTATTAATATCCTTCTTTATGAAATAGGTCAGTTATATGAAGAGGAGGATTTATTTCTTATTTTATCGCGACGCTCCTTTCGAGCCATAAAATAGAAATAAACTCAGCTCACATTTTTTAGATGTTTAGAACGATTCCGGTATAGGCATCGTTTTTGGAGTCTCTCACTCAGATGGTATAAATTCCTAGTCTTACCGTACGAAAACTTGAGAGTCGCCTTTTAGTTACCCCTTACGACAGGCAGGGTATGCCATAGCACTATTCGGGTCCTGGGGTACAAAGGCAAGTAGTTCTGAATAATACTCTACCTCGCTGTTCTTATGTAGATATTAAGGGTCAGTGATTAAACCGTGTCAGATGTTTTCAGACGCCTCTATAGCTTTCAATCGTAACTACTCCAATAATCGATGGCCTGATGTACCTCCCGAATCACTGGCACGCAAATGAAAACCACTAGCGGTCTAATCTAATCAACCCTCGAATGCCCCCAATGCCGCTTGACCTTATAAATGAGTTTCATTCTACAGTAAGACAATTAATAAATGAATGTTTACTATCTGTATAAATGTTAAACAGAACAGTGAAGAAACATCGTAAATCCAGTAGTACAATATCATCGTCGACCCATTATTGCCCCACTGCTGGGCACGGGTCTTCTCTCAGAATGATAGAGTTTTAGGCCACAGTCTACCGCGCTGGCCAAGTGCGAATTGGTAGATTTCACCTTTGAGAACTCCTTTTTTTCTAGAGAACTCTTAGGTGTGCAGGTTTTCTCGCGATGTTTTCTTTCACCGTAAGCAGCGATAATTAACTTTTAATACGCACATAATTTTAGAAAAATCAGTGGTGCATGCCAAGGATTCGAACCTCGGACCCTCGATTGAGGGGCCGCGTTTTAACCATTAGGCTATCACTGCTCACTGTAGCTCACTGTATCTTCAGAATATTATTTACAAATGTAAATATATTTTTAAGATCTTTTTTTCAATTTTTTGTTTTTCTTACAGCCGCCTATGCAGAAATAGTGGGGGAGTCAGAAAAAATAATACACGAAGGATCAATGCTAAAGCTGGTTTGCGTGGTCAAGAGGTCGACGGAACCTCCATCTTACGTCTTCTGGTACTTCGAAAATAGAATGATCAACTATGATCTAAGTGAGTATCATCTATTTTATACTAGTATAAAATGGCAGTCGCAAACGAGCATATAGTTCACGAAATGGTAAGTGACCTCTGCCATTAAACGATATCTGTCTTCAACCTCAGGTGTAATCAGAATCTTAACTGAGGTTGGTTACTAATGTTTGCTACCCCTGAGGACTAAGTTGGAACTCCTCGGATATATATGTCTCCTTTACCACACCCTTCATACCAAAATGCAGCAGCGCTTAACACTGCTGTTAATATTCAGAAAGATGGTACCTACACCTACCTATCCAAATGGTTAGACCGTTAGTACCGTTTGAAGGTTGTGGAACTAATGTAGTTCCACAACCTTCAAACGGTACGCTACATTTCACTTTAAACACATTTGCTATTTCTAGGCTTAGTAACCGACTTTCAGTACATTAAGTCTTAATAATTGAGTCCTTAGGAATACCAATCGAAACAAGGGCCAAGGCCAGTGCTGACTAATCGTTTGTATAATCTTACTTGAAATACACTCAACGTAGTCGATAAGTCTGATTCTGAATAAATATTATCGTTTACATAGGCAAAAGACCTTCAATAGTAAATTAATATAGTTGATTTTCTCTTCAATATACACAAATATTACAGTACAGTACAGTTCTGCAGAGTAGTAACAGCCTAATGGTGAAACTTGGTTTCTTAATCGAGAGTCTGAGATCTGAGTCTTTTTGTTCAAATCCCCGAAACGCACCTTTGATTTGTCTAAAAAATTATGTGCGTATTAAGAATTACATGTCAACATCATGAGAAAAACAACACACCTGAAGTTCTTTAAAAAAGTTTTGAAAAGTATGTGTAGTTTACCAATTCGCACTTAGCCAGCGCGGTAGCCTGTGGCCCAAAATTCTCTCATTCTGAGAGGAGACCTGCGCCCAGCAGAGGGACAATATACAATCTAAACACTATACAGAAAATCTCCGAACTTATTTAAATAAAGACAATAAATCCAATTAAAATATATATATATTTTTTAATAAGAATGAAGTGGGCAAGCGACATCGTTCGTAGAGCAGATAACCGATGGGGTAGAAGAGTCCTCGAATGGAGACCACGTCTAGCAAAAGGAGTGTAGGCCGCCCCCGACCAGGTAGACTGATGACTTGAAGAAGACGGCGGGCTACCGTTGGATTCAAATGGCTCAGGACTGGTCGGAGTGGCGCCGATTAGGGAGGCGTATGTCCAGCAGTGGACTTTCAAAGGCTGATAGATAGAGATAGATTGATAGAAAAAAAAAGCGTGCAGTTCACCTGATGTCGGTGGACACCGACGCAAATTTACATTTGTCCTCAACTTCATTTAAAACTGCGGTATAACTTCATATAAAGTATCTAAAGTAAAACTCAAAAGCGTTGCAACTTCCGTGCATTAAGATAGCTTACGTGAGAATGAATTGTCAACCACACTCTTTCAACGAAACGCAAGAACTGTTTTACGGAAATAGTGGTGGTGAACCTCCTCAGTTGACCCATACTCGTTCTATCACTTTGCAAAATTAGTAGAATTAATCTGAGAAAGTTATTATGTGTAATGTCTTAATATCCCTCGCTGTACATCGGATATCCGGGAAAATTATACCGCAGATCGGTTTGTTGGATAACTTCCTTTGTCTTTGCTTCATCTTGAAGTTAATATATAGGTCAATTATATTCTTTCTTTATTTTTTGCCACATAATAAGCTAGAATTGATATGATTATATATTAAAAGCAGTAAAGTTTGTATGTAATTTGCAAGTTTGTAAATATGTTTACTCGTCTTGTGGTGAGCTTTGTTCGATTTTAATATGTCACGGGTACTCACGATATGCGGTTTTTTGAATTTCTTTTTACCGATATTTTCCTTTGTTCAGCCGAGCTTTGATTGAATTAGAACTTGGAAGTTACAACCACCACACCTTCTTTTAGCGTAAAAAAAGCAAGCGCAAAAATCGGAACCCTTATAGATTCGTCATGTCTGTGTGTGCGTGTGTGTGTGAAACTATTAAGTTGATACTTGGTAGGTAAGTGTATTCTGTAAACCGTTTTCCAAATTATGTACAAAAATGGCTGGATCCCCATACATGGAACGGAAATTGAAAAAAAAAATCATCTTACTAACACTATTACGTATGGGGTGTCTATAGAAAGGTCTTCAAAAATTACATTGAGGTTTATTTTAAAACCATTTAAACCCATTTTTTCTCAAAGTCGTGTAAAATGTGTCCTCCCCCCTGCAACTTTTAAACTAAGAAAGTGAAAAATCTGGATAAAACATATATTGCAGATGTCAAGGAAAACTTTCAACGAAAATTAGTTGAGTGTTTTTGAGACATAGCACTTTTTCAAAAATCGAATAACATAACTTTGTAATTTATACAAACACTATGAAAAACAAACTTATGTTGGTAGTTGGTAAACTGTTCAACTTTATTTAATGATAATACTACGGAACCCTTCGCCTGCGAGTCCGACTCTCACCAGGCCACATTTTAAATATTTTATCAAGGTGTGTGTGCCGTCTGACTCACAATTGAAATGACCATCTCAGTCCTCTGGAGTGACAATGTTTCTGTGATCGACTTTACGTTAGAACCCTCTTCCTTAAGGCGTTTGTTACAGATTGTTTATGAGAGGTTGTGGTAACAGCCTCTCATGATTAATCTGTATTACTTTTCTCGTCACTATTTGATTGATTACATGCTCGTTTGTCATCATTTTTATCATCCATAGTTTATTTTACAAATAGTGTAAAATAAACTATGGATGATAAAAATATGTTCTTTTGAACTTATACATATCTGCAATTATTAATCCTATATTGCACTAGAATACAATGCTAAGTTCTTTGAAACCTTATGAGAAATTTCTACTATTAAAATAGAAAATAGAACTGCAGTTTCTCAGATTTTATTGAAAATCCTCAACCATTGTACTCAATTGAAAATTTCAAGCTAAGTTAGTTGAATTGCAGCATGTTTTTGTGAGATTTAGTATTCAGTTCAAAGAGCTACTGGTTATATTCTCAGTATAGGGTAACCGTTACTGAGATTATTAATGAAGTGGTTAATCCACACAGTATTTGAACTTAAATTTAACATTTAAATCTATCTTAATATTATCTTTATCCTTATTATAGGAACTGAT
>MOOZ01003235.1:43250-59753 GCA_002930495.1 Cecropterus lyciades
CTTAAACACTTCATTTATTCTGGGTGAAAAGTAAAGCCTTATTATGATATTATCGTAATTGGTGAATTATTACTTTTACTATCCTAGCCTCCTCGCCCATAACCTAGGTAGTTATAGTATTTCGTTTGATATTAGCACATAAGAATATAATAATAATATATCGGCAATCAATAATGATAAAAATAGGGGTATTTAAGGGTCAATATTATCGAAGCTACATTTATAAATAATAATAATAATAATCTACTAATAATAATAATAATATTAATATTAACTAATTTAAAATACATAATTTACTTTTTAGGTACATTTTGTAGTATTCTGCCATAGTGCAGTATTGTCAAAGTGACAGCAATAATTTGTGCAAACTGATCGATCGAATGAATGCCGGTTTTAATTTATTGATTTACAAAATGTTTAATGAAATTCTGATTGTAAAAGTCTCATAATAATCAAGACAATGTCATTCACAATACTCTGTACATTCGTACTTACTTTTTACGTTGTGATATGGTTTTTTGACGCATTTTTCAAAGTGAGTCCTGTTTACATCAGATTGCAATTTTTGTTGTGATAACCAGATTTTTTATTTTTCAATCTGTAAATTTTCAGAGCTGTATGCACTACCCCTATTATGCGTTTATGGATGGAACTGGATTAAGAGTGGGGATTCTAAACTTCTCGTGGACAACCACGGCATTCAATAGATGCATATACAGGTGGAGCAAAAACCTCACTCGAGTGCTTCGAAAATGGTTCAACTTCGGCTACATGTTCACCATTGGACTGTTTCTACCTTTTGCAATATGGACACTCGCGTCATTTATATTTGAACATTTCTATGAGACGATAGAACTCAACAGAGTTCCAGAGGTAAAGGCTATGCTCCCTGGAGTTAACATACCTACTTCAGACTTCTGGGTGTACTTCCTGGCTATCGGATCCAGCAGTATATTCCATGAGCTGGGGCATGCTGTAGCTGCAGCTCAAGAGGATGTTCAAGTAATTGCCGTCGGAGTTCACGTCTTCACGATTATACCTATAGCATTTGTGCATTTGAATACTGACCATCTAAACAGTCTCGCTGTGACTAAAAGGCTGAAGATATACTGTGCTGGGGTCTGGCACAATATTGCTATGGCCTTCATAGCTCTATTACTTTTTTTTGCTGCCCCCATTCTATTCAGTATTGCATATCAAACAGAAATTGGAGTCAGAGTTACGGGATTTACTGATGATTCCCCTCTGAAAGATGTCCGTGGCTTAGAAAAGGGTGATGTAGTCACTAACATCAATGGTTGTGACATTAAAAATGCTAATGATTGGTCTTACTGTTTACATGTCGCTCATGATCGGTATGGGATATGCACCAGCGCTGAATTTGTTGCTCAAAACGATGAAATAATGATGGAGACCATCAAAGAAAATGATGTAGTCGAATGCTGCAGAAAGGATGACTTCTACAGTTTCTGCTTTGAATACATGGAGCCTAAAGTGGTTGTAGATTCAGTGTTGCCAGGCCAGTACTCTTGTCTTAGACCGAGAGATATGGTGAAAAACAAACTGATAAAATGCACTGAAGCTGGAGGCTACGCTTGTCCACGAAGTATGCACTGTTTAAAACCATCTTTAAACAACCACACATATTTGATGATTGTTGAAAGGAAAGATAATAATGCAGTATTGTATTTAGGGTTGCCATATGACATACACAAAACAGTATTTATTGATCAATATTTCCCCAGGAATGCCTTGTGGTCATTTTTCTCTCCTTCCCAATTTGAAAAGCTTCTTAGATATATATTCATATTTTCGTTGGGAATAGGGTTTCTGAATGTCCTACCTTGCTACAAGACAGATGGTCACCACATAGCAAGGAATATGATACAAGTAATTGCTAAATACTTGAATAAAAACGGTGATTTTGTAACATTCTTTACTGTGTTTACAGTAATTGTAGGAACAGGATTAACAGGGCCAATACTACTGTATTTATTTTATAAGGCTATTTATGTAGATGATTAGTTAATTATTAACTACTATACTATAACAATGGTTGTAGTATTAAGCAATTTTGTTATCTGTAAAATTTTTACCTCAATTTCTGTAGGAAATTCTAAGATGTACTCATTGAGGTATTATACATAGAGTAGGAGAGACATAAGGCTGTATGTAAGCAAAATGGAAAGAGATATAAGATTGCAATACCCTATCTGTCTCTCTCTAATAATTACTACTGTCTCTGTACTATGAGTATTACAGCTTGTTTTTGAAATAGGTATAGGGTGCTTTCACAAAATACACAATCTTTTTTGTCATTTATAAACACATTATCAACCACAGGAATTACAACAACAAACAATCATTTTATGATGCTCATTTTTCTAGCTAATTGCACATAAGCGAAAAGAGACAGATAGAGAAGGTACCACAATCTTCTCTCTCTTTTTATTGAAGGACCGCGGGAACCCTGACATCCCTGCTCTAACTATAATACTTCTGTACTTTAATAAACTTCAAGATCACATTGTTATGAGTGTCCTCAATGTTTAAAACTGTAGGTGAATGATATATCATCTTAATGTGACTGTACTGTTTGTAATTTGTGTGATAGTTGTGTATGGAATAGTCAACTCTTCTTAGAACAGTGTGATGACGATCTTTTAATCAGCTTGAAACAAAATAAACATAGATGTGCGGCCTATATGCAAGCCAATGTTACTTTTAAATTAAGATTGCAGTAATCTTCAACATTTAATTAGACAATGTATAGATATTTATAATAAATAATTGTAATTGATTTTCAGATTTTTATTTATATTACAGGATATTTACAACTACAATACTTTTAAAACTACAGGTAATTCAATGACAAAGTAATATAACAATTTATTACATATAAGCGAGAACAAAATACTTCCAAGACTTATTCCAAATAAGGTACATACTTTTGTGATCACATTAATTTAATATTAATAATATACAATTTGTACATTATTTGATTAAAAATACTATTTCTTACAAATTTATATTAAGAAGACAATTTCTACTATTGTAATTTAAGTTTTAATTATTCATTATTGTACAACACTGTTATTAATTAATCAGTCAATGCGAGTAGATAGATAATTTAGGTTGACATATAAATCAGGCTCTTACAATCATGGGTGTAGATATAGCTTTGTTAATGGGGAATCCAACTGTGGTAGTTAGTGAAAAAAAAGTTAGGTAACTTTATTCAATAAAAATCAAACTCTATGTTCTAAGGAGGGGGTTTAAAATCGAATGATATTTGGCACCTAAAAACAAAAATGTTCTCCATTTTCCTTTTTGATAAGGAAGGGCCAGGTTACCCTAAACAGCCCATGTTTACAATCCATTCTAGCCCACTAGTTCTCACTCAATGCTAACGATCTTTGTAAGTCTCTTAAGGATTTTCTGCCATAATACAACATAGATTTAATAGTGGTTTCATCTGCGTGGTGTTTATTGTTCCTGAAGTCGGCTCGCGCCCACTCCCTGAGTTCAGCTCGTGTCGTTTCGTCGGGAACCTTTCTCAACGTGCGGAAAATGTCTCTGTATAGTTTCAGTACCTCTTGTCGGAGTAGAAACTGCAACAAAAATGCAATTAACCATAAATAAGAACGCTTTATATTCGGTTTTTATGTAGCTTATTTTTATTTTATATATTAGAGAGAATTCATAGAAATAATATCTAATATATACTTCACCTGTTTCAGGCTTAAAGTAACCTTTGGTAATTTTGACGACATGTTGTTAAATTAAAGTATGTCAGTTTTGTCATAAACACAGAAACATTTTAGTTGTAATATTCGACGAGATTTTCGTAAAATTTTAATCGTAAATAGCAATATACTCCATTGTCATCTTTGGAAGTTTGGCAGTCAGCTGTTCTTGTCACTTTGGATAGATTGTTTGCTGTCAACTTAACAAGATATACAGTAATGATAATTATACATCCAAGTATAATGAAATTACAATGTAATTATTATTTAAGTACCGATATTTGGAATTAAAAAAACTTTTTTAAATAAAAGATTTTTATCGTGAAATAATAGATTGGAATTAGATTTTTTATATGTAGCAACCTTTGTTCAATGTTTTATATATCTATTTTGTGTTGTGTTTTAAGTTATGAAATAAATGTTTTACCTACATAAAATACATTTATTAACGTCAACAATCTTGAAAAATACTATTAATTATTTTAGACATTTTATTAATATTATAAAAAAATTGTAAACGAACACGTCCAATATTGGCTGTTTTAGATTTAACATTGCCTTCAACTGGACTACTGGAGTAAATTGGCGGGAAAATTCCGATAGAATTTGTGTGATGTGCGTATGAAACGAAAACTGAAAAATAAAACAAATTACAAATATTTTTGGTTTCCAAAGTAAAGTAGAGGATTTCGGAGCATTCATAAATTTGATATCGGTAACTATTGGGTATGCAGTAAGTATCAGTTTAAATATGATTCAGTAAATAGGTATAATAAGGGGAAGATGTATTCTTTTCAGCCTATGACCTCAAAAGGCTTATGGATGGATAAAGCCTAGATAGACTTTAAAGTTTTTAGTTATGTTTTTTATCTAAGGAGAAAATAGTTGGTACTTTACTGCAATTTAATTTAGAATTTAGATGTGTAGACACATCCATTAATTTATCCATCAGTCATTTGAGGTTCAGTGCTAGTCATAGGCCTACCTTAATTGGCCCCTTTCAGACCGGTTTGGTGCCTTCGGAATCTACCAGTTTCTTGCTGTCTTCTTCAGGTCATTGGAGACCGATAGAGTAGCTGGATACTCTATCGGTCGGGGGCAACCTATGAACCTATTGTCTGGACGTGGGCGCCACCCAAGGACATTTCTTGTCAATCGGTTATCGGTCCTCCGAGCGATGTGGTTGGCTGAGGCTTCTTTTACTGTTTTATCTTTATTTTTAATATCCATAGTAAATGTTTTTTAGGTAAGAAGTAGCAAGCGAGTATGCAGTCTTGATGGTAAGTGGTCACTGCCGCCCACCGAGATCAGTAACCAACTTCATATACAACAGAGACTCAGTCAGCGGAAGTCAGTCAAAGATGAGTTGCTACTGTTGAGGGCTGAGATGGTTGCTTCATGTATAAGTGAACCGGCAACCACATCTGTCATTAAATGATTAAAACGTAATATTTTACGGCTAGTTTCTCTGTTTCCAATCCCGCGTGACAAGCGTCGGTAAGCCAAAATTAATTTAAAGAATATTGAATAAGGTACATATTATCAGCATTTTTAATATATTGCATATATATACTCGTTTTTTTACATCTATGTGTAGATAGATATATAAAACGAAAGGATACTTGCTCTTGACGAATCATTGCAGAGCTTAAACTACTAAAAATTAAAACATCGTAGACAATACATTTATTGTATGATCTTGTTAGCTACTAGAAAAGGTTTTTTGATACATATTTTCATAATATTGAAGAAACAAACGAGCCTGCAGTCCATCTGATGGTAAGTGGCCACTGCCGTCTATGAACATCTGTAATCAACCCCAAATAAGATTAGAGTCTTATCACAGATGTGTTGCTTATCCTGAGGACCAAGTTAGGACGGATAAGTGTCTCCCTTACCTTACCAATACAAAACATAGCAACGCTAACATTGCTGTTGTTAGGCAGAAATAAGTGTGAACGTATAGATATATATGTATGTAATCTATAATTAAGGAAATAGGGGTTAATTTTTTGTATTAATTTGTGTTATAGTCTGCGCATACGAAGTCGCGGGCAACAGATAGTTTGCACATGAATTCAAGTTTGTATTCCAAATGTACATTTGTATGCCTGGCGGATTCAGGATTATGTTCGACCAATCCAAGTTAGGCTTTCAGATTTCATGGCGAAAAAATAAGAGCTTCCGATAATAAGGAGGGAGTTAGATTTGGGGATTTCCTATTTTCGAAAATTCCTGTTTGACGTATCGTTTATGGATTTAGTGCTAAATATTTGGGAGGTAGGGGGAGGCATAAGCTTCGTGTAGGATGTTATAAAAATAAAAGTGCCTATAATAATGTAATTATTATTAGAAAATAGGCAGTGACCGTATTTTGTAATGGTAGATTTTATAATAAATTATGAAGAATAAATTATAATATATAAAATTACATCATTATGTAGTTATTTAATATTAATTTTTATTTGATCTAACCATAAAGAAAATAATACAAGTTGATTTCTCGTATATTTATATATGTATGTATATATTTTGTGGATTTTTCATATTCTCTAATGTCGAATTTTAATTATTGATAAGCATAGTAGATCAATTTTATTACATAATATTTAGCTGAAACTTCTTGTTTTAGGCTAATCTTGCCCCTCGCTGATATTTTCCAATTTTAAGAGAAAATCCACATATAAATCACAGTAAAGATAATTCCAAAGTAAATGTGATGAAATGAACTAATCTATGTATATTTTAATAAAAAAAATATTTCTCATTTATTCTTTGTAACTGGATAATGTAATGATGTATGTAAAAGCAGGTTTAGTACTTACTCGTGAATTACTCGTTTCTTGAAAAGTCTGAAAATCTACTGCGAAACCCTATTTTCATAGAGAGCGGCGTTTCTAACTGTACAAAACATAAATAGGAATAATCATACCAATTTATAGTTAAACTAAGATTTTTGTTAAGAACGGGCTGTTGTCCATGGTACATTTTTTTTTTATTAATAAGCCGTATTACTTATGCATATTTGAAGAACATAGAAGTGTTAATATACATATAGTACGTAATAGTATTATTTATTATGCTGTGCTAGAGACGATAATTATATAGAACTATATTTTATTTACTTATTTAAGAAACGATCCTGAATTGAAGCATGTAACGTAATGTTGAACTACCCTATCTCCTTTTTTGTTATTGGTAGATTAGTATTTAAAGTGTTTCTAACACTAAAATTACTAAGTACCTTCAATCAATGTCCATATTCCAAATTTGATTTAATTTAAAAAGTATGAACCCCTATCCGCCCAACCGTATGTGCGCGTAAGCTCCGCCCATTGAATACTACGCGCGGGAAAAGGGAGCTTTGAGCTTTTTCATCGCTCGCCTGCTTTCAGCGCTCGTATATGAAACAGTCGCGTTGCGATCGCTGCGCGTTCTATACGTGTTGTGAAGTTATTGCGCGCCAATCAAATGTTTACGCGAACGCACAACTTACGTTGTGCAATGAAAAACTTTTAAGGACTATTCTTTATTTTTATTTTTTTTTGTGATCAACGTGCTTGTTATGGACTGTAACGAAAATATGGGCAGTAAAACACCCAATTCCTCTTCACCGCCGAGAGCTGTGAAGAAAGAAAATGAAGAAGAAATCAAGGTAAGTTAATTAAATTAACAAATATTTTAATTATAATTTATTTCAGTGGCATTGACGGGAAATTCCGTAGGAAGCCCATCATCGTGTTACCGCGTCGTGTTGGCAAGCGGCCTGTTTCATCTCGTCTCGTAACAGGAGACGCGGTGTCGTATTTTTAAATTTGATATGCTCACAGTTTACTCGCGAGGGTCTCTCCACAAAGGCTCGGCTCGCGGGGTTACGCCGAATAAATTATTCGGTATACGGTTACAATATTAATTACATTTTGCGATATACAATAAAACGCGTGTAATATCACGTTTTCCAGCCATTAAAGTGTGTAACGTGATATCCGAAGCGCGCTCGGATCGCTGTAACCAGAGTCACTGGATGTTTTGATAATAGATATAGGCGCCGTCGGTGTGTGAGTGTGTACGGATTGGTGGTACGTTGTATGTGAGCGTGCGGGGTAATTTTAGACGTTCCTTTGCTCAAAACGTAACACGAGACCGTCCCAGGCCGCAAGCCGACGCTTCAATTTATTGTTTTCATTTGATTATCGCACTCGTACGTATGGTAATGTAGCGTAATCCGATTGCGTTTGTAGCTTTAATAAATAAATATGGCGGCCGCCCCCGCTGATTCGCGCGCTTTTATTTTGGCGCCACGGAAATAGTTTGACATGTCAATAACCCCATTGGCGGTGTCCACGCGAAGGTGACGTCATGGGACACGACGATTTGCAGGCAAAAGTTTGAGGTCAATTTAATTTATTGTGTTACGAGTCTAGCGCCCCAAATTGCTAAACCTATGTGTTTTTATTTTTACCGTGTCTTATATAAAAATATACATAGTATCGTATCACTGCGGTTTGCGAGTACGTTCTCTTGACAAAGAATAAAAAGAGAACGTATAAAATTATAAGCATGTAATTTCTCGCACGAGATTACAGATAAGCTGACAATAAATTGAATGTAACGATTCGATAGCTCTTTGAATGGCTTTCAACCTGTTATTAGGCTGCCGTAAATAGCGGACTTCTGCTTCAGTTTTATCTCAGGACGTGCAAAATAGTAGCGTAGCCAATTTATACGTAAACAGAAAATATTAATGTCATTGCTGATATTGAAACGATCCTTATTTATAACCAAACTAAAGGCAAGTTTTACACTCGTGTTCATGACAAAGTAGCATTAACATCGTAAAAATTTCGACACAGACTAGTAATAAAAAACTGGCCAAGTGCGAGTCGTACTCGCGCATTAAAGGTCCCGTATATTATCTATAAAAAATCACCTTTGTTCTATGGGAGCCCCCCTTAAATATTTATTCTGTTTTTAGTATTACGTTCATGCGATACAGCCTGGTGACAGACAGACTGACAGTTGTCTGTTTGGTCCCGTTTTTACCTTTGGGTACGGAACCCTAAAAATGAGCAGACGTTACCAAAAGCGTTCAACGTGCAATACACATGCAAATCACAAACGAAAGTGCAATACGAGTTTTTCGTTCTAAATGCAAATTCTCACAACAATTGCCCGATCAATGCCTCGCGATGCCAATCCTCATGTCGTGTCACTAACATTGCATCAACTTGTAAATCGTCATGAATGTAATATGATTGTGCGGAAAAAGATGAAAGAATTCACGTAAACAAGCAAACTGCATGGTTACCCCAAAATGTGAACTACACATGCGTCGGTTGCACATTCGCCAAATCATTTATTTTAGACAGATTTCGATTTCATTGATTTTTGAAAAACTTTTTTTACTCTTTACACTAGTCTCACTTGAATTCTGTGTAGTAGACGTAGGTACATGAAGATAAAAAATGTCTTTTTAAATCAGATTAAGATAGCAACGAGCATGCAGTCCACCTGATGGTAAGTGGTGACTGCCGCTCATGGACATCTGTAAGCAACTTCATACGCGTTGCCACTCCTGGAGATTAAGATGGCCTTATATATAAGTGAGCTTGCAACCACACCCTTACATCGAAACGCAAGAACTGCTTTACGCTAGAAATAGGTGTCGTAGTGGTACTTCCCTGGTTCTACCACTTGCTGCCAGGTTTGGGTTTGAACTCGGAACCCTCTGAATAACATACCGTCATGAAATCAACTGTGCTACACGGCTCATTGTACTCGTATACTACCGCTATTTCAATTTAAATGAATTGAATCACAATATATTTTCATGAACTTAATTTTTTATTGTTTTTCTGTGGTCGAGATGTTGATCTCAACATCGGGTGGATTATAGCGCTGTAACCGCGATTTAATGTTTTACTACGACTGTAATCTTCCGGGCGAATCCATGTAATTTCGCTTGCGATTTTGACATACCACGGGACATAAGTACTTCCAGATCGTGATTATAAAATAACAGTAGTTTCTATTGAAACGCACAGAATTTTATATAAAATTACAGTAGATGAGATTTTAAACCATTTTAAAGGGAAATTTTGGGTCGACTGTTGACGACCGAAAACAAAAAAAGTCATTCCTTGTTCATAATCATAATAAATTTTGACTGTATACTGTAATGACCCAGTACTACAGTAGCCAGTAAAAAGTTGAAAATACATTAGGTCTACTGTAATTACACTGCATTTTTAAGCACTGCGGGACATACAAGAGTAAAAGCCAAATACTGATATTCTTGCTTAACTACTTGTGAATAATGAAGTAGGACTTATTAATACTATTGCTAAATAGGTACTATTGGTAAATGTTAAGTGTAAGAATTATAATAAATCCCATATTGTAAAATGTGTTTCAAGATGGTAGAACGAGTATGGTTTGACCGTGGTACAACATCACGCCTATATTTAGCGTGAAGCAGTTCTTGTATTTTAGTGGAAGATTGTGCTCATTTTCATATGAGGTGACCATCTTAGTCCTTTGGAAAAGCAATGAATCTGTAATTGACTTCAAACAGAGCCTTTGTTCTACATGAAGTTAGTTACAGATGTCCATAGGCGGCAGTGACCACTTATCATCTGGTAGACAAGTTCGTTTGTTTTCCAAATTTAATAAAACAATTTAAGGCCACACTACCAGGCAGAACGACAAGATATTAAGTATTTGAACTATTTCCTCGGAAATAGCAACCCATTTGAGGCCAATCTCGCGGTAATGATCAATTACCACCAGTTAAACTATATACGCGTTTGCTGCTAACTGTAAATGCTACTTTCGCCAATGGACAACAGATTACTGTGATCAATTGATTCTACCGCAAAAGACTAAGTTGGTACGTCTCGAATAAGTTAGTACTAGAATAAGGGTAGGCTACTTTACCATACCCATAAAAGAGGAAATAAAAGAGTAGGTATGGAGGATTTCACCCACATTGAGTTCTACCACCACATTACTATTTAGATTGCTACTTCCATTATTCCTTCATATTCGAATAGTAAAAATAAAAGATTAGCTTGTCTATACATTACATATAGTTTGCAAATAAAAAGAATACTTTTAGAGGGACTGAGAATAAGTAATAATAGATAAATGTTTCTATAATTTTTGTCTGTCTGTTTGTCTGTATATTTCAGAACGCACTACACCAAAACTACTATAGTTAGGACTAGTCCATATCTTGAGATTGCATTAAGTCTTTTTTTCATTAAAATCCATGTAAAAGTCAATAGTTATTAAAATTTTAAGTTATATTACATTTTTACACACGAGTAATTTCCCGGAGCAAAGTTAGCTAAACATCAAGCAGTCAACCAGATCATGGCATGCAATGTGGATATACATATAAAATAAGCTGTCGCAATATGAAACTCTTTACTGGGGTGTGTAATGTGTCATTAGTATTAAACATTGCGTTAATCGAATTTGAATATAATTTAAAGTTTAAGTAGACATTTTAATGAAAATAATTATGATAAATACTGTGTGAAGTTATGAGGACAGAAATATTATAAATAATAAGGCTGCCCCTGGGCACCGTTTATAAATAAAATTGGGGTGGATTGAATCCAGATTTTTCTTTTTTTTGTATAAAAAATGAATTAAAAACGTTTTTTCAGAATATTTTAACACATGAAAAGTAAGAACTTACCTACGCGTCTTTAGAGGCGCATGTCGTACCCAAGAGCTACGAGATATTCAGCAAATTTCGTGGTAATTTGAAGCGATTTTTTGCGGAACGGTCACCATACCGGTTTGAAACGCAGTGGGTTCCGGGTTCGATCCCCGGCCAAACAGAAATCTGGTTGATATATTTAGATATCTGTTAAAAGTCTGGATGTTTGTGTATGCGTCTTTGTCTGTGTCCATGGCACCCATGACGCAGGAGAAAATCCTAGTGTTGTGAGATATTAGTGTAGAAAGCGTTATTTAATGTCTTTAACGCATAACGCTGACGTTCGCAACCAAACAAAATCGCATAATGCGAATGTTGTTTTGTTGTCCAAAGTAACTAAGAAGCGGAAATAACTATTAAATTTATAATTTTTTAACGTTATATCATAAGAACCCAACGCGCGTCGTTAGAAGAGCATACATATCATACGGAGTTCTAGAAGTCTGCAGATAAAATATAATGATTACAAGTATTCACTCTGTAAATATAATACGCTATAATCTCAGCCTTCATTTCATATTAAGGTTACGTTGTCGTCAGTAAAAGGACGTGGGAGTCGTAAAACGATAAATTTGCACTAAAAATAATCCGCTGTGGATGTAAATTTTTTGCATTGTCATGCCGCAGTAATGAGATATTAAATGGGAAAATAATTGGTGTATTAGTTTTCGTATGCCCTGATGAGTTGGTGTGAATTTCAGATACCCATGTTGTCTGGTTCCAATCTATGTAGGCAAAATATCCAGGGCTCGAGTCTGCATTTGGACATCTGCGTTCTAACGCAATCAAATCCTAATTTGAAGATGGTAAAATCCTTCGTGTTTCGACTACGATGGAACCACTGCCACACCTGCGGCGATCTGGCCTGCAGAATGTAGTAACACATATCTAAGGTATTCCAACATATTCCTCAGGGGCAGCAACGTATTTGTGGGCAATCAAGTGAGACTCGGATTTTCGGACAATGCACCTCAATATGTGGACTACACGGCAGTTGCCACTTGTCATTATTGTTTACCATTAATTAATTATAAGCGACAGCTGCCCTCCATGGCTATCTACAAACAACCCTAGATAGGATTGAAACCCTACCCGACGTCGACTGAACGCTAAGTTTGATCATAGACAAAACGAACGCCTCGCATGACTTAAAGCATCGAGTAAATGGTCGATTGCACTAATTCGACATAGCGAGGCCGCAAGAATCTAGCACCTTAACGTTGATATCAAGATGTATCTATTAAATTACGATCTCATAAATCCGGAGTGCAATTTGGGTCGTAAAATTAATGGGGCATCGCAACATTGGCCCCAAATAGAATGTTTTCCGCGTGCTGCGATGCCGCACGTCAGCGACATTGCAACTGTATTTTAATAGGGTTGCCACCTTCGTGAGGCATGGCGATTATTAAGGTAGCACAGTCAAAGGTTGTGTAGTCAACGTTATTTACATAATTTACAATTTATAAAACATTTTTGACGGAATAAGCAAGAATCTTGCGATAGTTTTTTCGAAATTCATATACAATTCAAACATTGACGTCCAATGTAACGACATCACTGTCAGTTCAATTTCTAATATTTTTTTCTTTTAAAACAGAGATATTGGTAATAGTTGATAGATAGTTGTAAAGTTGGTATGATATGTCAGTCACCAATTATGGACTTGGCTTTTCCTGACTTGTGCAATACAAAAGCATTTTTCTTACTATTAACAACCCTACTGGTATGCGCCCGCGCAGATTATTGGGCCAAGGTCGGCGCAATGTACGGTACGCATAGCTGCATTAGGTGCATCTTCTCACTCTTTTCTATAACTAAAAGTTACTATAAAAGTTATATCATGAATACTAATATTTTAAATAGTATTAGAGCTGATCACATAGGGAGATATAGATTTGTATTAATTATCGTTTCCCAAATATTTAAATAATTATAAAAAATACAATTATATATAAAAAAGTACACTTAATAAAAATAATTTCTCAGTGACTGACTAACCATAATGCAAGACAACACTTTTGCTAATGACTCATTGGTCGATGTTATTAGTGTGAGCGATATTTTTGACCTAGATACCTAATTAAAATTGCAACCTAGATAATGGTTTCTTTTATAGGTATGTTTGGTTCCGATTTATACACACTTTTCTTATTATTAATGTACCTACTTAACTGATTTTATTATAAAAGCAGCCTCCGTTCATAATAACGAAAGAAGTTTGGTAATAATATTTTTTAAACAAATAAGAAACGCGTAGAATGGATTTTAAACAAAAATACATCATTTACGCTTGATTAACAACAAAAAGTAGGTGCGCAGATGAAAATGATCGTTTACATTCCGATTCCGATATAAACAATTCCATAGAAAAGGTACATCAACTTTATCTCAACCAATATCATGTATGTAATAGTCTACCAACAACTTAATTACAATAATCAATCAATATGCACCATTGAGCTATGAATCATACTCGAACAAAACGATGTTTTACGCGAGGCAGTGACAAACTGCGCGGTGTGATGCAGCGTCACCCGATAGCCCGTTGTAACCGACACCGGTGTGATGCCTCTGCACATCTTATGCCACAGACTAAATAAACCAAAGAGAGTAGAGTGCGGTTTGGATACCTACTTCTGTACGCAATTTCAGAGAGGAATTATGTAATAAAGTAATATAATTATTTAAATTTTATTAGGGACCACGAACACTAAAAATATTTTTATTCCTAAGTACTCAACGTGAGATTAATTCTTCGGATAAATGTTGTTTAATGAAATGCAGAACCGACTGCTAAATCAGTGCATATACCGCGAAATACCTACATACAAAATGTGTATTTTATAATAACATAAATGCAGTGTTTACTATACATGTGTATAGATTATTAAGAATTAAATATTTTCATAAATGTATATCAATAAAGATATCTAAATATTAAACCGTGTATATTTAAGACTATTAAACGTAGCGTAGTATAAGCATAAATTTAAATAAGTAGCATTAATTTATCAATGAGATAGAAATCTCCCTTTAGAAATAATATGACGAATATCTAGGATGATGATAATGAATCTTTGAATTATATTCAAATACAATTTATCACATTGACAGCTAATTTATAAGCCCATTTATATCTATGGATAGTAAATATCAATTACATTCAAAGCATATACTAGTACCTATTAGATGAACATGGGATCGAACATGTCATCCGACTTTTTTTGTATATATAATAGTAGTATAGTAGCAAACGAGCATGCAGCCCACCTGATGGTAAGTGTCTACTGCCGCCCATGGACATCTGTAATCAACACTAGGAAAGACCAAATCTCATCGTTTTTAATTGGTTTTTGTTATTATATATCAAAAGGCTTTTGTACGAAAATCTTGACAATGACTGCTCTCTCTATCGATCCATCAACCTTAAAGGTCCTCTGCTGGAATAAGTCTCTCTTGAATTGCACCAACATTCGCCACGTACTTCGAGTATTTTATTTCTCGGTCACCTCCTACGACGTCCACGAGAAGAGAGGGAGTAGTGCTATTCAAGACTAACACCATGCAGCACCGTGTCCGCTCTATAGCCTGGCTTCTATGCCGGCAATTCTATTTAGACTTCTAGAAAATTCTATAAAAGCAGAAAATAATAAAAACACTACAATTGAATAGCATTGCTTAGTCACTTCTGTACCTTCATTTAATCTATCAAGAGGGGGTGAATAAACACCACCTCAGGCACAGGAGGCGTGCGTGAGCGTATCAGGTATCCGATGTCCGCCGCGTTATCTATATACTTCGTGACTCTCGTAATCCAACGCTGTGAGGTTGAAAATCCCGTACCTCGTTATTTCATTGTATAAGGGCAGGAGCTGATAAATCTAGCTCGGAGTCTAGATTTCTGAATGTTAGTCTTAGGATTGTTTACCGCTCTATGCTTCTAAACCCGATATGGTTAATAGCGTCTCGCTTACGTTACGTTTTTGTTGTATCCTGTTACAGAAATTGAGGCAGTTTTGATATCCTGTTAATTTATCTTTTGGAGATTGTACCTGTTAAATAACCAAGCTACATGGATATTGTAGGATAGGAATTTTACCACTATAATTGATTATTATAGAATTTATTGACATCAAGCCCTGCTATTTAATGTGAATGAGTTGTTATGTTACATGTATTAATTTTAATTTATAATCTGATGGTATGATAAAAATAATAATTTCATGACCATGTCAGTCTTAAGCCTTTTTAAAAATCATCCCGAGAAATCTATAGACGTAATATATTATCTGTACTACTATGGAACATACAATAATAATTTGAGAACTCTTCTGAATTCTCAATCCATTGTTAGTCAGAAAGATTGATTTGTTCAAGGACATCTTTGAAATATACGGTGCTTGGGGAAGTACAGTTTGTTAAGGGGTTGGGCCATTGTAGGATTTAAAAAAAAACCCTATTTTTATTGTCTCAAATGGTCCTTTAGGACTTTGAAAATGATATACCAAAATTTTACAGCCGAGAAATATCTGTAAGTACTGGTTTAATGTTAACTGATTTAAAGTATAGTATAGGGCCGCCTCGTAGGAAGCGAACCTTTTATTATAACCCACATAAAGGTGGGTATTTTAGGGGATTAAAGTACGTATACAGCAGATATATATATTTTTAATGTGACGTGGCAAATGACAACAGAAAAGAAATAGAAGAGCAAAACACTAATCTAGAAGGCCAATATTTGGCACAGGCATTTCTGAGTAAAGGTCTTGCGAAACGTTTTCATTACGTTCCATTACAGAAATCTTTAAACGTGTTTATTTTAAAACTGCATATATCTAATCGACTGCACTGATTACTCGAACAGTTTTCGATAAATTGACTTAAATAAAGTACGTAGGATTTTCTTTTTCTATATGCCGTAGTTTTTTTACACGCTTTATATTAGCTTCACCTGTATGTTTGTTTGTTTGTAACCGACTTCTTTGGGCGCGATTTTGACCCACTTTAAACGGCCAGATTTCGTTC
>MOOZ01003235.1:59837-79246 GCA_002930495.1 Cecropterus lyciades
TTTTAAAAAAAGCGTGGGGTGCTTCTTAAGATATTATCGAAATGATAATCACTCTACTCATATCTGTCAATAAAATATCTATAACCATTGACACCATGCACCATTATATTTTATATAAAAAAATGTAAACTTGAGTAATTATAGGTTTAAATTTCTGTTTTCTCAATAACACAAATTAATTATGGAAATTTAACATGGAGATTAAACATTGAATTATTTATTAACAATTTACTGGCGATTTTCCTAAGATTTTTAAAATTTTGACTTTGAACGCGCGCCATTCGGCCAAAAATCAATATATAAAAAAAAATCCTACGTACTTCTCAAGATAATATACATTTATAAGTATACCAAATTTCAAGTGAATTGACTGAAAACTATTCGAGTAATCGGTGCGGCCCTGGTCCCTTCGAAAATAAAAAGGTCATTTGAGAACCGCTGCACAGTCGGCATCTTTAAATATTTTTTCTAAAATAAGTACTATTTATAGTTAACGTTATATACTATAAACTTCTGTTTTAGTTCTGTTGTTGTTATAACTTGATTTAATCAACTTTTTCTATAAAAAATCATAAAGATGCCATTTTTTTACAGCCTCTACAGTAGTCCCCTTGAGTACAGATCATTAGCTTAACTAAGTCACAAAACATTTTCTTCGAGTCCCTTAACAGAATCTGATTGTAATCGTGAAGAAAGCTACGTTAGATCTGATCGACTCGTTTTCTTTAGGCTATCGTCTGCGCTGGTTAATTGTGGAATAATACGAAAGAAGTTTGGAATTCATTATCGGACTCTAGACTCCTTGGAGAAAATTGTACGGATTTTTCAGGTACATTAGTTCCTTACAATTTATTATTTTAAGCGTAGAAACAATTCAAAAAATCATCTAAGGTAACCTAAACACCTTTTTACTAATCATTTATCTATGGTCAATTTGTCATACATATTCAATTCCTATATCCTTGATAAAAATTCCAAGTACTGGTCACTTTTCCACACCTACCAGAAATCATAAATCAAGGAAGGTAAAATAAACATTGGCTGTAAACGTTTCTTTATTATATTTACGAATATCGTATGACGTTAAAAAGACAACATCTCAGATTACACTGACACTCGATCCGTTCTGGCCGATGTTAATTCTCGAAATGTTATTTTTACAGTTACACTCTAAAATGGTTTCAAAACCCAACAATTTAAATATTATCATGAATGTAGGTTTTATGTTTTGCTCGGAATGGATATGGAGAATACCTAAATAATTGAAAGTATTGTATGTTTTGGATAAATTTGCGAAAAAATCGTTGTGTATGGTTGTGGTGGTTGTGGGTTATAGTTTATATATTATAATTGTATTATCGTAAAATATGGCAGTGCAAATTAATAAAGTTAGGTTTAAAGGCACCATACTAAGACCGTAAAAAGCTTTCTAAAAACGTCTTATCGTAATCTTGTATTATTTTTATTAGCAACACTAGGTTATTTTTAATGCCCGGGTAAAGAAGAAACCCCGCGAGGGCCGAACATCCTTGCCCACTTCCCTTATGTCAGCGTAAACGTAACATATGAGAGACCCGGAGAATAAGACGTCCCTTTCATTCATTCGAACTTGAAGCTAAGCTTTGGAACTATTCAATCATCGTTCAAACTATTTTAGGGTAGGA
Organism: Cecropterus lyciades; assembly: GCA_002930495.1. Taxonomy (NCBI): domain Eukaryota; kingdom Metazoa; phylum Arthropoda; class Insecta; order Lepidoptera; family Hesperiidae; genus Cecropterus; species Cecropterus lyciades. The sequence goes on from MOOZ01003235.1 coordinate 61,502, forward strand.
AGTGTTATTAATTTGCTATGGCTTATTGCTATTAGATTTGATCAGTGCTAAACTAATCTGAGAAATAAAGAAAGCGAGGTCGCTTTCTTTATTTGTTTAGTGGTAGATTTGACACAATAGCTTCAAAATGGAAACCAAGCAATAAATAGGTTGACAAAACAAGCGAGACTCTAAAAGAGATGGCGCATTAGCAGTAATCCTAAGTAAAACGTGTTTAAACGTATGATTCATCGAATACCCTTTAGTTCTGTAATGCGATAGCCGACGACATTTGGATCGGTCGATTTTAAATATTCTGGTGTCAGGTAACGTTAAGTTAGAGTCTCGGGTTACACATTTTTACTAGTAAGAAGCGATGGGTGTTTTAGATAAGACCGGGAAAGTTTCACTATAATATTACGGTACCGTAATAAGCAACATAAATCATTTTTCTTTAGTTTTAATATCCTGTATACATTAAGTGACTAAAATTTATTTAATTGAACGTCTTTACTGTATTTCATAAATGTTTTAATTAAACTTCGTTTGTAATTTAACGTTCAATAAACATTAAAATATATTAAACAAATTATTTATACCATCATATTTTGAGAAAAATAATCATTTTTTTGATAATTGATTGATATGTAAATATATGGACAAAAGGGCAAAAGGGCAAGTGTAGGCCGCCCCCCGAAACCGCTGGATTCAGGTGGCTCAGGACCGGTCGGAGTGGCGCCGTTAGGGAAGGCCTATGTCCAGTCGTGGAGTTTCAAAGGCTGATAGATAGATAGATGTAAGTATATGTACACACAAGTTAGTTTTAAAGTAGGTACATATATTACAGCAAGTGATTTTAATAAGCATGTCTACGCTCTACTCTCAAGTTTTAAATTTAATTCTAAATAGGTAATATGACCTTTAAATTAAGCATTTGTGTAAGTATTCACAACATGTATTAAAATATTTAAGTTAAGACTGCTGCTGCAGTGAATGTAGAGTAGAGGTGTTTAAATACTTTTCAGGGATCCTGTGGAATACAATACGCTTGGATGTTGTACGTTTCCAAAGACGAGTATCCACTTAAACTTGAACGTTACGAAAAATCCAGACATACTGCTAAAGTTGTATATATTATCTTATACTTAATAATATTTAGTTGTGCCAAAAATCGTAATAAAAATGATAATTTTAGAATACAAAGGAGGTTATATCGCTACAACTATTACTTCCAATCAAACTTAGCGTGCGAAGTTAGTGTTTATGAACAGAAAGATTAGGTAGGGTGCAATGCATATGTGGTCGCATGCCGTCGTAAAAACAGAAAGTGCGGTGAGCGTAAATGCTAACCGGGGAAAAGTCCGAAAGGGACATCGCTCTTGGAGGACTCCGGTTGCGAACCGTTGTAGATCCCGTAGTCTTTCACGCAGTGCTAAGGACGGCCACCGGGGGGGTTTTGGTGCGGTAAAAATCCATTACATTTTTACTACGTTAGTTATATTTTGTATAGCTTAAGTTCATCCAATTCTAAATGCAGAATCTTCAAACTTCTGAATTGATATTTTAACAGACTTTAATGGAAAGACAAAGAACTTTACAGCAGTATGATTCAAATATGTGTATACCAAAAGCTTACATTCTCTATTTATCTCTATTACATGTTAAGTATAAAATGCTAAGGAATAATTTCAAATTCATTTCTTAGCACTCATCAAGTTAAATAGGCAAATTTATTAGGCTGTGTAAAGAGCTACAAACTTTATGACTTATCTTCATACCTACAAGTGCGCTATTTTGGTAAATCAACTTATTATTGGCGATTAGGCCGATAAGTGATAAGAAATGTTTAAATTAATAGTAAGATTACAATTAAAAAGCATTCAGTTCATTCATAAGTGGATTTACCACTAATATTATTATAATAATATTAATAAACGGGGTTAATACGATTTTTATGTAAATACAAGAAAGTAAAAAGTATGCATGGGGTAGTCCCGGGCGGTGTGAGCTAAACTAGTTATCCAATAAACTAAACTAAAGGGTAGAGCGGTAACAGAATACGCTTGGCGGACGACATTCGGGCGGTCGCTTTTAGCGCAGTGTCGGGTGACACTGGACTCTCCAGTTTCATGTTGAGTTTGACACCACGACACCAGTAGCTAAGCTATCGACTTTTTGGACGTTATTGCCTACAAAACGAGTTGGGAATTTATTTAATAGGGGATGCATTTCTTATGATACTTTATGTATGTAAAGTACCATTTGTTAAAAAAAATAACTTTTACACATATCGGATTAAACTGCGTATTATCCTTCAGTTAGTATTAGAGTTTTATGAAGTAGGTTTACTCTGAAGTTCTGGGTTTTTGCATGAAAATTGCATATTCGCATGTCATTCGCAGAGAAGAAACCGGATAGGACTGTATTAAACTAGTTATTTAATAAACTAAACTCACGACATTCGCTTTTAGCGCAGTGTCGGGTGACACTGGACTCTCTAGTTTCATGTTGAGTTTGATACCACGACACCAGTAGCTAAGCTATTGGCTTTTTGGACATTATTGGACAAAACGAGTTGGGAGTTTATTTAATAGGGAATGCCTTGTTATAGTTAATCAGTTTTGATCTACGTAAATAAATAACCATTTGCTGAAACTTCTACACGTATTGGATTAAACTGTATGTTATCTTTGATTTACTATGAAATTTTTATACAGTAGGTGTACTTTGAAGTTACTTAACTTCACAATATTCATGCAAATCACTTGATGTGCATGAATATTGTAACGTCTCACTGGGAAGAATCCAGATAGAACTGTTATGTAGGTCAACCAGTTATCCAATTGGGACGGTCGCTTTTAGCGCAGTGTCGGGTGACACTGGACTCTCCAGTATCATGTTGAGTTTGACACCACGACACCAGTAGCCGGTGCATTATTGACTTTTGGAAATAATTACCTACCAAATGATTATGGAATTGGTTTAATAATATGATGATAATTATGAGTACAATTAGGTTCTTTACAATATTTTGTACATGTGATAGTACATAACTTCGTGTATTTACTTATGTAGGAAAATCTAATCAGTCAGATGAAGTAATATCTTGTTATATATAATCGAAATATAAAATAGTGCAGTCTACCTTTTTTCCTTTTTTTATTAAATCGAAGTAGCAAACGAGCATGCAGTCCACCTGATGGTAAGAGGTAATTTCCGCCCATGGACATTTGTAAGCAACTGCATATAGAACAGGGGTTCTATCTGAAATCGTTCTTTGATGCGTTGCTTCTCTCGAGGACTGAGATGGTCGCCTCATATACGAGTGAGACGGCCACCACACCCTTCCACTGAAACACAAGAACTGCTTCACGCTAGAAACGATGCCCATGGAGACTTCGAGCAAGTTTTCCTCGCATTTACCTATAGTATCAAAATATGCTACGCAAAGATGCTTTGGAAAAGGGTATCTAGCTAAACTCAGAAGCACGATATTGCTGTCATAAAACCGTAATATTTTTAATGGTAGTACCAAAACGAAAAAATATATTTTAAACTTGGTACACTATAAGTATAAAGGCTTGTTTTCGAAAACATTTTTAAGTCAATTTTATATAGTCTGTTAAATTTTAGCCTCTAATTAAAATCGTTTTTACAGCAATCACTGGAAATATTTCAGCATNNAAAGAATATTTTTAATTACATAATCTGAGAAGCGGCGGTTCCGATCGCCGGTTTAATTATCGCTGAAGCCGACACCGAGCGTTAATTTTGGTGTAAACTGAGATTGTCGGCTGAGGATTACATTATTTGTGCATTAAAATTGTTTTTCATGGAATAGAACACAAACTACAAGCTATGGAACGTTCCATCTGATGTTAAGTGGTCGTTACCATCTATGGATGTCTGTAAAGGTAGGCTTGTTTTGAAATTTTTCATCACCGAAGGGGTTCGGAATGAAGACTGAAATTTCTCGACAAGAAAAGGCCCTCCTGATTAAATTTTCATTCCTTGCTCATGCTAAGGAAGGGCCTCCCCCTTCCTTAGCATGGACTATTTTGGACCCTTAAACACATATGCAGATAGAATTGTAGTCTCAGCTGACGTTGGTCAGCAATATATCTGTACATTGCTAACTGAGGATTAAGTTGGGATTCCTTCTATACGTGTCTCTTTTACCACATCCTTAAAACAGAAGACAGCAATGTTTAAGGTCCGTTTATAAAGTAACTGTAAATATTCAACGTGGTCTAATAGTTTAAGTATAAACATTAGCTGAAGATGGTAAGTAGAACTCTTTGTGGTTCGACTCCGGAAGCACCACCGCCACACATATTTCGGCCAAATAACAGTAGTCTTATGCGCTGTTGTGTTCTGGTCTGAAGGGTGTGGTAAATGAGATATACTTTTTCGAGGCATTCCATCGTAGGCCTCAGGGGTAGCAGGGGTAGCAACGCATCTGTGGCGCACCTTAGGTGAGACATTGATCTTATCTAGGGTTGATTACAGATGTCCATGGGCGGCGGTAACAACTTACCATCAGCTGCTGCATGCTCGTTTGCTACTTCCATACTATATAAAAAAAAACAAAAGCGGCAAAGGTATGTCGTGGTAAAGAATGGTATATTTATATACACCGTGTTCGTGTACTAACGTATTTATAATCTCCTATGAGTCTTGATACAGTGTTATGCACTTCATTGTTCACGAGTGCTTCGAGCAGAAATATCAGATTTTTGCTTTTACAGTAGTGGGTAAGTATGTCCTGGAAATCGGAATGAAATAACATAGATTCGTCAGAAAGATTTGAGTCCTAGAATGGTTTCAAATCGCGATGCCACGTCGTTATAAGTAACCCAATGTTGGAAAATTATTCCCAAAAAAAGAAACATATCAAGTGAGATTACAGCGTGATTAAATCCGTACAAATAAAAAACTATTCATACCTACCGTATCACTACTGCATAAACTCGAGCCGTCCCTATCAAAATATTGAGTAGAAAATAATGTTTTTGTCTGTTAGGACACGTTAGATGTATATTCAGATCAAATTCGATATGGAATAAATGTAAACATGTCCTATGTAGGGTTACCACCCACTTTTACGAATTTGTACATAAATCAATTTTATATTCAACTTTAATTAAGAAGAGTTTATTAACTAATAAGGACCAAATGCAAGATAGTATGGTAAAACCGGTCAAACAAATATTGATTACCATTATCGACATTGTATAACTTATGATGTTACAACCTTAATCCCATGAAGGGATTTGCAACGTATGAAATTATTGTATTATTTTAATGTTACAGTTCACATTACAAAATCTTTAAGGCGACAAGAGTTTGCTATTAAGTGACTTGCTTGTATTATTTTCTGTAATAAAGTAGTTTCATTTCACTATACATATAATGTCATGTGTATAATGTTAAATGTAAAAAAATATCAGAAGGTAGACATATTATTTATGATAACGTATTAAACATTTTAGCTTATAATAAAACTAACTTAAACTAATAAAAAATTGACTTGCTCTACAATAATAAGTATGACAAACATTTAAGTTAATGGTAGGTAAAAAAACAGCTGAAAATAACAAAAAGTTTCATTCCCCTGCTTGTCAGTAACGCTTTGTTATTAAACATTCCATATCGAATTTGCCCCGAGTAGATATAGGTGGGTTTAGTTGTACTTACACAAAAATATATCCCACGCAATACTTGTGACGATGACGTTTTAGGAGCCGAACCACGAATTGTGCTTCTTAAACGACGTAGCACGTTAGAAGCAGCTATAAAAAACAAAATAAGCTTTTATTATTATACAAAGTTCTTTCGTTCAAATTAACTTAAAGTTCTATACCTATAGCGTAAAGTCTTCTGTTTACATAAACATTATGATTAGAACACTAGGATACTTTTAATGATATTATTATCGGCTCGAATGCTCGGCAAAAATCATTCGTCTGTAGGAGCTTTTCTTTCGACAAAGGCTTCTCTTCCATTTTCTACTATCCTTAGCTATCTGGGTCCATTCTGGGCCATTTATCTTTTTAATATCATCTTGCCATCGTTTTAACTGTCTTCCCCTCTTTCTTATACCATTACATGCGTACCATTCCGTTATATACGTTGTCAAATTAATATGTCCAAATTTGTCCATGTCCAAATGTTTTGAGACGAGTAGTTAATTAATTGTAAATAGCATTTTCATTATTGACAAATCAAACCCTTTACAAGCCTACAATTTATGCAAATGAATGAATATATTTGACACTCAGTTAAGCTTATTCACAAGTACTTTATTGATGTCAGCCGAAGTTGCGGTAAATTGTTGAGGATATTCTATCCTTCCTGATTAAGTTTCAGCCACCTTCGTATAATTGTATCGAATGCACTGCTATGTATTAATTACATCTTTTTATGTTATTATTATTTTGTACTATAACGTAACAAGCTGAAATTGTCTGGTTATATGAATTTCGGCTTGTAGTCTTGTTGGTCTTGGGTTAGAATCTCTAAATATCGTCTTTAAAGGTGGTAGAACTCTTTGTTGAAGCACCATAACCACACCTATTTCTGCTAAATAACAGCAGTTTTATGCATTTTATTTATTTATATTTTATTACATGCCAACAGCAATACAAACAACACATTTAATAAATTACATTTACAAACACAAGCTAATATAAGTGCCAATTATAGGCATGAAAAACATTTATGCTTTATATTTATACCATTGGTTAATTTATAAAAACAGTATGTAATGAATTAATTACTTATGTGCTAAAATTTTATTTTTAAAATAGATTGTGTATCAAACAATATGCATTGTTGTGTACTGGCCTGAAGGGTGGGAAGGTGTGGTAAGTGAGACACAATTAGTCCTCAGGGGTACCAACGCATCTGTGGCTAACCCCAGGTAAGACGGATCATATCTGGGGTTGATTGCAGATGTCCATGAGCTGCAGTGGCCACTTCGCATCCGGTAGATTTCATGTTTGTTAACCACTTCCATATTATAATTTTTTTTGTTATGTCTGATTATTGTTTATTTCGGAAGAGTAATATAGCACTGACAACTATTTGGTAATTCTAATTCCTTAAATAGCAATAACTTAATTAACTAACTAATAACTAACTAAACTAACTAATTAATTAACTTCAGTATCTAAAGGTCGGTTTACGTTTAGATGTTATAAAGTTATTTTTCGAAAAAAAAAATTATTAATTTCCTAAACGATAAAGGATAACTACGAGCAAAAACTAACATGCGAGTAAGAAAACGAAATCTTTATTAGATTATAAAGACGCTTTTATGTAGCACGACATATGATGATCTAAATTATGAAAAAAAGGAAAGGTGATCCTTAATTTAGTCTAAAAAAATCATGTTTGTTATTGTGTATTCTGCTTTTAGTATTTGTTGTTAAAGCGGCAACAGAAATACATCATCTGTGAAAATTTCAACTGCCTATCTATCACAGTTCATAAGATACAGTCTGGTGACAGGCAGACGGACAGCGGAGTCTTGGTCTTGACCAACTACAAAATTAAAAACAATATATTTGTACATATTCATAGATTGAAATCATTTATTTTGCCTTATATTCATTGTGAATTAGGCATTTTAAATCACAGACATATGTACATCAAACAAACGCATCAAACATTACATACTTCGGGGGTTAAAAAGGGTTTGATAAACGCAGAGCTCCCCACAATTAACGTCTAGCGTCACCCGACACCGCGCGTCATGCGCGCTCTGACGTTCGTTTCGAACCCGACACTGCCTCACTATGGTATTCGATCTGCAACGTTGTTAAATATTTAAAATAGGAGTAACAGGAACGCTTAAATGTCTGCTGGAATTTATACTTTAATTAACTGCGCTCGTGATGTGTCTCTGTTTTTATTGAAATATTTTTACGTTCAAATTTAAGATTTTTTATATCAGTAAGTGGATTTAGGTAATAGAATTATTTTGCTGTAGGTACATTACTTTTTTATCTGTGTTAAAATTTCGAATACTAAGGTATAATTATCCAGCATACACCTATATATGCTGTCTATTCCTTTTTGGTTCACTTACGGTGTCACTACCATACTTATTTATACAAAGAACCAAGAAATAAGAAGTGGTACAAACTACCGTCATCATACCTATACAAATACAAATAGGTAATATAAGCACTAATTTGCCTTATAAGATATTATAAACGCTTTCTACACTCATAGCCCCACAGTAGGATTTTCTCCTGTGTCGTGGGTGCCATGGACACACAAAGATGAATACACGAACACCCAGACCCAGAACAGAAATCTAAACTATCATTCAGACGTCTGTCTGGCCGGGGATTCAACCCGGGACCCACTGCGTGTTAGACTGGTATGGTGACCGCTCCACTACGTAAGTCGTCATAATATATAACATTGTTCAATCTTGTTTTTTTTTCATTTTTTCTATTTTTTTTTCTAAACAGCTTGTAGTTGTTCGTCTACTGTATTAAATGTAAATACATTATTATTTTTGTGTTTCATAATGAATCTACCTATTACTATCTATCTATTATTATTCCATGTATCAACATTCCATGTATCCCATATCATTAAATCTTTGGTCCCTCAAAGTTACCGCGTACAAGCGCCGACACCTGACACCGTGCGTCATTCACAGCAGGACGTTTTCATCCGACTCGCCTTCCTACACAAATTTTTGTAAAGGTCAAATGTGCTATTGTTTTCTAACATATTACTCATATACGTGTCCATAATAACATTAGATGAATATTTTTTCCATACAATACCATACGTACATTAGCCCCAAACTAGTGGGCCTGAAAAGACGTCCTGCCACCAAAAGAAAATTCCCAAAAACAATACCATCAATTGGGTCCAAAAATATTTGTTGTATCAGAGATTTGAGTTTATGAATACAGTAAATGTATTATAAATATATATATAAACAGCCTTTGCCAGGGGATAATCGTACGTGGGACTTATTTACTATGGTATTTAGTAATAAATAAATAATTAGTAGGTAAATAATTATTACAAATTTTATTCATAACCGGCTAATAGTTTTTGCGGGGAAGTGTAATAAACATCCATCGTCACAAATCCTTGCATTTATAATATTAATGAGAAGATGAACACCACTTGCGCAATATGTATTTTTTGGAAATTGCATATTTTCGTAATATATTTTTATATATTTTATAAGATACTCTAATAGTTTATCTATTTTCGCTATAACCCATATATGACAGACAGACAGACTTATTATTGTTATAACATAAACAAGATTAGTATATAAACAGTAACTAAGTATATTAATAAATATTTTGGAAAATGATATATGGATAAAACGAGCGACACAATACAGTCCATTAATTTATTGGTCTCAACGAACGCTCGACACCAGACACTGACAAAAAATTACACCAAGTTTTCGTGCAACCCGATACGTCTGGCTACATTAGTATTTACAAAGGTCGGATTCCACTATGGTATAAGTTACGACAAAATATATGTTATTTCTTTTTTTTTAGTTTAATATAATTTATCATTACAATAATGCTTCACGGGAAGCGCGCTTTGCTACCTGAATTGGTAATCTATACTAATATATAGTAACAAGCCCCGCGGTTATATCCGCGTTTAAAAAATGTAACTTTACGAAGATATATATAGCCGAAATTTTAAACCTTATACAACTTTAAAATTAATGCATTGTTTTAGAGAGGATTGAAAGCAAATGACATTAGCGGCAGTAACGATGGCTGCATGCGCGTAGAGCGCGCGCGGTTTCTTAGGTATTTTATGTTTATATGCGGAACCCTAATTACATTTCTAAAATAGAAGTAGCCTAAGTTACGCCTTATGACATCAGCTATCCAACAGTGAAAGTCTCGTCAAAATCGGTCCAGCGGATTACCCAGAAAAACAGACAGATAGACAGACAGACAAAAATTTTAGTAATTGATGTTTTGGTATCAGTATCATATGTACTTCCATATGCATTAGATAAAAAGCTATTAATTTGATATTACAAACAGACACTTCAATTTAATTTATATGTATAGATGAAATGGTGTGTGTGTGTTTGTTGTTGATGTAGCTTATTTACCTCGTCAACCAGTTTAGATTTCTGTTCTGGGTCTAGGTGTTTGTGTATTCGTCTTTGTGTGTCCATGGCACCCACGACACAGGAGTAAATCCTGCTGTGGGGCTATGAGTGAAGAAAGCGTTTATGTTTATTCAGCAGTAGTATTGCATCGTAAGTTCAAGATCAAGTTTGGTAGCAAAACATGTAAAGCTTATGGCCAATCCCAAGGAGAACTTATGTGATATGTACCACTATAGTTGTTTGGAATATAAAGTGCTTCTAGTATCTAAAGAGTATATGGCTTGAAGCAATATATATTATTATTTTTAGAATTTAATTACATAGTCAGAAAAGTTGTAGGAGCGTCAGAGGTGCCAGAACCCGATCTCCCACAATTAATGCCCGTCTCAACTAACGCCAGACACCGAACACCGTTTGTTGAGGCAACGCAACTTATAAAAGTCGCCAATTTTGTGCGCTTAGTCCTAGTGCGCTGTACTTATTTAGTCATGTGGAGTCTGTGTGTTATGAATTCAGCTTTGATATTGGATCTATAAAGCCATTTAGGACATAATTAAGAATTGATTAAAAATAATACGTAAACTGTTGAAATTAATGGTGTCTTTCATGTGCAAATGAATAGAAAACGGGTCGTTTATTAATTTTTAATGAATACTATTTTTTTTTACTTGACTGGTTACTTTGTTTAAAATAACTTGTCAATAATATGCCGGGATCCCCCGTACATTTTGTAACACTTATTACTATCAAGCAAATTTTTCGAGAGAAGCTTCATTTCGTTGAAACGCCCAACTTCTTTCCTTACAACGTTTCTCGATTGTGGTAGCTGAAGAAGGTAGCAGGGACACAATATGTTAATATGACGAAACTCAAAAATTTATTCCTAATCGGTACTTTTTTCGCAAATATTAAGATATTCATTTAAGTTTTTTGAGAAAATATTTGTTCTACAAAATGTATTATTTTATCAAACAGTTCCCTTTTTGCAACATGTATCAATAACGCGGACATGAAAAATGATTACTGATTTTACCAGCTGATATTTTTTCTGTTGGTTACATAATATTTTTAAAATTTAACAGCTTTATTGTCCTACAAATCACGTGTTATGTTGTCCCAGTCCAGTCCAGTCCAATGTTCTATTCCAAAAAAACGCCTTAAATCTTTATAAAAAAAAATTTAGGACTTATAAACATTAAATAAATACGTTACAGGAAATGACATAGATTAATTTTTAACTTGAAATACCTAGATTTATTAGAATTATTTAGATTCATATTATAGGAGAAAATTGAAACTTGATGAAAATAGGTTTGCGTGTGGAATCGCACGGAAGCTCATAACATAAACGATTATATAAAAACAACGTTACATAATATTTGGCAGTATGTACTGCGATCTAAAGGTCGCTTCTAAGCCCTCAGTGGTAGTTCATTTGTACGAGTGCCATATAGGTTTCAAATAAATATACAGAAATAGATCACAATACAACCAAGTGACAATTGATGCCGTCCAACGAATCGCTTGCCAGATGCTAATCATTATTTTTCTATTTTTTGTACGGAAAGAGAGAACATGGGAGAGTTATAATCCTCTTGCATATTTACACGGCTCCGCCTACTTCGGTCCCGATTACCACGGTAAATAAAGAATTACCAGGTGGTAGAAGCAGTGTAGTTCGACCGGGGAGGTACCACCGTCACTCCTAGCGTGAAGCAGTTTCAGTGGAATGGTGTGGTTCCCGGCTCACTTTTATATGAGGCGACCATCTTAGTCCTCTGGAGTAGAAATGCATCTGTGATCGACTCCAGATTAAACCCCTGTTATATTGTTTTCTAATGTCCATGGGTGGCACTAAACACTTACCATCAGGTGGACTGCATGCTCGTTTGCTATTTCAAAATGTTAAAAAAAAGTATTCTAGGGCATTTGATGTGTTCCAAATGTCAGCCAAATCCAAAGGTAGTTTTTGTGTAAAAGAGTAACAAATATCCACCTATCCTCACAAACTTTTACCTTTATAAAATGAGTAACCCAGTCCAAGGTACGGATGTCATATCAGGAGTTTCTGGGAGTAGTTTATAGTTCACCACGCTGGCTAAGCGCGGATATGTAGAGTTCGTAAAATCATCAGGGGTAAAAGTGTTCTCATGAGCTAATACGTATACGACTTTGAAAGTAAGAAGTGTCCGAGATTCGAATCTCTAACCTTAGATCAAGTGGTTTTAATTTAGAACCACTATGCGATCGCAGCTTTTTAACTAGTAGGCAACTTTTAAAATCTTAGTACAGACTTCCACATTTATAAGTAGGTACTATAAATATTTATTCTGTGATCAATACCCATTCTACAGGTAAATTATAGACTCTTAGAAACATCGTACGGTTAAGCAAACAGCCATCAGACCATGTGATCGTGCTCAATATCATAAAATTGAAAAGCAAACTGATATCGATACTCGTGCGAATGTGCTGCAAAGAAATATGCGCGTGCGCATCTATCCACGCCGGACATTATCCTTCTTATGTCATTTTTTTAAGAACTGTATATTAAATACTATACGATACTGTTTTCATTGTTCGTAAAAAATACGTATTTTAAATTTATCATGCGATGTTCTAATATTAAAATAAGAATTTGGGTAACGCTCTTCATTTTTTAGGATTCCGTACCAAAAGAAAAACATCCTATTGCTAAGATTCTGTGTGTCTGACCGTCTGTCTGTCACCAGGCTTTATATCATGAAGCGTGATAGCTAGACACTTGAAATTATCATAGATGATGTATTTCTGTCCATACAACAAACGTGTTCTTTGTTGTTTTTATAGATATATGTACGGAACCTTTCGTGACCTACAGTCAGTAGATGACAATGTTTATCCCAAAATATGAGCTAAAATTCAACTGAATTCACAATAACGTTTCCCACGGCACGCGTCAAAGCAGCTGTGTTGTGTCTCTTAAAAATATTACGTAAGCGTCGCCGGCGTAATGTTGCAGTATTAGTTTACAAAGGCGCGGTATTGGTTCTCGGGTGAGCTCAGTGTTGCCAGCTTGTGCAGCGAGTCTTCCCGAAAGTGTGGTGTCGTATGGCCAAAACAGTGTACTCGTTAAGACTCTTTCGCACTGATGTATGTCCAGTGGATCGTAATACGTTTTGTGTTTTAAATTAATTGATCCTAGATTTCAAGTGATTTTGTTTTATTATTTTTAATTAATTAAAATGAGATTTTCCTTCTGCCATGATGCAAATTTGTAAGCCAGTGGCAGAATAAGCGATTGAACAAATTTTTTTGACAACCAACTTTAGCTATGTTGTCTTATACACAAATAATTTGATTATCTTCGTTTTAGAATCGAGTCTTGTAAAATTGAATAGAGTCGTTTCTTACTTTCTTTACTGTACTAATGACGAATTAGTACAGTAGTATTGTTAGTAAATAGTAGCGACAAAAAACTAAGTGCCAGATCGTATTAAGTCGGACCGACAGATTGATCGTCATCATAATATAAATAGAAAAATTATAAAGCCGACAGTGAACTGGCACTAACTCTCTCTGTAACTTATCACAGATAAAACAATCCTGAAATAAATAAAAACGTCGTTGCTACTAATCGGGAAAAAATCGAACGCATTTATTTAAATTATTTTGCGTTGTTTTCAGCTTTATGATCGGCGGTACAAACAGCAGTGCGAAGGTGCTCTAAGAGTAATGCACGGTAACCCGATTCGCTCTTTGTTTTGCCAGACGATATAATGAGAAGCATGTGAAATGTAATCGATTGACGGTCACCGGAGACGAAATAGGACGCCGCGGTTTTTGTAGCGAGTACTTGCGTGCGTGCGTTTGCTCTGATTGTGTTTAGGTGGGGCTTTTGTTACATTTATTATTGTACATATATATTTGGAGACCCCTTCTTGGTTCTATTCAAGCCTCACCAAAATACCTTTTTCTGCCTAACAATAGGAATGAGAATTGTTGTTTAAGTTTAAAGGGGAAAAAGGAGAGCCATCAGACATTTAGTCCTCTGTATTAACCCTCTGTGTATTAGTAAGGTAAATAGAAAATAAATGTCTCTGATTTAGCGTAGGGACGTACGTACTTATACGCGTATTAGAAATTAATTATTTGAATGTAATGTATTTAAATTTTAGAGCGTATATCCATTTTTTAGCACGTTCAAACAGATTGACGGATTTTAAAATATGCGGTGTCGTTGGATTCATCTAAATTGTGGAAGTGATACAAGCTATTTTTGAATATGGAACTTGTAATTAGAGAAAAGTGGAAAAAGTTTTTTATCATAATGATATGGATATCAAAAAAAGATACAATAACTGGATATAGCCTTCTATGCAACAAAATAGTAACAAATAATTTAAATATATGTTGGCTGAGTACATACACAGTAAATAGTATATAGCCAGTCGGCGTTAACATAATGCGCTAGATCACTACGACGAAACTATACCCTATCAGTATATGAGCGCTGACTTCAGAACTATGTACTATGTACTAGAAGCCTTAGACAGCTTGGTAGACTACGGTTAAAAGGGGTTGTAACCCTTTTCTTGGAGGAGAGCCGTCCCAAAATGGAAAAGTAATCTGTTGATAATAATTATAATGATTATCATTTTACATATATAAAATAATTAAAAAAATATTGTAATTAAATTGGGTATTACGATACCACTGTAATGCGATAACGTTCGATCATGTAACAAAGAGAAGATTTGTACGTAGCACGAAATTCCCAGAAATTTCATTAAATTTCCACATTGTATTTTGAATATCGTATCATAGTTTAACAATTAATAGAGACATGGAGTTGATATTTTATAAAATATCCACGAGAGACGAATTGTTCAAAACGAAACGAAACGAAAAGTGAAACTATTATTTGTAAAACTATATATTGTGTTTTGAATATCGTAACATAGTTTAATTTTTTTAACAAAATGTAAAACATACAACAATTACAATAGATGAAAAAAGATCAAAAATAGAAAAAAAAACATTGTCTATATAACTGAACCATTAATTAAACACTTATTAAAGTCAAACATTAATTAATAACAAAAACAGTATATAAAAAGTATAACTGTCATTGTACGAGTGAGAACAGTCATAATTAATAATATTGTCCCAGTTTTACAAGTAATTAAGAAGGGAAAGCGACTAATTCGCCCATAAAACGTTGGTTATGAATGACTCCGAAAATAGCGTTCTGAGAACGACTGCACTGTTGCCTATTTCGACCGATAGTCCGGTATCGGGTTTCTGGGAGTCTCGTTACTTTATTAACGCACAGTAATGGATAATTCAGGGATATTACTATAAATACTAACTTATTAACTAAGAAATAAAAACTAGAATCATTTTCTGTGAAATTATATTTCTTTTACCTTTTTTTATGGTGACGAGGGAGGAGAAACCTTCAAAGGTACACCGAAGTCTTGGACTCCGGGTTATGTGGGATTTATATTCACTAAAACTCCCTCGGTGGCCTTCCTCAACGTTTGCAGGGGACTCCGGGATCTCCAATGGAACACACCGGTACCCCCTAGCGTTGCGCCCATGGGCTTATCTTTTGGGGGACGTACACCCCCTCGGTGGCCTTCCTCAACGCTTGCAGGGGACTCCGGGATCTCCAATGGAACGCACCGTACCCCCTAGCGTTGCGCCCATGGACTCATCTCTTGGGGGACGTGGACGTGTGTCCCCCTGCACCTTCCGGTGTCTGCGACGACATGCAGCCTCGTCATTTTCGGGGTTACTGGCTGGGCGGTTCGAGATCCAACTCTAGCGGCCCGCAACCCCAGAAGCCCCCTTCTAGTCGCCTCTTACGACAGGCAGGGGATACCATAGCCCTATTCTATCCCATATCCCGGAACTACAAGGACGACTGGACATAGGCCTGGTCACCGCGTCGGGCAACCGTCTTGGTGACCGCAATGGGTGTTGATGTTACAAAGAAAGACGCTGCTGTCCATTGATTAGATTTTGTCCCTGAGTCGTCTATGAAATCTATAAAATGCTTGCTTCTATTCTGTTTCATCTTTCTGTCTAAAAGATTCGTGGTATTATCTGTTATATCTTTGTAGCTGCATTATGTTATAGCAAACAATACATGAAAGGTTTTAGTATCCACACAATCTATCTATAATATACACAACATAATAAATACTTTTCTAGGATAACACGCCAACTGTTCAATACAACACTGAAGTAAACACGCAAAACATTTTCCAAAAAATATTTCCTTAAACAATTTATTTGATGCAACGAGGGAGTATCCGCTTCCCAAGTGTAGCCTTTCCTGATAGTTGAGATACTTCGACTATCGGGTAACGATGGCCCCGGTTACTGTACAAGTATAATGGGTTACTGAACAGATTTATAATGGCTATAATTATGTTCTACATTCGCTTATGATCATTATACAGGCGTTAATAGTTGACGTTATTTTTAGCGATACATAGTATGTGCATAAGGTAATTGCGGGCTTCATTTGGTGATAAAAAGTCAGTAAACAATTCATGATTTCGATTTTATCTCGTTCTTTTACTTCATTATTCTAAATCCGGAAGTTATCTCTTTACGTATTAATATAAAATAAGCAAACGAGCTTACAGTTCACTTGATGTTAAGCATTTACTGCTGCGCATGGACATCTGAAATTAACACCATGTAGAGTGGGGTTTTCTAAAACCGATCACCGATACGATGAGAGGTATACCACTCATATACCTCTCATGAAAAATATGATGAATTCTTGTTACTAAGTTTACAAAGAAATAGAAAATACATAATACAAAGTAGATTATAACGTAGTACAAGAGTACTTCGACCGGGGAGGTACAACTGCCAAACCTACTTCTACCGAGGAACAGTTCTTGCATTGCGGAGGACGGTTGTGGTTGCCTGCTCACTTTTGTATGATTCGACCATCTTAGTCTTTGTGAGAAGCAACGCATCTGTGGTCAATTTCAGATAGAATCCCTCTTCTATATGAAGTTGCTTACAGATGTTCATGGGCGGCAGTAACCACTTATCATCAGATGGACTGCATGCACGTTTGTCGCTTAAATCTGATAAAAAAGTAGGTATCACTATAATACAGTATAATGTAGTCTTTGTTATCTTTAAGGTTGCCATATTAAAAAAAAACTACCCAAACAAAACTACGTAGTCGCAGGTTATTTGCGTAAATGCACGTGGAAACGTAATTATAAGTCCGTAAATTTATTTTTATTACGCCACGTTACTCATACGAGGAGGAAGGCGTAAATTATGTCAACGGTGCAAGAAGACGCATGGTTTTACACAATCTCGTCAGTTTATGAGATTTTATAATTAGTTTAGTGACCCTAGGTAATAAAGAAGTAGTTGACTATAAACTTCGAAGTGTTTACTATAGAGTAATCAACAAATTACTATAGAGTAATCAACAATTTTTGATGATATGGAAGTAGCAAACGACCATGCAGTCCATCTGGTGGTAAGTGACCACTGCCGCTAATGGACATCTCTCATCAGCTCCAGATAAGACCAAAGACCTACCTGATGTAAGCTACCTAAGCGTTACTACCCTTGAGAAATAAGAGAGACGCCTTCGAATAAGTATGTCTCCT
>MOOZ01003235.1:90250-101445 GCA_002930495.1 Cecropterus lyciades
TGGGTGTTTGTGTATTCGTCTTTGTGTGTCCATGGTACCCACGATACAGGAGAAAATCCTACTGTGGGGCTATGAGTGTAGAAAGCGTTTACGTTTACGTTTACGTTTAGTTCTGAATACCTATGTATCTCCATGCTAGACAAGTTTTAGTAGACATTGAATACCCTAAGGACTATTTAAAACTAGACATGCCCGTGGTTTAGTGAAATAAAAACTAAATGTTACCTTAAGATACGGATTCAATTATGTGTTATTCAGTCCATTAAACTAAATTTTCAGTAATCAGTAGTTTTGGTTAGAGCGATGCAATTTCAAATACAGAGAAATAGGTAAAACTTAAAAAATATATAAAATGTCTATTTTATTCATTTTTCCAATATTTTTTTGAAATATGGGTGATAAATTCGTATAATGAATAAATATAGGTGAAAATGATAAATATAGGTGAAAAATATAGGAGATAAATTGAAATTTTTATATTTAGTATAATATACTCTTATAGTTGTTATTTTCTTGATCGACCATCATAACAAAAATACCAGAAGTTGATCACTGTCGCGTTGTTACTCTAGTACAACGAAAGTTGCCACCGTCGTTTTTTATTGGTTATCGTTAGGCATGGAGCTCTACAATTAGTAAGTATTAAATTGGATTAGATTAGGGTATTAAATTGTATATATATATTAGTTATGTATTTTAGAACACCCTTCAACTAATTATAAAAATGTTTTTTTAAACTCCGAAACTTTTAAACCGACTTAAAAAATATTTCGCCATTACAAAATATATTATCTAGAAATGACAAAGGGTATTTTCCTCTCGGAGAAAACGCAGGGAGCTGCTCGTCCATACTTTCGAAATAGGTGTGGCTGTGCCATCGGTGTCAGAGTTTCACCTAATCCTGTCATTGTTGGAAAGTCGTTCCATGTAACAAGAGCCCAATTATCTCTGGTCACGGGAAGTGTTGGCTGTCACGACAAAACTGATAGCCTTGCGAATAATTAATCTGTGGCGAGCTAGGCTGTATAGTGCTCGTGTGTCAAAGAGCTGGTTTTGCTTTTATGGAATATAATATGCAGAATTATAAATAGATAACGATAATGTTTGGAAAATACCGTAAATTGTAAGACAGATAAACATTACTAGTTACTCTTTAATAAGGCTCAGTCTAATATTAATTGATTATTTTAGACTAATATTATCGCGGAATTAATTCATTTTTATATATTACGGGTACTCTCGATACACGATAAGTGGATTTCTTTATTTCCGATAATATTTTGACCGAGTTGCATGAATCGTAGTCACGCCGAAACAGTTGATAAGCTGTGGGGTAGTATAGTATTTATCTATCCTACGTCTAGTTCGTTTTTCTTTCTTTTTCCTTTGTAGTCTACTTCGTTTTTCTTTCTTATTCCATCACGTGACTAGAAAGACGAACTAGACGAATGTTAAATACATTCATCTACTACTAGCACTTGCCCGATCAGAGAGGAAGTGTAAGAAAAAAAATTGTTACTGACAATTTGTAAGTGCATGCGTAATCCGTAAAGACATTTCATTTTCAACCCTAAAAATTTTTCCTCATGACATGAAGTTTGTGTGTGACCTCCTATTAACAAACTGGGAAACCATGTGAAAGTACCTCAGTCTTACCACACTTTTCAAACCAGAACACGACTGTTTGACGTCACTGTTAATAACCATGTGAGATTATTCTTTCTCTCACACTACAGCTTGTCCATAGCGGGAATCACTTGCACCTATACATAATTGGTTAGATCACCTGGCAGGTAGAAAGTCCCACCAGAATTATCTGTCTTTTTGAGATTCTTATTTTTAAGTTATAAATAATATCCTATTATAATTTCCACACACATTTTTTTATATTTTTTTTGCAAAATATTTTTGCACGCGTCTGACAATGTTGAAACCCCGACTAAATGGACTGGCCTATTTTTATAACAAAATTAAACTAGAACATGTAAAAATTACATATTGCCTCAAATATATTTATGAAAAAAAAAAAAAAAAAAAAATTTTGGGGCTGATTTAGCCCCGCTACTCACCAGCCAGGTCTGCAGTTCTGTGTGGGGTTACAATACTTGCCTACAACAACATACAAACAAGCTTGCCTACCCAAAAATTGGTGTCAGCTCTCGGATCAAATGTAGCGGTGGGTCTGTGTAGTGGAACTACTAAAACATCACGAAGTGTTATGTCAAAACAATTAATTTATGTAGCCGCAATATACATCCATCTTACGCCCACAGACATAAGAGTCGTCCGAGAAACTACTGTCATCCACACATTTATTAAAATTTGGAAATTGAACTTGAAATGTGATGATCAACGATAATTTAATTGGTATCTGATTACATTTATCAATACTGTCACAAAGCCGTGCATCAGGCACGGCTTTGTGACAGGATTATATATTAAGGATATTATTAATGATATTTTTCGACTTGGCTGTATAGTGACAAACAAGCCTCATCTTTAGTCAAATGTAAGGCTAGATAATGGAGCTAACCATATTAAAGAACTAGATGGTTAAAAAAAATATTATAGAAGCAAAAATCTCAAAACTTGCCGAGTTTCTTGTCGGATTTTCTCAGTTGAGGTCGTGTTCCAATCCTGTGGTAGTGTAGAAAAAATGATGTAACTGATAATTTGTACGTGCCCCCGTAGGCCTATACAATATAGAGATATTTAATTTCATTTTATTTCAGTATTGTGTCCATAATTCTCATTTCTCACAATTCAAAGACAAACGTGAGGAGATAAAAGTTGTTTAAATGCAGCTTAGATAATTAAATCACATTTCCTTCATGTTATAAATTATGATATAATGTTTTCAAATAACTCGAAAATAAATGCACAGTCGAAAATTTTATAACAAGCTTTGTAGATAAAAACTTTGCTCGATTTATGTTATTAAAAATAAAATATGATATACGACGTATTCATGTTACACGACGGTGAATACCATCGGTTTTTATTTGGGTTTAATTAAAGTCAAATTTCAATCATTGCGATGAATGCATTTTTTAACTCAATTTGGTAAAATCGAAAATACACTACCTGATTCGAAGTCAATCGTAATATTTCCTGTTATAAATAATTATGAAAGTTTTCAACAGCTTTATTTATATGGTATGGTAACTTCTCCTAACTTCTGTTACATTTACTTACCAGACACATTCTTGTCTTAGAGATAGATCTATGCCCGGCAGTGGACCTTAAATGACTGATGGAAATGTCAGAAAGATGCAATTGTCAATTTGGCTTTTCAAATTTTTTAAAAAGAAATGTTTACATATTATTTATAAAACTTCATTAGGCTACACTGCTGTCAGGCTACACGCGCGTGGTCGGCACTGGAGCCTGAGATAATTGGGCTCTGGTTACACAAAGCGACAGTGCAAGCCGACGCTTGATAAGCGATATCTAGGGGTGGATCCACATAAATAAAACCTAGGTGTTCTAATGTCATCACTGGATTTTATGTTCATTATATTGATGTATAGTTTATAGCTTATTTGAGACATCCATGTTAGTCGGGAGTGGATCTGTAATTTGCTTCAGATGACACCCTTGTTCTAAATGGAGTAGCATGCTCGTTTCCTAGTTCAATCTTATAGAGAAAAAGAAATCATTTCATAATAACATACATACACAATAGGTACGTTATATACAGAGGTGTCGGTTACGGTAACAGTCGCGAGTTTAATGGTTTTTTTCCATTTCAAGAAATGTCCAACGCGCGAAAAAAGATTTTACTTCAAAAATGATTGATTAAAGAATAGTCTACTGTGACCTGTGAATAGTCGTCTATAACATATGGTAAAGACGAAAGATGTTAGAATCAGTATGGTTCGCCCTGGTCATACCATCGCCACACCTTTTTCTAGCGAAAAGCAGTTCTGTTTCGGTGGATGTGGATTGCAATTTACTTGTAAAGAGGCGACCATCTTAGTCCTCACAAGTGGCTGTGATGGACTTCGTTAGAATCCCTGTTTTATGCTCGTTTACTATTTGGTCGTCCGACGATCTGGTGCGGTCACCATACTGATCTGACACGCAGTTGGTTCCGGGTTCTATCCCCGACAGATATCTGAATGATGAATTTAGATTTCTGTTCTGGGTCTGTTTGTTTATATATTTGTCTTTGTGTTTGTCCATGGCACATACATGACACAGGAGAAAATTCTTGTGTGTAGAAAGCGCTTATGTCAATCTTAAAAATGTTTATGGAGTTCCAAAATGTAACTTGGAGACGGCACAATTTACGCTCAGGTGACGAAAAAGACAAAAGCTAAATAAGAATAATGACGGTTATTAATTTTTTTGAACACTAAATATCCTACAAGTTACGATATACGATTTATTTTACAGCACAATACAAACTGTCTTTTTATAGCGACACAGATATTTCTTGAGTAAGGTGCGTCTCGTTGATATGCTTCTTTTCCTTCTCAATTTATTAACACGATCATCGCAATAAAATCTGAGCTGAAGGAGGTCAGGCGACATCGTTTATTTTACACAAATCGTCTTATATTTGAGCGTCACATTAAAAATAACAGTTTTATTTCGGTTTGAGTGTAAGCGATGTCTATAGAAGGATCCATAGAAAGAAATTATATTGTTGAAATGCGACGCTCTTTTGTTGGCTTAATTAGCATGGAACGTACGCGTTTGGTCGTGTGGCGAGTATTGTGAAGATTAAAGCTAATGTCTAAATTATTTTTATTTATTTAGTCAATTAGGATAATACAATAAAAATAGACAAAAAATACATTGAAAAGAATGTAACTTATAATTTGATAAAAAATATATATAATAAGAAATAATGCCTGTGGCAAGGTATGTCAAGGCAATATATGATTTTAGACTAATATTATCGATACGTTTTAATATGTTACTGGTAGGTACTCATGATATGTGCAGCGACATGAGTTTCGTCGTAACCGCGATCGATGTAACTGGGTCAAAATATCGGCAAAAAGAGATTAAAAAACCGTATACCGTGTATACCCGTTATATCTTAAAATGTTATGTATTGTGGATGTTTATTATTTCCAAAGAAATTGAAAACATAAAAAAGTTTAATAAACCTAATACCATTCACACATAACACACATCATAACCATAGATTACGACAGACATCTTGTAATAGACTATATTGTCTACTACATAATTAGAGAAACTGCTCCTATTTAGAAATTCTTTTTTTTCCAGGAGTTCGCAGAGACAGCGATGAACGAGCTCCTCGGCTGGTATGGTTACGAGAGGCTGGAGCTACGCAGATGGGCCGCCTCGCGTGCGCGCGACTCCGGCAGCCCGGAGCAACCAGGAGAGCAGAAGAATAAAGGTAGGTTGAAGACAATATAAAGTATGATGGATAACTCCCGTAATTCTAAATCAGCAGAAATAATAGAGATTTGTGAAGTAAAAACACACTTAATGCTACGACTCTGTTGGCACCATTGTCACACTTATTTCTGCCTAAAAACAATGTTTTTAGTTTTAAAAAGCGCTGCTGTTTTCTGGTTTGAAGTAAGGTAAAGACGGCATACTTATCCGAGGTGTTCGAACTTAGTCTTCAGACGTAATACCGCAACCCCCTGTTACAGCCCAGCGACAATTAAAGCCTAGAGGTAAGAGGTCTGGCATCTCACACTAGGATTCTAAAAGTAATAGGTCACTTCAGTCACAGGAGTATGTACAAAAAATACCTATTTTTTTTAACTTTTTGGTACATATTACCAGAATTGAATAACGATCATATTATTCATTTCCTGGATTATTGATTTCCTGGAAGGTAGCCATCAATTTTAATCGTTCAATATAACTGAAGCATGATTCAGTTTGAAATTAGCATGTTCCATTCCACGAAACATCCCCCTAGTTCATTCAGCTGTAATTCTTCGAAGTGTTCCATTTCTGAACGCACCCTCCCGTGTCTTTCAATTATTGACAGAAAAAAGGCGGCAATCAGCTACTTGCGGGAAACCATAGATAATGATCTGATTTATTAAATTGTAATAGATCAGTATTACCAACTATATAATATTACACATATATTAACTTCCCTTGCTTTCGTGGAATTTTGATAGCTAAATTTTGGATCGTTTATCTTTGATTCCGTTCCTTAAGTAAAACGGAAGCGTATTTAGGTATTGTTTATTTATTTTTAAAATGATGGAACAAAGACGAGTTTTTACACATGTGTTTTATCTTAAAGATAAAAAAAAATCAAAGTGAATAAAAATAATGTTTGTACGAATGTTATAACTATAGATACATAATAGATAATATAACATTCTATTGTATTGAATAAAACGTACATAATGCGTAAATCAAATTATGGCTTAGTTCGGTTCTATAATGACTGATTTAATATGCCTAGATTAATTAGAGATCATTTGGTAGAATCGTGTGTCGGAGTAGTTGCGAATATTGTACATGTTACGTGCGTTTAACAAAATTTGTTAAAACATGATGTGCCTAGAAATGTAACAAAACGAACAGACATTAACATCATACTAATATTATAATTGTATATATAATTATGTTACCTTTATTTAAATGCTATTATATTGCATATTTGAATAATTCCGGGCATACATCAAAATGATTCAAAAGAAAAGCAGGCTGTGTAGCATTTCTCATTACTAGCGTCTATCAAATCATACAAATAATTCGTCCAAACAATTATAGTCAAAGTTACGCGTATCTTTACATAGCCTATATTTGAATAATAAGACAAATACAAAGATAATTAGGAGGACTGACAATAAGTACTTAGTGATTAAAACATCTAAAAATGTAGAATTTATTTCTATCTGTGACTTTGAAGTCGCATGAAACTAAAACTAGGTACTGAATTTAATTAATGAATTTATATCTGCCAAATACAAATAACCTTGTATGTACAATATATACAATTCAAATAAATATCTTAAAAATAAAGTAAAAAAAAAACAAATTATCTATTAAAATTTAGGTTTTAATAGAAGTATCTTAATTACAGGTAAAACAAAGAGTCTAAATCGCTGTCTCTTGGGAGAGACAAAAGAAAGGATTAAAGTATATTTATAGTCCAGTAGCCTTTGTACATTTATAATCAACCCCTAAAATAATTTTAATTCTGCGTGAGATAGGTATTTTGGAATGCCTCATGTAAATGTTACCACACCATGCAAATCTGAAACAGAAGCGGATGTCATTACCTTTATATGGCTTTAAAAGATATGGCGGTTGTGTCTCCGGAGTCTAACCCCTTAGGTAATGAAACCCCATTACCTTCTCTGTGATGTTGGCGGTGGTGTCTCCGTAGAATCCCCAAGGATTTCATTCCTACACTACAGATAAGTAGTGTTAGGTACAACGTGATATGCCGGAATTTGTTTCCGCAACATTTGTACTCACTCACTAGGTAGGGAACGAACATTATTTACAAATTTGATACCACAAAGCCGGTTTACTATTCCTAATGAATGCTCGCGAGTATGTTTTCGCGTATCGTATGTTATAATTATATAGTAACGTATAACCAGAATCATTAAAGATAGGATTTAAATAACGGCATGTTCTTACTTTAGTATAGTAAGGAAGGAAGAAAAACATCCAGTTTAATTTATTCTTTTTTTTTTTTAATTTAGTACGGAAGTAGCAAACGCACCTGCAGCCCACCTGATGGTAAGTGGCTACTGCCGCCCATGGACATCTGTAATCAACCCTAGATAAGATCAAAGTCTCACCTAAGGTTAGCCACGGATGTGTTGCTACCCCTGAGGACTAAGACGGAAAGCCTTGGAAGATTATGTCTCCCTTACCATACCTTTCAGATCAGAACACAACAACGCATAACACTGCTGATATTAGGCAGAAATAGATGTGGCGGTGGTGCTTCCGGAGTCGAACCACAAAGAGTTCTACCACATTCTTCTTTCTCTACGTGTTAGTAAAATAGTTTCGATATTAATAAGTAGTTACTACGTGTTTCAAATAAAAAATAGTTTATTATGAAGATACTATAATATGTCGCAGTGTTCTTCCATAATCATTGTTATTTTTAACGCTTTTTTAGGAATTCCCCAGAATTCAGCCGTCATTACTATTTCTTATTTTTAATGATTCGAATAATACCCGTTTATTTTGTCGGTGTTGTTCAAATTTGTGGCTGAGAGTGATGATTAACGTGTTACGTTACCTTAAAACGTTACGTAGTCCTGAAAATTAGATGAGAGATCGGTATCTATGGTATCAGGTTTTAATTCTAACATTCTCACATTAATTTCTATGAAAACCGGGAATGTAATTAATTTGATGCGCTGGCTTCATTATGTTGAAATTTGAAGTGGTGTTTTATTTCTGGTAGGTAAATATGACCGTAGTGGTACTAATGATAATGATCAATACGTAATATTTATCTAGCGAAATGTTGATAAAGTTTTAGAAGTTAAATATAATTTATGTAGATTATTGTTCTTGTATGACGAGCTTTATAGACAGCCTTTTGTAACGTGTTTCTGGATGGAATTATAGAACTCTTCCTAACAATATTTAAGCATAAAAAACAGCCAACATGTATAAAAAAACCTAAACACTGTCTTGTAGCAATATTGTCTGAAACTTACTATATTTATAGCGTAAATCTAACATAAAAACACGCACATTTATACAAAAACATTCAGTAATAGTCGGATAACAACACTTTTTTGGAGCGTGTGATGGGTGGAATGGCCTTTGTCAACTCACATTTGCTTTATAGCTAGGTGGTAGAAGTTTAACAAACGCCTTAAAACTGTACCTTATGATCAACGGTATTTTAATTAGGTAAGTATCTCTTCAGATACGTATTTTTTTAATCTAAATAGGGAAACTTAAGCCAGTTCAGCTTTTAGATGCAACGAATTCACCATCGCATGGACATTTACAACATTAGGGGAATTATCGGTATCGCCAGCGAGCTGTTTGTTGTTTTCTTTTGTCATGCGAATTGTATATGATGTAATTTATCGGAAATTAATAAGATTACTTGACCATTAGTATTGTTGCTCTGGAAAAATAAAACTAATCTACTTATTCCATCTCATTAACTCCAATACGTGATCCAACATTGCTATTATTTTATATTAATAAAAATATAATGACCACAAGTCTCGAATGTCCCGGACGATCTGAGGCTCGTTAGGGGAGAACTTATTAGGACCTAACGAGATATCATTCGTGACGAGCCGCATCGTAACGATACCGCCGGATTCAATTACAGGCTTTGTTTTCAATTTTGAATTAAAAAACTAAGTGACTAGTTAGGTTTTACGTTGTTTTACAAATAAACTTTATATGTTACTATTGGGGTTAACATTTTTTTTTTGCAAATGAGGTCATTCTAGGAAAATAAAAAAAAATCTACTGACATCTATGCTACAAAATAATGAAAAATAATTTAAATAAATGTTAGCTTACTACATACTCTCGCAGTCGGCGCTTATCATTATATATTTCACTGGATCACGACTAGGAAACTTCGTCCAATAAGAGCTATTAGGTACTATTTTTGTATTTTGAAATGTTTGTTTGAAACGTTTGAAATGTTGATTTATCTGTCGTCGCTTCTAACGCCGTCTGGTGGACGTCGGTGATATGCGACTTTTTGTAATGATTTTAAAAAAGTTTTAGAAAGTCGTGGATAATTGGATCAGGGTTTTTTAGTGAACATATATTACACCTAAAGGGATATGATGTTAAATCATAATGACAAAGCGGGCAGTTTCTATCATTGGAAAATCGTGATCCAAAATAAATAAATGGTCAAATGTATACTTAATAGATATCGAATTTTCTGTGAATTTTAACTATCGACTATTTGACATTAATTTTGATATTCATAGGTAGTTTGTCAAACTTGCCGAGTACTATTTTAGTAATTGAAAAGCTAAAAAACCCCATGAGTTACAGCGACTTTTCCTTTACTATATAAGCATGTGCTCATTATTTTATTAATTGATTTATACATACTTATAGATAAAGGCACTATAGAAATTCAATCAGAAATCCAACAAAGCCGAAATAAGTCCTTGCGCCAGTTATACTTTCACCTTTTACTATTTATTACCTCCTTAACAATTACCTAACTTTAGCACTATTTTTCCGAATATTCCCTACATGTCGCTCAATTACTTAATATCTTTACAGAAGAATGCTCCTGGTGCAACAAGAGCATTACCAGCGAGAGTGGAGCCTTGCAGCAAGCGGGCGCTGCGTTCTGCTCCGAGCTGTGTTTTAGCCAATCACGCCGCGCTAACTTCAAGCGAGCGAAGACATGTGATTGGTGCCGTCATGTGAGACACACCGTCGCATATGTTGATTTTCAGGTTGGTTTTTTAACAGATCCATTTTAAAAAGAATAAAAGTAGTTATGGTAAGGCTAAGTAGGTGATGGTAAGGTCTTCCCTCCACCAAGGTCAGATGACTTCTAGACGGCGGGTAACCACTTCATTCAGATGGCTCAGGATCGATCGGAGGTTAGGCTGGGCCTGTGTCCAGCAGTGGAATGTCAAGGGCTGACTGATGGATGGACCTATATTACCTGAAACACATTACACATGCGCCTTTGTGAATTGCAATATAGGCATATACTTAGCCCGAGTTTATTTACTAAATTAGAAAGCCTCAGTTCGGTCTGGTGTTACAAGGCGGACTATAGTGAGTTCTATTTTTGATATCAACAACGCAATCATACTTATTTGTTATTTGTCGGCTCACTTTTATATGTGACGACCAACTTAGTCCTCGTGAGTTGCAACGCATCTGTGATTCACTTTAGATAGAATTTCTGTTCTATATGAAGTTGCTTACACATGCCCATGGGCGACAGTGACCACTTACCATCAGGTGGATTGCATGCTCGTTTGCTATTTCTAAATTAAAATTGTAAAAAAAAATTATACATAACCCTCTCATATAAAATCTTAGGATATCTTGCAATCTTGTAATTGCATTAATAACATTTGGTCTATATTTATAAAAATTAAAATTCATGTTTTTCTCTTTCCAGGATGGTGCTACACAGCTACAGTTCTGCTCAGATAAATGCCTGAATCAATACAAAATGCACATCTTCTGCCGAGAGACGCAGGCGCACCTCGATCTCAACCCTCATCTGGTGAACGCTTCGTCAT
>MOOZ01003235.1:142397-156804 GCA_002930495.1 Cecropterus lyciades
CGTCCTAGATTCCCCCAAAACACTTATTTCAGCGCGAATTGACGACCCGCGTGGCGGAGCGGTCACCATACCGGTCTGACATGCAATGGGTCCCGGGTTCGATCCCCGGCCAGACAGACATCTGAATGATGAGTTTAGATNTCTGGGTCTGGGTGTTTGTGTATACGTCTTTGTGTGTCCATGGCACCCACGACACAGGAGAAAATCCTACTGTGGGGCTATGAGTGTAGAAAGCGTTTTTTTAATTCAAACTACATTTCGCGTATAATGACTTTACCGTAAAATCCCAGAGCATTTAGTTAATTAACGTCCGGTCCGGTGCGGTTTCGGACACATATTCATGAACCTCAGCGCTGTGATATAAGTACAGTACGTATGCTTCACTCGCTTTCATTAACATACCAAAAGTCGGTGTACTGCTTGCTTCTAGAGCTATGTTAGTGTCGGGCGGTCTATAGAGTTACGAGTTCGATTTTTGACGCCTCTTGGTGAATTTCGTCAAAGTTCGCTACGATTTGCAGCGAGATTAGACAACATAAAAATGCTTGCAGTTTATTAAGTAGGTTGCAAGCATTATATTGTTTCACGCTTGTGCTTGAGTCTTCTCTCAGAAGAAGGGCCATAGTTCATCCTGACAATCAAGTGCGCATTCGTAGATTTCACACGTCTTTGATATTTTTAAAAATAACTCTGGGACATGTAGGTTTTATTCCCGATGTTGTTCGTCATTAAAATATATGGAAGTTAATTCTTATCAGTAGATTGTAGCATTGTCCTTACTCCCGCTATTTGCAAATTATTAATATCCTTATTCAGGCGATTCCGTTGTACAATATCCTGTGAGCACTTTCAACAAGTTACTGCCGTCAAAAGTTTTACAGCGAGGCGGCAGAGCTTGAACTGGCGTGTTGGTGTAGCGCGATCCAACTCGGTCCTCGGGGGTTGCGAAGTAAACGATCTCCAGTCCTAGCGCAGTGTTGCTTAATAATGTATTACGGTATTCCGCAATGTTCACTTAACGACATGTTCCTGGTCTTGTTTCGGTATCATAAGAATTTATAGAAGGTTTAAATCTGATTTTTAACGGCCAGCGGGAGGGACTACGGATAAGTAGTCACTGCCGCTCAGTATACCATAGCTCAGGGATTCCTTCTGATCTTTAAATTTTCTACATATTGTTATTGTTTTTTCATACATATGATTGAAGTACCTAACGAGTACGCAGTGGACTTGGTGATAAGTGGTCACTGCCCCCTGTCGACCACTATAATCAAATGCGTATAGGACTCCTGAGGACTATGGTCGCTTGACTTATATAGTCACTTATATAGTGAGCATCCACACACGTCCATCGAAATGCAAGAATTTCTTCCGGGGTTATAGGTGCTCCCCGGTCGAACTGTTCTCGTTCCACATCTTGGCTAACATAGTTTTTTGACTAAAGCTCTTTTTATAAAACCACGTACAGCACATATACAGCATATTTAATCATTCGTTTGATCGTTCAATTAGACGATGGTTGTTTTTATGAAAATTTGATGATCTGAAGTATACACCATCTCTAAGATGCAACAATGTAGGTAGAGAAAGGTACGGGTTAGGTGAAACAGTCAGATTTTTAAACATAACATACAAAACAAAGTGTAGCGGCTGATATCCAACGATAATCGGGACTGACAACTTAACGTTTCATAGGGGTTAAAAACCTAAAAAGAGTTCATCCACCTTCAAATTAATTCATTAGGGGAGTTTCAGCCCTCATTCGTTCTATTCGTGACCCCCATTTTGTTCCTGTTTTCCACGAATTATTTTTCATTATTCATTTAAGAAAATCATCCCTGCAGCTACACTTATGTCATATAATTGATTATGCGATTTAAAGGTGGTAGAACCCTTTGTGTTTTGACTTTGGAGGCACCAACGCCACACCTATTCCTGTCGCATAACAATAGTGTTAAGCAATGTTGTCTTCTGGCGTGAAGAGTGTGATAACAGAGACGCACGACGTTCGAAATCCGAGGCATTCCGACTTAGTCTTCAGGTGTAGCAACGCACGTGTTACCGACCTCAGGTACGACTCCAATCCTATCCATCCAGGGGCGGCAATAGCAACTTACAATTATTCTCACCGAGTGTACTTGATAGTCGTTTGATACTCCCATATTATATTTTTTTTATATATATTTTTGTGTATCCTGCAATATGAGGAAAAGTGACGTGGTAGAAAATCTTTGCGCAATATAAATCGTGGTCAAAGTTTCTTTGTACCTATTTCATATAATGACTTTTATCGTATCACTGCTTCGCTGAACCCCAGCGTTTAGTTAATTAACGCCGCGCCCGTCGCGGGACTGCGTTTATGTAATGCCGGAGCCTCACATGCCTTGGTAGCTGTATTTGGCAAAATATTACTACTACTTATGCTTCACTAGGCTATCCCTGCGGCCCCGCCCAATTCAGTCACGTTTATCACCATTATCGTCACGTCATAAACTGTGTGTCAAACAGCGACAAAAGAATGAGTAATAAATACACATACATCACCACAAATTTCCATATCTCAACATTTATAATATTAGTAAGGTACATACAAACCTTTCACACATAATTTCTACTACTACTACTACTTATGCAACATACACACCATCCACATCCGATCTCCGGATCGGATCAAATTCAAAGCGGATCGGATTTAAACGAATAATCATCGCTTGATCGTATACGCTCGCGATGTGCGATTCTTTCGTTTGATCCGATTCCTAGGCTCGTAACGGATCATGATGTCGCGTTCAGATCTGCTAATCGGATCGAATGCCATTGGTCCGATATTCAAAAGATAGATCATCGCTTGACGGGTATGTTCGCGATTCGATCTTTAGATAAATGGATTCGGTTCGGTGCATTACTACCATATGAACTGCGTTCTAGAATATTTTGCTACCAATCGATCTTTTGTCGTATCAGTCGTTCCCGTTTTTGAAAAGGGTAGGGACGGTATTTGGATTGAGTCTTTCGATGTTTGGCTAAAATGTGACAGACGGAAATCGTATTGGTTATATTATGGTCTGCTGATGGTATTGTTCGTCTCCGGTAGCACTACCGCCACGCTTGTCTACCTTACATTGTCATTTGTTAGCTGCTGCTGTGTTTTGGCTTAAAAAGCGTGGTAAAGAAGTGACACTCAAGGCAAGGCCATTTTTTTAGTATTATAGAAGTAGTAAACGATCATGCGTTCCACCTGATAGAAACTGGACTCTTCCGCCCATAAAGACCTGCAATCTACTGCAGAGAAGATTAGATTCCTACTTGAGGTTGGCCACAGTTGCGTTGCTACTCTTGAGGACTAAAATGTTTGGATCATATGAAATTGAGACAGAATTATTTATTGTATTTGCAAATATATCGCGTGGAACAAGTGAAGCCCCATTTTAATAAACATATCTATACAACAAGTATTCTATGTATGCCACACATGCCTCTTCCACTGGAAATTCCTAAGTAGTAGAAAGCTTACCCAATATACTACACCGTATATTTTTATTAGATACTTCATGGAAGAATTGTGGAACTTCTTGTAATTGAATTTCCATTACCAGTTCTTTTCTTCAATATTAGTTAAGGCTTTATGAAACTATTCCCAAATCACAATGTATAGTACCTATATGACTATGTGTAACTGTAGCCTATATGACTATGTATGACTGTAATTTTAAAGAACTCTTAAAATTATATTTACCAGATGATAGAAGCATTGTAGTTTGACCGGGGAAGTGCCCCCACCATACCTATTCATAGCGTGAAGCAGTTCTTCGTTTCGGTGTGGTGTGGTTCTTATATATGAGGCTATCATCTTAGTCCTCGGGAGTATCAAAGCATCTGTGATCTATTTGAAGACGCTAACAGAGGTCCATAGGCGGCAGTAACCACTTGCCAAACGACCTCGGGAAGGACGGCGGCATGTGTAGTCGCATACCGTCGTAACATCTGAAGGCACGGTGACTGCAAATGCTCACCGGGAAAAGCCCGTAAGGGGTATCGCGCTCGCAGGACTCCGGTTGCCTGCCACTGGAGATCCCGGAGTCATCCAGGCAGGGCTGAGGACGGAAACCGGGGGGGTTTTAGTGCGGTAAAAATCCCACATAACCCGGCGTTGCTCCCACGGCGTCGGGTACCCTTTGAAGGTTTCCCCCTCGTTAAAAAAAGGCGGCAGTAACCAGTTATCCTCAGGTGGATTGCATGCTTGTTTGCAACGTCTTCTCTCAGAAATGTCAACCGTACAAAACGATCGTCTTTGAGGATATAAATATTGAAGGTATATAAGGTCCTTGTTTATCTTTATCGTTAAAACAGAGGATAAAACATAAACGCTCTCTACACTCATAGCCCCACAGTAGGATTTTCTCCTGTGTCGTGGGTGCCATGGACACACAAAGACGAATACACAAACACCAAGACCTAGAACAGAAATCTAAACTCATCATTCAGATGTCTGTCTGGCCGGGGATCGAACCCGAGACCCACTGCGTGGCAGACCAGTACTGGGACCGCTCCGCCACGCGGGTCGTCAAGTTAGTTGGTAGTTCTCATAAGTCATACGTAGAAGTACATTGTCACTCACAATTAAAAACTTAAATATTATACAATTTAGTTCAGCGAAATTAAATCAGTGCGAAAACACCAGGTTTTGTATGTATGTTTGTATTTTCATATCCTTTTTCAGTTCTGTGACATAACTTATCGAAATTTTAATAAAAATCTTCTGAAGATAAATCAAAATCCTGATATATATTCACGATCAGCAAAATATCCTGAAATGTTCTTCCGAACCCAATTACTTGACGATCTTCTTATAATAGGTAGCTCTATAAACCGGATTTTCACTCGTTAAGAAATAATCCCGATGGATTTCAAAGAAAGAACGGATTTTTCTGCTAAGAAATCCTCTTGTTTACTCCAGGGATTATATAGTTTTTCAGTTTCAAGGAAGATTTACAGTTTAAAAAAAGGGTAAAAACAACCCGACCAATAAGATGTTTCTTTGTAGAAAGAAAATGCGAATAAGAAGAGGTTTTTTGAAATTGTCTGTGGATTTCAATATTATTTTTGAGTCTGTATTCTACATTGGTGATAACGTTACCGACATTAATTTAGTTTTTGAGAAAATGTTAGTTTTTTTCAAAGACTAAATTTGGTTTGCGATTTCATAATAACGTATCACGCAAGCACGAAATACATTTTCTTTTATTTTTCATTCTCGTCAACCCATTATTGTCCTACTATTGAGTACGGGTCTCCTCTCAATATAAATATCAGGCCGTAGTCCATCGCCCTGGTCAAGTGCGAATTAGTAGATTTTGTGAAGTCTACTGAAGTCTATCTTTGAGAATTTTTTGGCTAAGTCTCAGGTGTAAAGGTTACCTCACGATGATTACCTTCAACACTTTTATTACCTTTTTTTTAAACTCACGTTTTTTAAAAAATGTGTCTTTAGTGGTGCTTGCCTGTGATTCGAAACTCGGACCCTTGACTGAGAGGACAAGTTTCAATAATTTGGCTATCACTGCTTATTTTCTGGTATAACATCAGTCAAATAGATTTATGTCAATACGAATGTTGTTTCTCTCGTTGTATTGCGCACTTCTTTTGTAGTATAGCGTAGTCAGAGGTTGTCTGGAACAATAGGCGTGTCGACTTTTATACCCAAATTAGGCAGAATGTGCACGGGCATAACCATATGTGTATCAATGTGATCGCTTCACATGTGTTTTTTAACCGACAAGGCGACTTCAAAAAAGGAGGAGGTATTCAATTCGATTGTAATTTTTATGCTTGATACATCGAACCTTGTGGATAGGATGAACATGAACTTGAAATAAATATTAGGATGACATAATTTCAAGGAAAATATGACCTTCTACCTCGATTCTGATGATGTAGGGGTACTGCTAGCCAAAATCAAAGAAGCTATTTAAGGCTTACGAATATATAATAAGATTACTGAGCAGAAACATGCTATGAAATATTTGACCTTCAACTCCTCAAACCTGATGATGCAGAGTACTGCAAGTCTAAGTGACAAGAGTTAGCCATTTGGTGCTTAAGGATATATAATGAGATTGAGAACCAGAGACTACAACTTAACAAAATATAGAAACCGACTTCTATACCACTAAAAGCATAAATATATATAAATATATGTTGATTTGTTACATACACAGTGCATAGTACATAGTTCTGAAGTCGGTGCTCATATACTTGTAGGACATAGATTCGTCGTTGTAATCTAACAAAATATGTTGAACGCCTACTGTGTATGTAAGAAACCAATATATATATGTATATAAATGGTTTTTTTTTGTTTTTTTTTTGTGGTATAGAAGTCGGTTTCTATTTTTTGTTAAAAAAAATGATATGTTCAGTAAGTTCATTCAATAATTCAATATACATCAGTTATGAGCAAAAAGTGATATTTTGACATTCTGGATTTTGTTCCTTATTGAATTTTACTTGTTACTAATATATTAGTATTAGTAATAGTTTTATTATAATAAACGCGAATAAGGGATAGACGTGATTGTTTAAATAGTCGTAGTTTCAGGGTCTAGAGAATCGATATGAGCTACTTTTTATCCTGGAAAAATGTACGATGTCTATGAGATAGTATTTCAATTATATGCTACAGGAACATGTTTTTCGGTTAAGTTCGTAAAATAGAATCTTACCACATTTTACTAAAGGCTTGATCAATTCACACAGTAACGTAAAAAGATTCAAATAAAAAATGGGAATTCCGACCGTGTGTTCCCTCAAGTGTGCCGTGCAATAGAAAAATAATATTTTGTTTAAATCCCCCTACTTAACGTAGACCTCTTGGATTCCGATAACGTTTTTGTTCTTTTGAGATTAGGAGCAAGAATTTGGTTCTCTAGTTTTGCCACTAGATGGCGCTTTACGGTGAGCATACCGCGGTATAATTTCGTGACAGCTTATTTAAACGGATACTTAATAAATGGCATTAACTGGCGTTACAAAACGATTTGAATTAAATTTAATTTACACAGAGGTGACACCTGTCTAGATAAGCTTGGAATGTTAATGTTGTCTAGCAAGAGAATTACATTAAAATGATTTGATTATTTTTTATAAACTAGTTTTGCCCCGCAGTTTCACTTGCTACTACATAAGAAACAAAGAAACAAACAAGCAAACATAGCGTGATGTCATATAGCATATTGCCTTCCTCAATAAATGGACTATTCAACCCTTTTTTTTCAATTCGAAACAGTAGTTCTTGAGATTAGCGCGTTCACTGAACAAAAATTCTTTAGTTTTATAATATTAAAGTAAAATAATAAATATTAAATTAAGTATAGGTTTAAATTTTATGTACACACAATAGAGACAAAACTAAACAAAATAAAAATTGTACTGTACAAACTTCGGTTTAAAGAACTTTATTCTCATAAACACAGTACAGTGATTTTTACAAATTATTATTTTATTCTGAAAATATTTATCTAAGAAATTTCTTTCAGCAGACCTGAGAGTGTATAGTAGCTACAGGCAGGATTTGTAGATTGAATGTGTTATGATCAAACATTGTCAAATATGGTGTAACAACAACCTCTACACCTATCTGCCTAATTACATCAGTGTTAGGCGCCGCTGTGTTCTGGTCTGGTAATTAAACCTCAGGGATATGCATCTGTGGCAGGACTCACGTAATCTTATTGAAGTTTATTACAGATGTCCATGTCCAGCAGTATGCAGACTTTATGCCTGTTTGCTACTTCCATATTAAAAAATAAAAACATATACAAATAGAAGATTAAAATCATCGTCAAACCATCAATGGCCCGCTGCCGGGCACGGATCTTCTCCCAGAATGAGACAGTAGTAGAGCATAGGACACCGTGCTGGCCAAGTGCGAATGGGTAGACAGACGTTTAAAATGCTTATGGCAAAATAAATAAAATTCCTAAATAACTATAACGTAAATATTCATACATTCATATATAAAAATACATATGTTGTTAGAGATAAGAGAAATTCTTTTCATTCCAAGGATTTCGTTAAAGACGTATTCAGATGTCTGACATTCTGTCAGGTTCGTAGAGACCGCTGTTAGACTAGATTAGAGATCCGTGTTCCACCGTCGTCAACTAACGAATTAGGAAATCTGTCCACGGAGATTGGCAGTGACTGAGTGGAACTCGACAATCGCTAGCTGGTAGAACATAAATTATTTGTTATCTGTGTAAATCGAATTGGTCCGCTTGTGATTTCAGATCACTGAACTTTGGTAAGCTCGCTTGCACGATTTTATAATACCAAAACAATTACCAGTGCCCATACTGTCTATACAATTTATGTATGAAAACATAAACGGTTATAGTTTTGAGGTTCGTACTACTCGAAACTCGTACTAAGAGCACAGTAAGGTTGGACTACTTTGCAACAATATGACCAACATGTAGGTATAATGACACACTACCATCTATTATCATAAGCATTCGTTTAATCTTAGCGGAAGTCTTATTCAAGACAATTTTGATGTGTAACATCTATAGGCGCACGTAAACCTAATTGTTGACGTGGCGATCGTCATATCGTATTATAGCGCCATCTATACAGACATTTTCGGATGTTCGGTGTTAGTTCGATTTAGTGCGGGGTACTGTTCATAGGTGGCGTTATTTTCATTTTGCTATATATTTAGTTCCTGTTGCAATCTTGTCTTTTATGCATATTACTTGTACAAGCACGATGTTTCACATCTGCCTGGCGTCTCATGACGGCTATTTTTTATTTATTCGAATTGAATCAAAATATGTTTTTTTTTTTGTAGCGGCGTTGATTACAACATATTGTTGATTATAGCGTCGTGGCACCGTGATTTGATACCATACTAAGACTTAAAATCTTCCCGATTATATCGTTTATGTTATTTCGCTTACGATCATATCACGGGCCATACGGTGTGAATTGAAGGTGGTATAACTTAGAAGGTGGGAGAACTTTTTGTGGTTCGACTCCAGAAGCACCACCGCCACTCGTATTTCTGCCTCATAACAACAGTGTAATGCGCTGCTGTGTTTTGGTCAGAAGGGTGTGGTAAGGGAGACATACTTATCCGAGGCATTCCATCTTAGTCCGCAGGAGTAGCAACGCTTGTGTGGCTAACCTTACGTGAGACTTCGATATTACCTAGGGTTGATTACAGATGTCCATGGGCGGCAATAGCCACTTACCATCAGGTGGGCTGCATGCTCATTTGCTATGTGGATACTATAAAAAATAAAATAAAAACAATAAGCAAAATTCTTATATTTCTGCTCGATCCATTTCGGAACAATGAAGAACAAAAGCCTGTGTAACATTTCACATAACGTATTTAGGGATTTTAAAACTTCTGACATAGGTTGATTAATAAATCGTACTTTGCAATGCCTACCCTAACGTAATCCAGGGCTACTCATGCCAAGCAGAATGACTTGAAGAGGGTTGCAGCTAATACCACCATCATGTAATGACGTGTATACTTATTGCTTGTATGCGTTACAGATGCATACATACATACACACACAAGCAAAGTAAGGGCATCCGTATTGCTAAAATAACAGTAGTTCTAAAATTAACCTAACCTTATACCATGAATTGCTACGCAGTTACATCTAGTATTTTTTACCATTAAACGAAATGATTTTGAGTTAATAAGATTTCCAACGACTAAGTACCTAATCTATATTTATAACTCAGCCAAGAGTTACGGTATACTCGATTGAATCCATACCTGAAAAATAAATCATGAAAAAATATTGGTTTCGAGTCGACAAGATATATCCGCAAAATTCGGATTGTCGAATATTTTGTTAAATTCTAATGATGCAAATGACAGTCGCCATATTGGCCACCCGGATGTCATCTTAATAATAATAATCTTTATTTGCTAAATAAGGTACAATATGGTGTTAGATTAATACATTAAATTCTTGAGTTCGTTAAGGTAGATTCACACGTATTAGTGAAGTCACACTGCCGTCCGGTCCTGCACAGTACCGCCATATTGTCTATGAACACATCCCTGTAAGTCAGAGTACTCTCTTCTTTATTGATTGAGCTGACAGAACAAACAAATTCAGTCTTCATATTTTTCCCTATTCATTTTATTTAGTTTTGACGTTTCATGTAATTTGAAGATTGTGTATTATGAGTCACATTTTACCCAAGCGAAGCCCGATGAAATGCGACTCATAAAATCATCTCGTGATTGATTAAAATCATCGCGATACTTTGATTATAGGATAAAAATAAAAAAGCTTCTTTTTGAGCTTGAAATGTGGGTTGGTATCAACTATTTCTGTGCCTACGCGTAACTTTCGTTCTTAGCCTCATGTTTCCAGTTGGCGGTTGGACTAGTTGGAAACTTAGGTAGGCAGAGATATTTCGCGGCTATAAGGCTAGTTTTGCATGTAGCGTTTATCGGTTTATGACTTCAGATAATGGCCATTGTTGTTGTCGCGTGTAATCGTCTGCTATTAACTGTCATTGTTTGTAGTAATAGTTGCTATTATGAAACTTTCTATGTTTACATCAACCACTATAAGGTAAGCGGTGATTTAAATGGTACTGGCGTTCCATTTTTCAAAACTTTGAACTAAAATTTTTAAAAATAATTGTGTTTGTAACACATTTACATTTTTTTATACCGAATCATATCTATTTAGTTAGAATTTTTATACGATTTGGTCTGCAATTATATGTAAGGTTATGTAATCCAAACACCCTGTGCGAACAAGGCCTAAGTTATAGAAATTATACCAAACTATCGTTGAAGATGTTGATATTCCGGTTAGCCGCAAAATGTCTTGAGGTAAGTGGTATTGAGGCTCTAGATTTTACGAGTAGGTAATAATAACGAGTATCAGGTAGAATCGTCATTTCTCTATCGGATATTCTCGCTTTAAATCTCTATATTGAGCATATCTATTACGTGGATTTCCTTAGTTTATGCCCGGGTCAGATGCAATTATTGGATTATTAGTATGTAAAAAATTTGTTACATTTATAGACCTTTTGTG
Source organism: Cecropterus lyciades (assembly GCA_002930495.1). Classification (NCBI taxonomy): domain Eukaryota; kingdom Metazoa; phylum Arthropoda; class Insecta; order Lepidoptera; family Hesperiidae; genus Cecropterus; species Cecropterus lyciades. Next base: position 153,479 of record MOOZ01003235.1, read on the forward strand.
GTAACAATATTTTGAAAAGTTAAATTCTGTTGGTCATTAGTGAGCATTTGTAAGCTGCTTAGGTTAACCATGCTAATCATGTGTTTACGGGTTAGGTTAGGTTAGTATACTTCACAAACTTTTGAGTAAAAAGGTTTTTTGGAGAGTGATAGGAGCACTGTGGTCGCAATGGGGGCCATCACCATACTTTTTTCTACCGCGAAGTTCTCGTGTTACGCAGTTACACCTAGTTTTTTTTTTACCATTGTGTGTGTTACGGTGGAAAGATGCCTGCTGATGTACATACGAGGTGACCATCGCAGGCGTGACAACGATTTTGTGATCTCCGTTCCATATGTGGGGTTGACCGATCTCCATACATAGCATTGACCACTTACCATCAGCAAACGTTTTTTACTTGCATCTTATATAAAACACAACATAATTCTCAGACCCTTACGATGTTTCGTAATTAAAGTAAGAGGTTTTATGAAATTGTGACCTTACATTTCAGATACGGGCGAATGGAAAAATTATCTTTTTAAGCCAGTTTTTTAGCCATCTGTTTCATAATTGAGTGTAATAGTCGTACGATTTTTAAATGATTTTCGTGTTTAACGTATTGTCAGTGTGAGTCTGTGTGACATTAGATCTAATTATCATTATTTCTTTATTTCGTACGCTTGATCACGTAATAGATGAACAACCATAGAAATATTACATATTCTAGGTAAGAATTTCCGATATCTAGTTTATTGTAGAAGTCAGATAAATGAAGCAATTCCATGTAGATATCACGTACGTGTATTGATATGTATGAAATGTAGTTTATAGCTGGTACTTGTGAGAGTCCAGTATATTTCCAATTCGAAAGATCCGGGTTCGATCCAAGAAAAGGATTTATGGTTTAAGTCTTCAAACCATTATTGTCACTGCTGGGCACAGGTCTACTCTCATAATCAGATTGTTGGACCATAGTCAGCCGCACTGGTCACGAGAGAATTGGTAGAGTTCACACACTTTTGAAATTTTTTTTAGGGAACCTGGTTATATATGTTTCTCCACGATATACTTATTCGATATAGCAGTGATAATTAATTTGTAATAGGCACATTTATAAATATCAGTTGTTGCGGGGATTCCAACGTTCCCCTCAATTGAGAGGCCGGGAAAGAGAGGAGATTAATTATTACAAAATAAATATAGGACTAGATATATTCCGCGGTATTACCCGTTTAAAGAAATATATACCTAAATTTAAACTGTAAATAACTTTCGATAGAGGTGATTGATTTTAATGAAACTACTATGATTTTACTGAATGCTAAATAATGATTATTTAAATGGGCTTTAAATGTATAATCTATTCTTCAAATTAAGTAGATTTCTTTAATTTCAGTAGATTTCTTTTGGAAAGGTAGTAACAACCTTTTGTGTTACGACTCCGGGAGGACAACCGCCACTCCTATTTACACATTATTATTCTGCCTTATAAAAACTGTTAAGCGCTGCTGTGTTTTGGTCTATACGTCTGGTAAGGAAGGCATACTTTTTTTGTTCTCGAGGAGGAAACCTTCAAAAGGTAGCCGACTTCGTGGGAACGACGCCGGGTTATGTGGGATTTTTATCGCACTAAAACCCTCCCAATGGTCGTCCTCAGCGCTGTGTAAAGGACTCCGGGATGGAGGAACGGGAAGTCCAAGCGTGATACCACTTTCGGGCTCTTTCCCGGTGAGCATTGGCGCTCACTGAGGTCATTGAGCATTGGCGTATAATGTAGTGTTTACGATGGCATGCGACCACACATACCACAGTCCTTCCTGGGATCGCTTGGCTCTAACTCCCACTCTTACCGCCTGCAACCCCAGAAGTCCCCTTTTGGTCGTCTCTTACGACAGGCAGGGGATACCGTTGCCCTATTCTGGTCCCGGTACTACAAAGACAAAGGGAGACATACTTATTCAAGGCGTTACAACTTAGTCCTCAGGAGTAGCAACGTATTTGTGCCCAACGTAAGGTAAAAGTCTGATCTTATCTGGGATTGATCGTAGATGTACATGAGCAGCAGTAGCGACTTACCATCAAGTGGACTGCACGCTCGTTTGTTGACAAAATATTTAAAAGATTTAAAAATTATGCTCGGTCTCCAAACTAGTGTTTCACAAATATATCCAATGTACAGACACGGGGAACTATCATTACTATTATACGTATTATAGATGATGAATGGTTTGATGAATAATATTCTAAACAGATAAAATTAAAGTAAAACTAAATGAATTACGCCGTAGCTGCGAATCGGATCGTAAAATGTAAATACGGATTAACATACAGAGATATTATGAAAGTATCGTAAATTTAAAACGGCGCGCCACAGCAAATAAATTTCAAGATCAACTAATCAGATACAGATAAATAATTAATAATATAGCGCTTAAACACACAACATGTTTACTATAATATAAAATTCGGCCTCCCAGTTTTAGATATGAGATTTTTATTAAGTACTAGCTGAGCTCGCGGTTTCGCGGTGACATACATAAACCGAAATTTTATATCTCATTAGAAAAAAAACCCCGATTTTGAAACATTCTTCATTGGTGCTCCGCTCCTGTTGGTCTTAGCGTGATGATATATATATATATGGCCTATAGCCTTCCTCGATAAATGAGCTATCTAACACCGAAAGAATTTATCAAATCGGACCAGTAGTTCCTGAGATTAGCGCGTTCAAACAAACAAACTCGTCAGCTTTATAATATTAGTATAGATTAGAAATTAATTATCGCTGCTTTACGGTGAAGGAAAACATCGTGACTGTACACACTGGAGAGTTATCTAAGGTGTGTGAAGTCTACCAATTCGCAGTTGGCCAGCGCGGTGGACTATGGCTTGAAACTATCATTCCGGGAGGAGACAGCCAGCAGTGGAACAAAAATGGGTTGACGACGATATAATGAAACGACCCTTACGGTTGAATAATAAATGGAAAACGGCTCGCCACAGCAAATAAATAACAAGATCAACACACACCATTGTTTACTATCTAATTGCACTGATAGTGAAAATGTTTGAGCAATTAAACAAATATCAGCCATATTGTTCGCGGAATAAAGGGTATAATGGAGGAAATAGTGTCACTGATTAATATGCAGTATTCATTGTAATTTCAACGCATACATTTCGTTTACGTTTGTTCGTGTTTTGTTTATTTTTTGCACGGTGACATGTATTGTGGAGAAAGGTAAATTTGTGGATGTTTCCCTTTGACGACCCGCGTGGCGGAGCGGTCACCATACCGGTCTGACACGCAGTGGGTCCCGGGTTCGATCCCCGGCCAGACAGAA
>MOOZ01003239.1:8513-21823 GCA_002930495.1 Cecropterus lyciades
AGGTTCTATATTTTTTAATTTTTAAATACAAGTGGGAATTTGAGCAATTTGGTTGGCCAAATTTTGAAGCAGTTTTTTATACACCATAAACAAAGCAATTACTAGAGGTAGTAACAATAATAGGTAGTATAATAATTATACTACTAAAAAAGTTTAATATACATGATTTATGGTTTTAAACATTTCAATCTGCGATACAGTAATCGAGTCTACTTTTCCAACGTTTGGTACCACGCTTGGCAGGTCTCGGTGGCAATCTCACAAAGGGCTGACAAGGCTTTGTTCGTAGAGTCATATTCTGAAACAAACCATGATTATAAACCACTAGGCTATTCCCGCGGCACCAGCCGCTTTAGTCACGTTGACCACGGTAATGAGTATCACATGTGTTAATCTAGATTATAAACTATCTGTGTGCCAAATTTCAGCGAAATCCGACCAGTAGTTATCGACCACCAATCGAAGAGGGAGCTAATAGTTCTGACGATCCGACATACTTATATATGAGGCGAACATCTTAGTCCTCAGGAGTAGCAAAGAATCTGTAATTGACTAATACAACCTGCCTTATATGAAGTTGCTTTCAGTATAGATCTTTTTAATCCTTTTCGAAGTGCACGTCAAATACGAAGACGATTTTAATGCCTCCAATGCCTTAATTTAAATTCAACGGTTTCGGTTTGACGCGATTTAAAACACATAGACAAACAAACACACGAATTCCAAAATATATAGCAATATCAATTATTATATACAGATTCTTATACATTCAATTTTTTTTACAAATACCAGCGATATAGGGGACCTTTCTATGTTCTAAGAAACATTTGGAACGGATCTTACCAATGCTGGTTCTCTTGCCGAAAATGGAGCCATTGAACATGGGCTTCTTGTAAGTAGCTTCGGCCTGGTGAACGCTGAGGATCACGACCATGACGCAGACGAGGATGATGGCGGCGCGCATCTTGGATCTGTGGAAATAAAGATGGAATTGCCTGGTTTGACTGTGGTGTCTCTTCTGCAACAATTAGACATCTGTAATCAACACCAGATAAGATACGTCTTATTTGAAGTTGGCCACAGATGCGTTGCTACCCCTGAGGACTAAGTTGGAATGCCTCAGATAAGTATCTATGTCTCAACTATTTCCACCTGCACAAAGTTTAGTGCTGTTTGGTTTTGTTTTTAAGGGTGTAGGAAGGCAGAAATGGCCTTTTTCCTTTCTTCTACTTTTAAGGAACTTTAATAACCTTTGGTGGTTTCCTGCCTTATAAGTTTTATTTTTATAATACAGAAGTAGCGAGCGAGCATTCAGTCCACTTGTTGTGCCCGCTGCCGTATGGCTATCTGTAATCTTTCCTGCAGTTGGACACAGATGCGTTCCTCCCCCTGAGTACTAAATTGGAACGCCTCGGATAAGTATGTCTCCCTTGCTACATCCTTCAGACCAGACCACAGCAGCGCTTTTTCTATGCAACATCTGCAACACCTTTTTATGCCTTATAATAACAATTAACACTGTTATTATAAGGCAGAAATAGGTGTGGCAGTGGTGCTTCCGGAGTCGAACCACAGAGGGTCTATCACCTTCAGCCAACTTCAAAAGGTTGGTGGATAATCATGGAAATAAATATAAAGTTAACTTACATGGTTATCGTAGGATAAGTCGTAGTGAAGATGTGCTCTTCGATGGTTCAGCTGAACTGATGCTAAGTCGTAAAATTCTTCCCATTTTATACTTCGAGTCAGTGCATATGATAACACTCAGTAATCTCATCAAGATTCGATTATTGTAGAAATTGCACGGTAAATTTAATAAGTAAACTTCAAACGAATTCCCTGTGCAGTTAATGACATCAAGGGATATTGATATTATGTACACGAGTATCTAGATAAAAAGCTGCCCTCCCCTAGAAGAGAATCGGTCAAAGGTAAAAAAAAAATGATAGGAAAAAAGTTGACGTTGTATGAGAATTTTAAACATGATGCGAAAAACTTGTCTTTTATTTGTAATTTTCATCTCCACTATTAATGTGAGATACTCATTAAAACCACGGTTAAAACAATAAAGTCTCTACCTGCAAACATTTTTGATCTTTTTTTCAATGCCTTTCTTTGCAAGCGACTTCGGGAAAGACGGCGGTATTTGAGGTACCACCCACGGCGTCGGGTACTTTTATTCGGGGTCTTTTCCTACCTTTTTACAAATAAAAAAGGATGTTGTAGGAGGAGACTGAAGGACAACATCTAGGAGAACGTATTCCTTTGTTACTTCAATATCCACTGCCATCACCAACATGCATGCCGGACGCGTTGAATATTGGCAAGTAACCATTAGACGAAGCCTATGTCCGACAGTGTACCTCAAAAGACTCATGGATGCAGGCTCAAAAATTTTCCATCCCTTTTATACGCAGGTCACTGCTTGGACAGACTGACCTATGGCCCATTGAGTCAACTTTTTTACTAACATTACGACACCACCGTCCAATATTATACACTATACACATTATACAGTCTATCTGAGCAAGTGATCGCTGATGCCCGTCAATATACAATCAACATCAATTTATCTCGAGAAAGAATTATAAGTCTAGGTCATACATGAAGGCGTTTATATCCCTGAGCACTAAGTTTTATCGTCAAGTTGGGTCGTCAAGTTATCGAGTAAAAAAACTTTTGAATTAAATGAAATAATATAATATGTAGTATATTACACTAGATTGTTCCCGCGGCTTCTCCTGCTACGGTCACTTTTGCCACATTAAACAGTAATGAATGATGTGCATTTACCAGTAAACAGTATCCTATGTGTTAACCTAGGTTATACATTATCCGTGTTAATTCCAACAACATCCTACCAGTAGTTTTCGCGTGAAATAATAACACATCCTTACAAACTTTCACATTTATCATATTAGGGATAAACTTCCGAAAAGCGCATACCGCCGTTCCATCTGAAATTTGGTGTAATGACGTAATTTGACCTCCTGATCACGAATATCATAAGGAAAATTGGCGCAAACGCCATTTTGAATAAGAAAAACGGAGGAGAACCTCTTTTCGTTCGGTGTGTATGATCGCGCATTCCTAACCGATTTAGACTTTTTTTAGCTTTCGCCAGAAAGGGTATGTGTGTGTGTGTGTACAGCGGAGATTAGGACTGTGGGGCGTCACTCCCACATTTTTAACAACTCAAAACCTTCTCCGCTGTGTGCGTGTGTGTGAGTGTTAATTTACAGTTTCGTACAGGATCTAGTCTAGTGTAATTGAATTACTTTTGGATCAGGATTGAATCAGGAGGTCAAAATACGTTAGTATATCAAATTTTAGGTCGATAGGCGGTATGCGCTTTTCGGAAGTACACCCCATATTAGTAAGATATCGACTATGATATGTTTTTAGCGTTCCGTACCTAAAGGGTAAACACGGAACCCTCTTACTAAGATTCCGTTGTCCGCCTGTCCGTCTGTCTGTCACCAGGCTGTATCTCATGAAACATGATAGACAGTTAAAATTTTCACATGGTATTTTGTTGCCGCTATAACAACAAATACTACAATCAGTATAAAATATACGTTTAAGGGTCCCATACAACAAACATGATTTTTTGTCGTTTTTTTATAGATAATGGAAAGGAACCCTTCATGCGCGGGTCCGATTTGCACTTGGCATTTTTTTTTAGGATGTCCAAATACAATAATCAATTATTGATTAAGTAAACTTCGATCTAATTTGAATATCATAAAATTTTGCTAAACATATCCAAAGTAAAACATAAGTTTCCTTCATAACTTCCAAGATAACCCAATAAGTGCTTTCATCGAGTTTCAATCTCGTGTAATCATGGACTAATAAAGTTTAGTCCCTCGTGATCCGGCCAATATGTGGCGAGATTCAATAATCCATTAATTGAATGAACGGATAGCCACTGTTTTCAGAGTATAAAACGGCTTGGAGAGCGTCTTCTGGCATCAGTTACCAGTATCAACTCATCGTCGACACCGGCTGAAGAAGCAAACGACAAGGTAAGCCCTAAAAATGGGTAAAGTTCTTTGTGATTGATTGGTTGGTACCCTTGCCATTTTTACACGATTGAAGACACTGCCGCCCATGGACATCTGTTAACATTATGTAGAAAAGAGATTCTATCTGCATTATTTTACAGAGTTGAATCTCCTGAGGATTAAGATGATGGTCGCCTTATATGTTTGTGGACGCTGGCGACCACAAACATATAAGTTTAGATGGATGTTTGTGGTCACGCAAACGCAAGAACTGCTTCTGTTAGAAATAGGTGCTACGGTGTACCTCTCGGTCGAGCCATGCTTGTTCTACCACCTGACTTTTATTTTTTGTGCTTTGGTCCTGTGGTACAACTCCTGTTTATAGTAGCAGTTATACTGTGATTATGAAGAAATAGGGAAGTATTCCAAAGTTTTTGGGCGTAGCAATTTGAGTTTCTAACAAACGTCGTGCTTTATAGTGTAGGTGTTAGGTATTGAATGGAATCACAACTTTTCTCTTGGACGTCATAGGAGGCGACAAGAAACAAAATTCAGCAGAAAGGCAGCAGCGTCTAATTATGGTACCTAAAAGCCCACTGTAGTTAACAAAGATCAAAAATGATCGTCTCGTTTTGAAGAATTTGTCTTTTCTCGTCCATGATAAGATGCCCGGACCTCCTATCTACTTCAACCTACACTCCCGTCCCCTTCTTATAAAGGCATGATTTTATGTGAGCTAAAAGTGTCGAACTTTTGACTCACACTTTTGACTTTCTCGTTTGTCGGAGGACACAATATATTTTTTTTGTTTATACCTTTTATTCAAACCTATTTCTGATTTCGCAGATGATCAGCGCCGTGTCAAGAATCATCCTCGCTGTCATTGCAGTGACTGTCTTCTTATGCACGTTTGAGTTCGCTGAAGCCAACTACAAGAACGCACCAATGAACGGAATCATGTTTGGCAAGAGAGGGCCGACTGGTAAGCATTACTTACAATCTCTCTTACTATAAACTTTTTCTCCGACATGCATGATGCAATGCATGATGGTAAGTTACTGCCGCCCATGGACATCTGTAAGCAACTTCATATAGAACAGGGGTTCTATCTAAGTCGATCACAGATGTGTTGCTACTCCTATGGACTAAGATGGTCTCATCATATCCTCAGCGAAACGCAAGAATTACTTCACGCTAAAAAAAGGTGTGGCGGTGGTACCTTCCTTTTTTATAGTATGGAAGTAGCAAACGAGCATGCAGCTCACCTGATGGTAAGTGGCTACTGCCGCCCATGGACATCTGTAATTAACCCTAGGTAAGATCATAGTCTCACTTAAGAATAGCCACAGATGCGTTGCTACCTCTGAGGACTAAGATGGAATGCCTCGGAAAAGTATGTCTAACCACACCCTTCAGACCGGAACACAACAGCGCATAACACTGTAACAGCAGTAGTTAGGCAGAAATAATTCCTTCCGTCCTTCCTGGTCAAACTGTACTGGTTCTATCAACTATTTTAAGAGTTGCCATACATGTAATACGTTTAGATGATTCTTAGTACGATCATTTGCTCACTTTGTCGATTTTATACTATTATGCTTTATTTATTTATCAGACGCTCAAACTCTGTAAAAACACTTGTATTCCATGTGCTACATTCGCAGATCTGAAGCCTCAGAATAATTAAGCTGGCTATAGGAACTTTGTAATTTGTAATTGTAGAATAACTTTTTAAATCTCAGATCATGCATAATAAAGTTTTTCGGATTCTTTATTTTTAATAAAGTATAAACTTTTTTATAAAGTACGGATACGGTGTCATGGTCAAACATAACGCAAATACCAAAACAGAAATCTAAATTCATCTCAAATATTTGTTTGGCCGGGAATCGAACCCGAAACTAAGTACCACCAAACACACGAATAGTCGATATTATAATGCTTAAATTATTTATTTTTGCAGTCACAGAATATGATTCAAGGAGCAAAGCCTTCACTGCTCTTTGTGAGATCGCCACAGAGGCCTGCCAAACTTGGTTCCCGGCTCAAGAAAATAAGTAAAAATAGCGTCGAACACATCAGCTCTTGGACTCGGCATACAACACATAAATAAATATGAACTATTTTATACTTATAATTCGCTTTTAGATAATACATAATAAATGTAGAGTTGAGATTTCTTTATTTGAATAGACTGCGAAAATTATGAAATAAAACGTTCAGTGGTAATAAATGGGATTTCATTTGACTCTTTTTAATTTAAATAATATCAATGCTGTGATTTATTGATTTTTAGAATATTACGTAAAACGGAACGTTGCCCTTGACCTATATTTTAATTTTTCATCATGGCAACACCCGTGGGAACATTTTGATAAGCAAAACTTTCAATCTATTGTTAAACAGGCAGATGATTTTTTGCTCGAGTTGTTATGTAGAAACAATGCTCCCTTATTAATACGTAATGCTTGTAGAAGGGGAAATTTTCTCCTCATTAATTCGTTTAGAACAGACGTCGATAGACACTGTCGTATCTATTTTTGTAAATCTCAGCAATTGTACTTACTTTGACATATGTCAATAACACTTCAGTGACGTTTCGCAATTCGCATCAGAAAAATAGCAATTCGAAACTACCTACCTTAATTATTTATTCTAAAATGGATTTTCGAAGTTCTGAACACGTGGTGAAATAATAAAAAAGACAACAGTTTATATACTTGATAAATTGTTTCCAACAAAAACAATATGACGACGAAAGAACTTTACACGAAGGTAATTTTATCGAAATGCATTTACTTTGCCCTATTCTTTTTTTAAAAGTGCATATTGCATCCGGAATTTGTTTTTCGAATCGTCTTTTTGTTTTCTTTTTTATTTGTTGAAATTAATTGTCATAATGATTACACAGCCAGTGTTATAAATCAAGAGATTAGAGCACTCTCACTATCTGTGTCAGTGACTGAAATGATTATAAACACATGTAATGCCTATGAATAATTTATAACTCTGTAATTTCATGCCACTTTGGTCGTAATTCATACTTTTCATCTAAATACTACATTCAAATGAAATGATGATGTCATTGTATTTGTTTATATTTTTTGCTGCAATATGGAGGATGATAAAGGCTATATTTCCGGAAATCCTTATACAGCAATATGGCATATTTATTTTATTTGTAAAATAAAATTACAGTATTTGAAAAACTTGTATTTTCAAAATTGTTCCTTCCAATCTCTCATTGCTTATTTATGAATGCAACAAAATGAAATGATTGACAAAAATTGCCATTTTTATCATTGTCAATTTCTTATTGGACTCCTATTGGAATATTCCATTGGTAATTCCATAAAAAAGTTATACATAACTATTATACATCAAATCCTAATTTGTCTTTTATGGCATGTAATTTTTACCAATGAATAAATGAACTCACTTTTACAATATAGCTAATACCCCAGAAGAGAAGTAGTCAATATTTTTAATCAGTCAATATAAAGGAGACTAATCTTATGATAATAAATAAAAATTATATGCTAGATGCATTGTTATGATTGAGAACTAAGTTGTAAGATTTATTAAGAGACTTATTAACTTTCTATATTTGCCATGGGTTTAGCTTCGTTACAGTTACAAAAATGGTAGTTAGAGAGAAAAAAGCCTGGCTAAAATTTTTATAACATTATGCCGGGTTGGGGGGATTTGGAATATAAATACCTTGGAATTTGACAGGAAAAAAACAAAAGGTTGTTCAATTTGATGAGGTTTTGTGTTTAGAGCTGCTGAATTCTGGTTTGAACTGTGTGCTTTTAAGTGTTGGCTTGTGAAACATACTTATCGGAGTTAACCCAACCTAGTCCTCAGAGGTAGCAAGTGAGTGGTCACTCTCAGGTAAAACTTTGATCTTATGATGGACTGCATGTTATAAAAACAAATGTCAATCTGTTATCTTATCTGGGATTAATAAGAAATAGTCATTTTAATATTTTTAACAATGTTCCTAGTTCAGCCTATTTGTCTATGTTTGTTCTTTGGTACATGCTACAGCCCAAACGGCTTGATGGATTGTGACATATGACACATCAATAGAATAGTTTCAGTTTACAGAACGACATCGGCTGTATAACATTTAAAGATTTCACCTGTTTATAGGGAAAAGGGGCGGGAGCAACGATATGACAGATGGGTGTCAAATGAAAACTAAATTACAAATATACACTTGCCGATTTTAATTTTAGCAATTGATTTTTTCTTTATAATCATTTCTTGAATTTTACAAAAAACAGTTGTATAGCCTTAAATCTTTGTGATTGATTGCAACAGGGTGCCCGCATCTGGGTGGAGCACCCGATAAAGGTGTGGGAGAGTGCCACCGTGACAGCCGACTATAGATCCGGAGTGCTTATTGTCAAATTGGACCAATCTGGAGAGATCAAGCAGCTTAAGGTAATATATTTATGTTATTTACTTATGCTTAGTGGTGTCCTTAATAGCTCCACTCCCTCTTCCCGTGGATATCATAGATGATGAAGGGAAAACATTGCCACGTGTCCTCCTGTCCATTACCTATTGCGCTCACCAACACTCATGCTATGCTCCCCTAATAGGGGTTTTTGCCAATAGTCATCACGCCTGGTGCATGTTGGTGACCGCAGATTGTGTTAATGTTACATAGGAAGATGCTGGATTTTGTTTATTGTGGTGTCTTTACCAGGTGATAGAGATAATGTAGTTCAACCCAGGGCGGTACCATGGCCATAGCGTGGAGCAGTGTTTGCGTTTTGGTGGATGTGTTTGCTCTCTTTCAAATAAGGCGACCATCTTTGTCCCTGGGACTAGGAACGCATCTATTTTAACTTCAGGTAGAATACTTGTTCTATATGAAGTTGCTTACAGATGTCCATGGGCGGCAGTATCCACTTACCGTCAGGTGGACTGCATGCTCGTTTGCTGCTTCAATCTAATAAAAAAGTCGCATCCTAAGACTTCCGCGGCTGGATTTAAGTTCCTAATGTTAATGTGAGTATATCTTCACAGATAGCAGATGAGAAACGCATGCCACCACTACGGAACCCTTCGCTGCTGATCGGACAGAACGACCTCACCTCTCTCTCATACTTACACGAACCAGCTGTGCTTCACAATCTTAGAGTTAGGTAAGTATTTATTCATTTTCATACATATAAAAAAACGGCCAAGTGCGACTCAGGCTCGCGCATCAAGGGTTCTGCACCATGAAAAAATCACGTTTCTTGTATGGGAGTCCCTCTTAATTATTTATTTTTAGAGCACAGCGGTAACAGACATACATCATCTGTGAAAATTTCAACTGCCAAGCTATCATGATTAATGAGATACATTCTGGTGACACACACACGGACAGCGGATTCGTAGTTTCGTTTTTACCCTTAGTTTAAGAGCTCTCCCTCAAAGCTGGCGATGTATTGGCGCCTCCTCTGGTGTTGTCAAAATGTCCATAGGCGACGGTGACTACTTTCCATTTTTCTTTTTTATGGTAAGGAAGTAGCAAACGAGCATGCAGCCCACCTGATGGTAAGTGGCTACTGCCACCCATGGACATCTGTAATCAACCCTAGGTAAGATCAAAGTCTCACCTAAGGTTACCCACAGATGCGTTGCTATCCGTGAGGACTAAGATGGAATGTCTCGGAAAAGTCTCCCTTGCGACAACCGTCAGACCAGAACACAGCAGCACATAACATTGCTGTTATTAAGCGGAAATAGGTGTAGCGGTGATGCTTCCGGAGTCGAACGACAAAGACTTCTACCACCTTCAAACATAAAATAAGAAATATTGGAAATTGCACGTCCCATAACGCGGAGCGTTTGACGTAGTGTGTTACTCTCAACGTGACAAGGCCAGTATTTTTCTATAATTTTTGAAAGTATTGTCTGGCTGTCTGTGTGTTTGAAATCGCAAAAAGTACAGAATTTAATTTAAAGGTTTGTCAACATGTAAGTCGTCCGTGTCTTGATTTAACTTTTTAGGGTTCCGTAGCCAAATGGCAAAAATCGGAACCCTTATAGATACGTCATGTCTGTCTGTCCGTCCATCCGTCCGTCTGTCCGTTTATCACAGCAACTTTATCCGTAAACTATTAACTACTGAGTTGAAATTTGGTAGGTAAGTGTATTTTGTAAATCGCTTTCCGGATTATGTACAAAAATAAAAAATACATTAAATTGGGGAGGGGCTCCCCATACATAGAACTGAAACTCAAAAAATAAAATACATCTTACCTACACATGTGCCTATAGAAAGGTCTTCAAAAATGACATGGAGGTTTATAAAACCATTTTTTCTCAAAGTCGATTGTTTTAGAGATAAGCCCTTTCAAAGCGGTAAAATGTGTCTCCCCCCCTCTAACTTTTAAACAGAGTTTTAAAGAGAGTGAAAAATCTGGATAAAACGTACGTTGTAGATGTCAAGGAAAACTTTCAACGAAAATTGGTTCGAACAAGGCACTTTTTCAAAAACCGAATAACATAACTTTGTAGTTCATACAAACACTATGAAAGACAAACTTATGTTTGTAGTTGGAAAACTGTTTAACTTTATTTATTGTTTTTTATAATATTATATTTTGTTTTGTCTACTGCTATTTGATGATAATGCTACGGAACACTTCGCCTGCGAGTCCGACTTGCACTTGGCCGGTTTTTTTTTTATTTTAGTCTATGTTTTATTTTAATCTGTCTACTGTATTAAATGTTATTAAAGTCAGATATTTCAAAAGTACCTAAAAAGTTCCTGTTCCTGTGGGGAATTCGGGATATAAATTATATTAAAAACATTCTTATGTGGAAATGATAATAATTTGTGTCAATATTAAATTTTTTTCGAATTTTGCAAACATAGCTGACATTTCAACCGACTTCTTAGAGGAAAGAGGTTATCTATTCGTCATATATATATTTTATATGTAAAGATGGTTTGTGCGTGAGTCCGTATCACGCTTGAATGGTTTTGGCTATTCCTAGTATTTTTGTAATATAATATTCTTTGCTATTCCTACAGTGTTGTATTTCCTCGGGGACTCAGAAAAGTGATGATTTCGCGTGTGAAACTAATTTATAGGTTCTAGAAAAATTATTACTTGTACATAGGAATATCCTGTATCGTGGGAGCCATGGACATCTTACTAATATTATAAACGCGAAAGTTTGTGAGGTATTTTTTTCTTTATAGCACGGAAGTAGCAAACGAGCATGCAGCACACCTGATGGTAAGTGGCTACTGCCGCCCATAGACATCTGTAATCAACCCTAGGTAAGATCAAAGTCTCACCTAAGGTTAGCCACAGATGCGTTGCTACCTCTGAGGACTAAGATGGAATGCCTCGGAAACGTATGTCTCCCTTACCACACCCTTCAGACCGGAACACAACAGCGCATTACACTGCTGTTATTAGGCAGAAATAGGTGCGGCGGTGGAGCTTCCGGAGTCGAACCACAAAGAGTTCTACCACCTTCAGAATATGTGTGTGTATGTACCTACCTTCGGTAATTATGTTTGATACACTTTCACAAACTAGTTAAAGAACATTAAAACAAAAAACCCGAGTGCTTAAAATTAAATTTTTGGTCATAATGACACTTTAGGTGTTTTCTTCAAAATAGTCAAGAAAAAGTACTACAATATTCATTCTATTATATAATATGTCTTATATTAGTATAAATAACATGTATGTCTGAATCAGTCTGAATTAAGGGTAAACGAATATCAACGATTAAACATAAAAAATCAACCAAAAAAAAAAAATTAAAAATACAGAAAAATCAACCTCCAAATATAAAAGTGAAAAATATATATAATCGAATCTAAAATAGGTACATATGAAAAATCAGTCATGATTTCCCTCTTTGATTAAATGGGTACTTACATTAAAATAAATATATTAAAATTTAAACAATATCCCTATCGTACGTAACGCTTGCAAAATTGTGATTTTCTCTTCTTGTAATTGCTTTACAACCGCAGCCAGTTTCAGGTCCCTATTAATGGACTGACGGCTTCTGTTGGCAGAAGTGAAGCGGTAATTTTCAACCAACCAATTTTTTTACCAATTCTCTCTTGGCCAGCGCGGTGTGTGGCCTACAACTCTCATTCTTCAGAGGAGACCCGTGCCCAACGGTGGGACAATGATGGGTTTACGATGAAATAAAATACTGAGCTAGAACTGAAAGTTTAATTAATTTGGGCATTGTTACCTGGAGAGCAAATCTGGAAACATTTACAAGGCAGAATGAGTGTGATTCAACCGGGGAGGTACCACCGACACGCCTATCTCTAGCGTGGAGCAGTTCTTGCGTGAGGTGGAAGGGTGTGATTGCCGGCTTACTTTGACATGATACGACCATCTTAGTCCTCGGGAGTAGCAACGCATCTGTGATTATTGACGACCCGCGTGGCGGAGCGGTCACCATACCGGTCTGACACGCAGTAGGTCCCGGGTTCGATCCCCGGCCAGACAGAAATCTGAATGATGAGTTTAGGTGTCTGTTCAGGGTCTGGGTGTTTGTGTATTCGTCTTTGTGTGTCCATGGCACCCACGACACAGGAGAAAATCCTACTGTGGGGCTATGAGTGTAGAAAGTGTTATAGTGTTATTATCTACAGATAGAACTCCTGTTCTATGAAGTTGCTTATTTCTATATTTATATAAAAAAACCGACTAAGTTCTGTTTTTAATATTTGTTGTTATAGCGGCAACAG
Source organism: Cecropterus lyciades (assembly GCA_002930495.1). Lineage (NCBI taxonomy): Eukaryota > Metazoa > Arthropoda > Insecta > Lepidoptera > Hesperiidae > Cecropterus > Cecropterus lyciades. The sequence continues at coordinate 21,261 of MOOZ01003239.1, forward strand.
AAATACATCATCTGTGAAAATTTCAACTGTCTAGCCATCACGGTTCATGACATCCATCTGTCCGTCTGTCACCAGACAGACAAACGGACAGTGGAGTTTTTTTAACAGATTGAAGTAGCAAACGAGCATGCAGTCCATCTGATGGTAAGTGATTGCTGCCTCCCATGGTCATCTGTAAGCACCTTCATATAGAACAGGGGTTCTTTCTGACGTCGATCGCAGATGCGTTGTTACCCCCGAGGACTGAGATGGTGTCGCCTCATGTATAAGTGAGCCGACAACCACACCCTTCCAACGAAACGCAAAAAATGCTTCACACTAGAAATAGGTGTGGCTGTGGTACCTCCCCGGTCGAAATACACTAGTTATACCTGTGAAAAGTCTTAGTAATAGGCGTTTGGCCTTTTGGGAACCCTAAAAATTTTAATAGTTTTAGGCCATATCACCACCCTAGCCAAATACTTGACGACCCGCGTGGCGGAGCGGTCACAATACTGGTCTGCCACGCAGTGGGTCCCGGGTTCGATCCCCGGCCAGACAGACATCTGAATGATGAGTTTAGA
>MOOZ01003239.1:67755-79761 GCA_002930495.1 Cecropterus lyciades
TGAGACTTTGATCTTACCTAGGGTTGATTACAGATGTCCATGGGCGGCAGTAGCCACTTACCATCAGGTGGGCTGCAGGCACGTTTGCTACTTCCATACTATTAAAAAAGGTATTTTTTTTAATTAAAAAATGAATAAACGCTTCATTTCTGTTTTATTCGTACGAGTTATTATTTGGTGAGATTAAAAACATAGGCATACACTCGCATTCACATAAGATATTTAAATTAATCGTTTGGTTCATTTTGTTTTTATTAAAACGCCAAGTTCAGTATAACTTCTTACGTGAGAACATAAGTACACATACGCTTTTGTTTATTATATTACAATGTTTATTGAACTAAGATATACATTTAGCACTGAGAACGAAAGGGGTCGAACTCAAAATTTATGAAAATTGAATTAAATACTTGAAATTACTAATAACGTAGTCTATCGTTTGGTGTTTTTGTACATTTTTCATCTCACGACCCCCTTAATATAAAAAAAATCGCATAACATAACCAGCATCATTTTGTTAACTTTTTGTTAATATATTTGTCTACTCGAAATTTATTGTTTTTTTTTTAACCGAAGTACCTTGTTCTCTCGACCCTGTCTCGCGACCCTCCCTACAGAGGCATAGCGACCCCCCAGAGGGTCGCGACCCTATTCCTTGAGAAAGCACAAAATCGTCATATTTTAGGTGAATTAGTGAATTAAAAAGTGATGATTTTGTGCTAGAAAAGCACAAACATAAATTTTACGTCCCTTTAATAACACGCTCTCTACACTCATAACCCCACAATAGGATTTTCTCCTGTGTCGTGGGTGCTATGGACACACAGAGACGAATACACAAACACCCAGACCCAGAACAGTAACCTAAACTTATCATTCAGATGTCTGTCTGGCCGGGGATCGAACCCGGGATCCATTGCGTGTCAGACCGGTATGGTGACCGCTCCACCACGTGGGTCGTCAATAACCGTGCGCCTTAAACTCCTGAAAATGCGAACACATTTTTTTATTTCCAAAAAATTCAAATTTCCTATTAGGTCCTTGTTATTCTCACCGTATGTTTGTGCTGATAACGAAATTGATCAAATCTTCTTATCTGACATCTTGACGCTATCTCGTCCAGTTGATTCTGAATGTATGCATTTTTTCATATTTATCGCGACAGGACAAACGTTTAACGAAACGTGTGTTGTGTGGTTACAAAATAATCAAATGTTTTATGTGAATGTGTACAGAACAATGTGCAAATAAATATATTAATAATTAATATATTTTTTGGTGTCTTCTGTATGTTCAAGTGCAGAAATAGGTGATTTTTAAAAGTGAAAAGTGTAACAGAATACACCGTTCATTTGAATGGAAATGAAAATTATTGTCGATTTTCTTCAAAATATTTACGATTTTAACTGTTTCTTTGTCTGAAATGTATACACTTTTTCTCTTAAAATAACAAGTGTGTCAAACTATTTTGCAAACTGATGTAAACAAGAAAGGAATAATCAAAAAAAAAAATTGTTATAATACAGAACATAATTTGTTTATTTAAAAAAATGTAGCAAATTATTAATTAATTAATTAAACAAAATACCTGAAATCGAATTATAATAACTATTTAATTGTGTACAAAAAATTATGTGCGATGATAAAATGGAAAATATTTCCAACGGAATCATGCAAAAAACGCTTTTCATGGATTTCCCTGAAATTACAAGTGTTTTGCATAGGAAAAAAGAAAAGGTATTAATTTTTTTTTATTGTTGAGCCTTTTTATTTATTCAAACAAACTTAGCACAGATTTTTTTTATTTATTTTAAGAAATAAACAAGTACGGATGCATATGATGGTAAGTGAACACGGTTGCCCAATAACACCTGTAATCAAGCCTAGGTGAAATTAGATTCTACCTGAAGTAAGTCAACACGTGTTTTGTCTTGCTATCCTCGAGGACTTATCCGCTCCTTCCGTATTATAAAATAATGCGGATTAATAGACTTCATGCATCATTGAGGTTTTTTGTCAACAGAACTCGTGCTCGTACGTCCATACTGTATTTTTCTTTATCACATTATAGCACCTCCGTCACACTTATTTTATAAAAATATTTTATATTTATTTTTTAGGGATTGATACATTGTCAAAATAAAATTAAATATAACGACATTTTTTAAAATGTCTGTATTTGATGCCAGTCTATTTGGCATGGAGTACCAAGATCAATTTCCGTACATGTAGATATCTGATAATGAATGATTTGTTAGGCATCTTATCGGGTTGGGTTAGGATAGGTTATGTTTGAATGAAGCGTTTATTCATTAAATTGTTGCTTATTTTAATAAATTGTACTAATTTTGTATTAATTACATGCTTAATACTTAATTAGCTATCGGTAGTATATATTTTTATAATTTTAAATAATTATTTTATATTTCTAATTAATATTTATTATTAGAAGAGTAAGCGATCTTGATGAATCGGTTTATTTATTTATTTGTTTTATTAAGAATTGAAAAACATTTTAAATTCCATAAGCAAAATTATACAAGTGTATGCTTAATAATTTATATATAAATTCAATTATTAATAAATATTAATAATTGAATTTAGAAGTGGTAGAACTCTTTGTGGTTCGACTCTGGAAGCACCACCGCCACACCTATTTCTACCTCATAACAGCAGTGTTATGCGCTGCTGTGTTCTGGTCTGAAGGGTGTGGTAAGGAAGACATACTTTCCTGAGGCATTCCATCTTAGTCCTCAGGGATAGCAACGCATCTGTGGCTAACCTTAGGTGAGACTTTGATCTTATCTAGGGTTGATTACAGATGTCTATGTGCGGCGGTAGCCACTTACCATCAGGTGGGCTGCATGCTCGTTTGCTACTTCCATACTATAAAAATATTCTTAAGAAAAGAAAATACAATTATTTGAATATTAAATGCCACATGTTCATGGTTTTAAAATGTTGTCAATTCAAAAAGATACGTTTAAATATATATTGCAATAACAAATATATTATTTACATCTTGGAAAAATACACAAAAAGCTGTTTAATTCGATTGTTTCGTTTTCACTCTGGAATCTTTGAAACAAAACTTGAGTTTTTTTTTCTTGTCTTGTATGTTTAGTGGTGCAGAATCAAGATATGAATACATTTGATATTGCTACAAGAGTCGGTCATAAAATATGTCATACGCTTAGAGGAGAACGGGGTGGAGTACATCACTGATGGATGAGTGATATCTGGGGAGGTAGGGGTGCGATATGTCACAAATTGAAATATGTTTTTAAACTTTTGAAAATGTATTTTTAACAATAATCTTTTTTTTTTTAATTCGTTACATCGTATTGAAAAGGAGGGTAGAGCCTTAAAAACCTGTATAAGTGAAAATATGATATATTTTGTGGCTGACAAATATTTGTTATATACAACTTTATACTAAAATATATGTAATTTACGCAGAAACCATGGTTCCAAGCTCTGAAGAGTGTTGTAAGTAAAATTCGGTGTCCACACGACAGCTTACACACACTTTACGCTGCTTTCTTATTTGTTGTGACCACTGACGAAGTAACCATTTAGACCCCTACCTTCTAGATTTTCATCTGTAAGATATTTCACAAAAATACTCCCGAATTCACATTATTAGGTAAATGAGTTGCCAGTAGCGGAAATTCGACCATGATAATCATACTATTTTTCAATTATTTAATTATTTGTTGACATTGGTCGTCATTGGTAATCTAAATATAGGAAAGAATCGACCAAAAAAACTAAAAGAGTAAAAATATATAAAAAACACATACATATATGAATGTACGTCTCGCATTATGAGTCTATTTTGTTGGTATTATAGTATATAGTATATACAAAACAGACATTTATTTACATAACATAATTTATATGTATATAAATGCCTCAGATATGTATTGATAACACAAGAAACGCAGATAGAATACGAGAATTAACTAAAAAAATAAAATATAAATTGATTTATTCGCAATATAATGGGAAATATGATTTTCAGTTCTTAAATTGCATATCAGTTTTCAATATAGTTAAACAAAAAAAGAAAAAAAGGTTTTTTCTCTTTGACTTTAATTTAATTCACGATATACCTATTGTTACTACGTGTTCTATTATTATTAAGCGTCACATCAAATAAAAAGCAGTGAAAATTAAAAAAAAACATGATGCTTGTTTGTGAGACCATCGTAGACACGTAACATAGATGTTAACCAAAATAACGTTAATTGTGATGGTATTATAACGTTAACTGTAACGGTATTATAACGTTAACTGTAACGGTATTATAACGTTAACTGTGACGGTATTATAACGTTAACTGTGACGGTATTATAACGTTAACTGTGACGGTATTATAACGTTAATTGTGACGGTATTATAACGTTAACTGTGCCGGTATTATAACGTTAATTGTGACGGTATTATAACGTTAACTGTGACGGTATTATAACGTTAATTGTGACGGTATTATAACGTTAACTGTGACGGTATTATAACGTTAATTGTGACGGTATTATAACGTTAACTGTAACGGTATTATAACGTTAATTGTGACGGTATTTCGGTTCATTATAACATTATTTGTGTATGTCATCTAAATCGTTCATGTATAAGTAATTTTACATATTCGATGTTTTTTTTGTTCTATTGTTTATGTTACTCGTCAAGTGAATAGACCATAATTTTGAAAATTATAATAATATGTAAATACTTTTTTTTTTCAATAAATGTAGCCCAATTGTTATTTACTATTTATGATAAATTATGGGAAAAATAAACAAGCAACAAATATAACCACATGAATATGGGATTTAATTTAATTATGAGAAGTAAATACTGTAAAATGTTGCAAAAAAAAAACAAAACAAAATATTTAAAAGTAACATTATGATGTTGTTATATTTTTTTTTTACAAACAAAGTAACGTGCTTCGAAAGTGGAAGTATTTGTCTAACTTTTTTAAATTATCGAAAGACAATTTTATAAGTTATTTATTGTTCAATAAAATCTATTTTTACGTCAACATGTCTGCAAAAGTTAGTTGCAAAATCCATGCGTCTATCATTATTGACAGTAACATCGCAATATTTATTTATTTATTAATTAATATATATGGTACAGTAATTTTACTAATTGAGGATTTTGTTACTGATTTCTTTCAATGCGTTCCTTTGCTGACCATCGCACGGTACATTTTTTATTTTAACTTTAGTTTCATTATGTTTATTTTTCAGAGGTCTTCCATGAATTATATTGAATAAATTTGAAAAATTTCCAACCTCACCTGACATATTTTGTGATTCCTATTGGATGATGATGAAAATAGTTGATTCAAAGTGGTTTTGTACTAAATATGTATTAATTTTAAGTATTTTTTCGGATTGTTGAGTTTTTTTCTCGAATTTTTAATTAATGGTGTACTGGATTGAAACATCTCATTTTTACAATTTCCGGTCCCTTCTGTCCTTGCCACATGTCATGATTTGTGATTCCTATTTTGGCAATTATTTTGTTCCTAACTTGATCAAACGTAACCTATCCCGACCCCTCCCTATCAGACGTTACACAGGCAGTGTTCTTCATAGTTCACAAGTGGTTCAACAGAGATATCAAACACACACACATATAGATAACACTTATACTCTTGTATATGCAATCACGTGATATATACCAACTAAGTTTTATAGGTTTGTCGAGAAGATTTGAGTCGCAGTACCGTATAGAATGTCGGTGCTTCGACGCTATAATCAATCCGATATTGAAATGAATACCTTCACCGACAAACAAACAAAAAAGTTGACGTGAAAATATTGATGTTCAATTCGTATGAATAAAAAAAAAAAAACACTTTGTATACAGTGACATTAAAACATTCCCTTCTGTTACCTGTTACATAATATATGGATGGCCTCTTATTGTGAAATTATTTATGTTTACTCAGTTATGTTTAATTTTAGTCTGTGAAAGTTGTTTAACGTGTTTGTATATTAATTTATTGTAAAATGTGTAGATGGCGCTTTCAATATATGTACCAAATTCACAAATTCACACGAATCAATTTCTATCATTTGCTTTCATAATAATGCAAGATTGTTAATATGTATGGCACATATAATGTTAGCGTTTAGAAAAAAAAACTACCCTTACCGATTAACTCCAATCTATTAAAAATCCCTATAATAAAATGTAATGTGTATTTTTTGGATGATGTTCATTCATACGTGCGTTTCTATATTAGTATGTCATTTTGCATGTGAGTTTATAAATCTGAAATGATCTAAGAAAATGTATCTCTAGATTTTTCAATGTCTATACGTACACGCCCATATAAATATTATGTCCGTACAAATAACCACACATAGACACGTATGAATGAATGAAATGACCGTTAATATTCGTTCAGTTCAATAAAATGATATAATAATCGATTGTTTCTAATCTGCACTCTAGTTTAACAAAACTTCATAAAGTTAGTGAAATAAATTAAATTAACGATCTAATATGTATTTTTTAACAGACGGTAAATCTGAAGTCACTCGCGACCGCCAATTACGGCTCCGACGTGGACATCATCAATGAAGATGGGGAACTAGTATCTGCTTATGAAACACAGAAGGGAATTAATAGGTATAGTAGAGATATTTGATAATGATTACGTTTAATTACTTGAAACGCGACTATGGCTTATGTATATCGCAATCCATGTTAATGCGACATTTAGATATTTGGCGAGTACAGACGAATATACACGAATACTAGTATGTAAATACCTTAATTGAGTGTATTTTGTACTCGCTACAAGCATTCGGCAGTTTTGGACACCGAGTCGGTTTTTGGTTCCAAAACCAGTATGGTTCGACCAGCGAAGTGCCACTGGCACATCTATTGCTAGCATGGAGTTCTTACATTTCTATGGATGGGTGTGGGTGCCGGCTGACTTATATATCGTCGCTGAAGTTCTATCACCGCGTAAGTCATTTTTGGCAATTTTTTTGAAGAGACAAAAGCCAATTAATTTTATATAGACGCAATTAAAGTTCCATTTTGTACTTTTAATTTTCCATAATTTAAAGATATTTTTGTGTTGTATCTTGATTTTGTTTGGACAAAACGTCGCGTATTTCGATTCCATTGACGATGATTTTCAAAATGTCATCACCGCCAAAAAATGACTTACGCGGTGCTAGAGCTTAAACGACGATATGAGGTGACATCTTAGCCCTTACAATTGGCAACACATCTTGGCTTTAGGTGGAACCCCTGATCTATATATAGTTGGTTATATAATTATGACATTGACGGTAGTGATCACTTATCATCAGGTGAACTGGATGCTCGCTTTCTATTTCAATCTTAAAAAAAAATTAAACCGTGTTTTAGGCAACTGCAAGAAGAATTAGTGTCAGAAAAGAAGTTCTATTCGGAGCACATCGCTAAGGCTAAAGCGGAGATAGAGAGGCTTCGAGAGGAGAATGAGAAGTATCAAAAGTGAGTAAAAATGGTAATGTATAAAAAAATATATAAGATGGTATTAGCTAGTGTTTTATAGAACAAAAGTGATTAATTATGAAGGCTGATACGACTTTTCAAAAATCAAAAAACTCATAAGTAAAATATTTTATTCAAAATTGATAATTTACAAAATTCTTTTGTGAGTCAGTAAATAACATATCAGTAATTTGAGAAGTATAACGAAAAGAAAAGACGAATTAAAAATTTCATAACCCGTTTGCCGCGAAACATTTGCTTCAAATGTCATTCGCGTAGCGTTGCAAGCATAAACGTTGCTTTTAAAAACGAATGAACATAAATACTTTCTACACTCATAGCCCCACAGTATGATTTTCTGCTGTGTCGTGGGTGCCGTGGAAACAAAGACGAATACACAAACATCCAGACCCAGAACAGAAATCTAAAGTCATCATTCAGATGTCCGTCTGGCCGGGGATCGAACCCGGGAAATTTTCTGAAACTCGTTCGTCACATGTTTTCATTAACGTTTTTCAAACATTGTTAACTGACTGAGTAATGAAGCATGCTGTGGAGCTGAAGTTATTTCAAGCCACTCATTCTCATCGTTCAAAGAATCACTCGTTCTGAGTGAATGATGCTGTGAAAATAATGTAATGTACTAAAAATATTTAAGATATATGGATAATTTATAATTATCTATATATTCTACTTTATTTGTAAAATTTAGGTGTGCGTGTGTTTGTCATTATTTTCCAAAATGGCCGACATTAAGCCCCCCCTTGTGACGATTTAAAAAAAAGCTAATGACGTCACTTTACGTAAACACATTATGTATGTATGTGTATTGATCGTTTACATGTCTAGGACATATTATTACGTTTTGTCTCTTCCAGTGGCGGTGTAACGAAAACTCAAAACTACAAATCTGCTATAGGAAGAGTATGCAATACCATACGTAACACAACGAGAAACATATTACATATATTTAGAAATTATGGCAAAGATATAGCTTGGAAAATGACACTGTCCGTTTTAATTGAATTTTCTTTCGAATCTGTGAAATGTGAAACTTTGATTTAATTTTTTTTTCGCTCATCGGTGAGGCCACAAAAATTGTCGCTTTGACTTTCGTTGTTTTTTTTTTAAATATGTTATTTTTATGTGTTACTGTAACACGTACGTAATATTTTAGTAACGCGTGTTTCATATAATCAGTATTTTTGGATAATCATAAAAAAATATGATTTTTTTATTTTATTAGGTAAACAAAAGCTTTTTGGATAGTTAAGATCAAACATTGTTTGTTATAATATAATGAAACAAAATAAAATAGAACCAATTAGCTTTATGCTCGTACAAACGCTTTCTACACTCATAGCCCCACAGTAGGATTTTCTCCCGTGTCGTGGGTGTCATGGACACACAAACACGAATACACAAACACCCAGACCCAGAACAGAAACCTAAACTAATCATTCAGATGTCTGTCTGGCCGGGGATCGAACCCGGGACCCAATGCGTGTCAGACCGGTATGGTGACCGCTCCACCACGCGGGTCGTCAATATAGGAACATTTCTTTTGTTCATCTCGTCAGCGTTTTCACTAAAGTTCTTCATTTCGTCATTCATTTTGTCGTTAAATATTATTGATTTATTACACGTTCTATTTTTAACTATTCCCAATAATCGCTTTTATTTCTTTTTTTCTCACTATCCTAACTAAATTCCTAATTGTGCTATTTACTGTTCTTCTTTCAGTTTACTCGATTTCTTTTTTAATTTTTCTTTCTTATAATATTTCTGTTGACTTCCAACGCTTACGGCACTACCTATAAAATAAATGCACCCATATTATTTTTATGACACAAAGAGATAATTTTAGCGGCCTCGCCTTAAAACAATCTGAACTTTCTGGCTGTTACATTTCAATGTTAATATAGTGTAATAACAATAAATATAACATATGGTGACTGAAACACTTTTTATATTTATAAAGTTGAAACAATTTAGGGGAAGTGAAATGGTACTAAAAAATAGCATACACGCAGAGTTCTTAGAGTTATAAGTGGAATCTTAATCGGTTTCAATAAATCTTCGTCAATAATGTGAACGTGAGCCATTTTGTAAGCGCATCAGCAATTTGATCTACTTGTTGTAAGTTTAAATGAACTAAAACAATTCTGTTTAGGGCTCCGGCCGTCAGTGTGACTATAAATCAACGCGCAAAAGGCCTTGTCAGGGTTACTGCAGTCAGTGTAACCATAAATCCATCTACACCAGCTCTTGTCAGGGCTACTGCGGCCAGTGTATCCATAAGTATATATAAACCAGTCCTTGTCAGAGCTACTGCAGTCAGTGTGTATAGATATTATTCAATTTGTTTCTGGGGCAGATATTTTTGCTGACGTTGACAGTCAGATACTTATGCTCGTGACTGTAGAACAGCTCCTCTCAGAGCTACAGCAGTAAGTGAAACCATATAGCAGTATAAAACAGCCTTTGTCAGAGTTATTGCAGTCAGTGTAACCATAAATATATCTACATCAGCCCTTTCAGGCCTACTGCAGTCAGTGTAACCAGTGTAGACCATAAATATATCTACCACAGCCCTTGTCAGGGCTACTGAAATCAGTGTAAACCACAAAATCAGCCAGTGTAACAAGAAATCCATTTACACCAGCCCTTGTCAGGGCTACTGCTGTTATTATAACCATACATCCATCCATCTTCAAGAACACTTCAAGGCTACTGCAGTCAGTGTAACCGTATAAACATCTATAAAAACTTTTTTAAAAGCTACTGCAGTTAGTGTAACCATAAATCAACCCACAACAGCCCTTTTCAGGGCTACTGCAATTAGTGTAACCAAAAATCTATTTACAATGCTGCTCTCAGAGCTACTGCAGTAAGTGAAACCATATAGCAGTATAAAACAGCCCTTGTCAGGGCTACTTCAGTCAGTGAAACCATAAGTCCATCTACACGAGCCCTTGTCAGGGCTACTGCAGTCAGTGTAACCATAAATCCATCTATAACAGCCCTTGTTAGGGCTACTGCAGTCGGTGTAACTACAAATCCATCTACACCAGCCCTTGTCAGGGCTACTGCAGTGAGTGTAAATATAAATGTATCTACACCAGCCCTTGTCAGGGCTAATGCAGCCAGTGTAACCATAAATCCGTCTACACCAGCCCTTGTCAGGGCTATTGCAGCCAGTGTAATCATAAATCCATCTACACCAGCCCTTGTCAGGGCTAATGCAGCCAGTGTAACCATAAATCCGTCTACACCAGCCCTTGTCAGGGCTACTGTAGTCGGTGTAACTATAAATCCATCTACACCAGCCCTTGTCAAGGCTACCACAGTCAGTGTAACCATAAATCCGTTTACACCAGCCCTTGTCAGGGCTACTGTAGTCGGTGTAACTATAAATCCATCTACACCAGCCCTTGTCAAGGCTACCACAGTCAGTGTAATCATAAATCCATCTACACCAGCCATTGTCAGGGCTAATCCAGCCAGTGTAACCATAAATCCGTTTACACCGGCCCTTGTCAGGGCTACTGTAGTCGGTGTAACTATAAATCCATCTACACCAGCCCTTGTCAGTGCTAATGTAGTCAATGAAACCATAAGACCATCTACAACTGCTCTTGTCAGGGTTACTGCAGTCAGTGAAACTATAAGTCCATCTACATCAGCCGTTGCCAGGGCTACTGCAGCCAGTGTAACCATAAATCCATCTACAACAGCCCTTGTTAGGGCTACTGCAGTCGGTGTAACTACAAATCCATCTACACCAGCCCTTGTCAGGGCTACTGCAGTGAGTGTAAATATAAATATATCTACACCAGCCCTTGTCAGGGCTACTGCGGGCGGGGTAGCTAGAAATCCATCTACAACAGCCCTTGTCAGGGCTACTGCAGCCAGTGTAACCACAAATCCATCTACAACAGCCCTTTTCGGGGATACTGCAGCCAGCGTAACCATAAATCCATCTTCAAGAGCTCTTGTCAGGGCTACTACAGTCAATGTATCCATAAATCTATCAACAAAAACGTTTGTCAGAGCTACTGCAGTCAGAGACTGTCAGTGTAACCATAATGCCGTCAGCCCTTTTTAAGACTACTGCAGTCAGTGTAGCCAATAATGAATCATTGTTCCAACCATTTATTTAATTGTAAAAGTGTTTTAATGTTAGTGTAACTGCATCTAGTCAGTGTAAATAATGAGTAATTATCAATTTATTAGTCAGTTTAACGAACAGAATCGAAGTGGAACCAATACTTCTTCGCACTACTGAACTTGTCACTGTATCCATTACAAAGCAAACAAAAAACAGCTCCTTTCAGAGCGAATGTTTCCAGTGTAATTATTACACATCGTGCAACAATATCGGAGCTTCTCAGAACTTAAATTGCCAGAACAATTGTCGTCTATTTGAATATTATTCATGTTTATAAATGTTATTATGTGCAGCATTATTTTATTACCTTATTTTACATGAAG
>MOOZ01003243.1:55617-70850 GCA_002930495.1 Cecropterus lyciades
ATATTTGTAATTGAATATAAATGAAAATAAATACATTAAATGAAAAAATATACGAATTTATAAATAAAAAAATACGTGAGTAATTAATAACCTCCTTTCTTTGCGAAGCCAGTTAAAAATGGTATTGAATGAAAATTTCACTATAAAAGTATTAAATCAAGGTGTTTCATAAGATACTATTTTATAAAGTACTAGTTTATATTTAATTGAAATTTAAAGGTGGTAGAACTCTTTGTGGTTCGACTAATAACAGCAGTATTATGCGCTACTGTATTCTGGTCTGAAGGGTGTGGCAAGGGAGACATACTTTTTCGAGGCATTCCATGTTCGTCCTCAGGGGTAGCAACACATCTGTGGCCAACCTTAGTTGAAGCTCTGATCTTACCTAGGGTTGATTACAGATATCCATGGGCGGCAGTTGCCACTTACCATCAGATGGGCTGCATGCTCGTTTGTTACTTCCATAATATAAAAAAAGTGTTCATATGACAAAAAACACAAACATATTCGAGAAGATTTGGGTCACCTACCATATCAAATCGCGGCGCTGTGTTGAACATCAACCCGATGTAGAATATTAATTTTACCATATTCTAAAAATCGACAAAAAATGTGAATATTAGTTCTAACTATGAAACTTTGCTTTGCGGCTGAGTTCCAAACAAGACTTAATAGTTGTCATAAAGTAAGAATTGATTGGTTAATTGATTGTGCTTTGAGTGGATGTCAAATAAGTAAAGTTCGCAAAAAAAATCAAAGCCCCGAGCTGCGCCTCTGGCGGCGGAAGCAGGGGCGGCGGTTTGTAAATCTCGATACGTTTTACTGAATATGCGATATGCAAGTTTTTACAGGTCGCTGAGCTTTTTAAAATATTATCGGACTACATTGTTAGGTGAACTCATGCCAACATTTTAGTTTTTCACTATCGAAAGCTACATTTTCGTGTACCCACGTTTACGAGTTGTGAACCGAAATTGCGAACATTCAAGAGACTTGAACTTGGCCTTTTAGGTATAAATGAAGATTAGTGTAGGGCCTATCATGATACATTTGTCTAAAACTCTATTAAATTAAAGTCTATGAAAGAATAATATTCTTATAAATATGAAGTATACAAATAAATCTGATAGCGTGGAGTATTTTGATATTTGGATTCGACGCAGTAGCCTGGAAATAAGTATCTACGAGAGTTTTCATAGACGTTTTTTACACTTATATCTCCATAATAGGATTCCGTCTGTCTCAGGTCATACACTAAGATGTGTACACAAAGATGCAAACAAAGAGCAGTATGTATATTAGTGTGTCTGTCTAGCTGGGGATTGAATGTAGACAGGTTGCATGCAAGAAGATATTTTTTATTACATAAAAACACACTTTCACACACACCTTTTCTACATTCATAGCCCCACACTAGGATTTTCTCCTGTATCGTAGGTGCCATGGACACACAAAGACGAATAAACAAACACCCATAACCACAACAGAATCTGAAGTCATCATGTCCGGGAATAGAACCCGGAACCCACTACGTGACAGGCCAGTATGGTGAACGCTCCACCACGCGGATCGTCGTGGTAGTAGCAAATGAGCATGCATTCCATCTGATGGAAAGAAATCACTGCCACTCATGGACATCTGTAATGAACCCCAGACAAGATCAGAGTCTCACCTAAAGTTAGCTACACATGTTTTGTTACCCCTGAGGATTAAGTTGAAAGGCCTCGGATAAGTACCTATATCTAAAATACACAGCCTTCAGACCAGAACATAGCAATGCATAACTCTAACTATAACACTAAAACTCGTAGTCTTTGCCGTGTTTTGTACGAAATTTCAGTTCCTCCATTCCGTCTCAACGAATTCCCTGCAACAGGTAGATCTAATAATGGAGTTCGTTAAGTGAGAATGGAGTGGCGCAAGGAACGAGGGTCGTTGTGAGTAGGCCGGATAATCTTCGGCGACATGAAAAGTTATGACTTCTGAATGTTTAAAATGTTTTCGAACTCGTGTTACCGACCGCAAATTGATATATATTTAATCGAGGTTATAGTTTTTTCACCCTGAAGTGTTTAGTTTAGTTCGATTATAAGTACGGGAATTGGTTCTTTATCGTTATTTTTTTAAATATAGAAGTAGCATACGGGCACACAGTGCATGATGGTAAGTGGTCACTACCATAGTGGCAGCCGTCTATGAACAATTGTAATCAACCGCAGAACATAGTAGTGCCCACAACACTGCTGTTATGAAGCAGAGAAAGATGAGGTGGTGCGGTGGTCTCTCAGGCGTTAAACTACGAATTCGAGAAAATTGTTTATTGACATAGAGTTATATGTGTTATATCTATAACTTTATCCTTGTTTCGCTATTTCGTAAAAAAGAGGCAGTAAAACGTACGTTATTCGGATTTTGGTACTAGCAGTAGTCTGTCCCGATATTACATTACGATTTAAGTACGTTATCTAAATAGGCCTAAAGGAAAAATTTCAAGTTTTCACTGCCGACGGCTGAAGAATAATTCAACCAACACGTGGTTTTTCAAATAATCGTTAATGTTTGATTTGTATATAATTAATGAATATTTGAGTAGATAGAGTATTATTCTAGTCGTAGTTAACTTCAAGGAAACTTAAATACGTACCTAAGCACAATTTAACGAAATCTGTTTTTCTTTTAATATAATTGATGCATATTATAGAATATGATTAAGAAGCCATTGTGAGCTAACCTCTATAATTGAGAGCAAGTAATATAGTTTTTAAAGGTGTGAAAAATCTACTTATTCAAAGGTACTTATTTGACAAGCGTGGTACTACAAGCGTGGTATTAAAATTGCTTAACATAAATTTGATCAAATTTGTTAGAATTATGAACATTTAACATCACAAAATATTTATGCAAGGTTTTTAATGCTTTTTCAGCATAGATTTTCAATAGTACAGATAATTCAATACTGGTAATAATATCATTCATGTTTCTACATTATATTACAATATTTCAATAATATAACATTATTATGGCTAATTAATATTAAGAATAAAAAATGTTTAGCTATTAGATCTTCTAGACAACTGTCCTGATAAAAAGTACCCCTCGTGAATCGAAAATATAAGAAAATGAGAGTCGAAGGTTAAGAGGTCTCTTCCTTTCTTAATTCCTTTACGTTATGAGATTTGACCTGTACCCAGCAGTGGGACACGACTTAGCTGATTTTATGTAGGTAGTATCATCAGATAAATTTTCCTACAGACGAATTTAGTAAACATTTTTCTATTTGGTTTAAAAATAGACATTATCCCCTCATAATATTCAAAGCATTTAATGAGCAGCGCAAATATTCAACGTATTTTTAAGGGTGCTTCATAAGCTCTCTTTGATTGGGCATTAAAGAACTCTCTCACCCCACTGCCGACTCAAGCACTCATTACCTGCCACCCACGAGGGATTTAGAGATATTTCGAGAAATGGAAATATTTTTGCAATATTCAATAAAATTGCCATATCTGCCTGTTATTGAATATTGCAAAAACGGTAACAAGGTTTCTCTAATAATAATGTAATTAATTGAAATCCTTCCTCTAATGTAATTAATTGAACCCTTGTGGTTTGACACTGATGGCACTACCGCCACACATATTTTTGCTTATAACAGCAGTGTATAACAGCTTATAACCGCTCAAACTAGAATATCGCAGCGCTTAGCTGCGATATTCTAGTTTGAGCGGTGTGTTAAGGAATTAAGGAAAAATATTTATCTGTGTCGTTCTTTATTAGTTCTCAGGGTTCATGACGCTTCTGTGGCCAATTTCAAGTAAGACTTATATTTTCTGGGGTTGATCATATTGATAATATTAATGATATTAATCATATTGATGATGTTATCCTAACGTGGCAGAGGCCACTTTTTTGTAGTATGGAAGTAGCAAACGAGCATGCAGCCCACCTGATACCTGATGGTAAGTGGCTTCTGCCGCCCATGGACATCTGTAACCAACACTAGGTAAGATCAAAATTTCGCCTAAGGTTAGCCACAGAAGCGTTGCTACTTCTGAGGACTAAGATGGAATTCCTCGGATACGTATGTCTCCCTTACCACACCCTTCAGACCAGAACAAAGCAGCGCGTAACACTGCTGTTATGAGGCAGAAATAGGTGTGGCGGTGGTGCTTCCGGAGTCGTACCACAAAGAATTCTACCACCTTCAAACCTTACCATCGGATGTTTGTTTACTGTTTCTATTTTTTTAAAAGTAACCTGCTTTTATGCACATGTGATTTTCCATAACATCTTGCTTCGAATGTTGTTTGAGTAACGTGCAAAGTGCACGTCGCAAAATAGGCTTGAAAATTGCATTTTATTTTATTTCCGCTGCGAAAGACTACTCTTAATAAATAACATCAGAATGTACTCTAAAATGCTGGTGACATGATTTGGTTACCCTTCTTGTTAGCATATTTTTCTGCTTGAAAGCTTTCGCTCAGGTTGTTTAGGGTTATGTAACGTATTTAAAACTTTACACTAGGACCTTAACATTAATGTTCTGGTTCCAAAATGCTGGTATTTTTTTTTTGATTTTTGCAGGCTTTCATTTCAGTTCACAAATGTTATACGTCACAGACCGTCAAGCCTTTTGGACTCTAGCGCGTGCCAAAGCAATGGACATATATACATATATGCTCGAAAGACATTACCCTGCTTGTAGCGCAGTTGGGTAATTACGTTAATATTTTTTTTTTTATAAAATCAATAAAATAATTAATGCTAACAAAATATTTTGTTTATATTCTTTTAGTATATAAATTGATTTATGTTGTGTATATTAGATTTTTTTATTCATCAAAGACTAAGATAAATATAATAAGAAAACCTATTTAATAACATAAGGTGTTATATATTTTTAAACGACCGAGTGTTCTTTTTTCTAATGACTGATTTAATTAAATGTATTTTGGGAGTTTGCCTCAAAATATTAACATGAAGTGTTCTTGTAATATACTTTTTTGTATTATACTTTTAGTGGTCTATTATTATTCATTTGTTATCAATACTATAATATTATATATATTTTATTTTCTCATGATAGTATATGGTATATAGTATAGGTTGCGAGTCTACCACGACACACGTATACCACGTTCAATGCCCGTACATACCTATAAACGGCTTTTAACGTGGAAGCTGACGCGTTAATGCCGACAATTCGATGCTCGCTGCACCTCGGATCGAATTAACGCCAGCGGACCAGACTCCCAATCACATTACTCTGGGTCTGAGTAATAAACTTGGCAAAACTGGCTATAGATTATGACCCATTAGGATAGTGGTCATCCAGGAAATCCGACCGTAATAAACGCAAGTACAAACTAAACGTGATAAAATCTCCAAAATAAATGATATATTCCCAGTATCCAAGGATTATTTTTATTTATAAGGTATATAAGTCGAAAATATTTAATTGACATGTTTTACTCACACATAATAACTTACTCATTTATGTCAATTAGCAAGTTATAAGGTGTGAGTAAAACAAAACATGTCTGTTTGTTTTCATTACTTTTGAACATGACACATAGCAAAAAATCGGCCAAGTGCGAGTCGGACTCACGCACGAAGGGTTCTGTACCATTATCTATAAATATTTGAATGATTAAGTTTTTGTTATCTTTTATCACAAATAAATACATTCTAATAGATTTTTTATTTACATATGCTGTAACGATTACTTTTCTTACAAGGAAACGTAATACAAATTTGATTTCAATTTATTTAATTAAGGGATAAGGTGAGGGAATTATTTTCACAGTAACAAACTAGCCATCTAGTTTTTTCTTTACTGGTAATACGTTTTCTTTTATAAGAAAAAGTAGTATGGACAGACATATCCATAATATGTTCGGAACCATCGACTCGGAATTCAAATTTTATGAGAACTACCCATATATGTTTCATATTGTCAGTAACGTGAACAATGAATGTTTTTTTTTGTTTAATTTAATACATTTGTTGCAGTTATTACACATAAATAAGATCTTTCTGCACTACTACTCTACATAATCTTTAACTATTTAAGATATCACACTTCTTCGTGCACGCAGAAATCATATATGGTACAGTAATTAGTTCAATCTTATAGCATATAAAAAAAGAAAAAAAGACTTTCTACACTTATATACCCACAGTAGGATTTTTCCTGTGTCGTGGGTACCATAGACACACGCATCCACAAAACACCCAGACCCAGAACCGAATCTTAACTCATCATTCAGATGTCTGTCTGGCCGGAGATCGAACCCGGAACCCACTGCGTGTCAGACCTGCATGGTGACCACTACGCCATGCCGGTTGTCAAATACAAAACTAAGTAATTTGCGAGTAAGTTATGTGAATCCTTTGGTAAATTTGGCACAAAATTTTAGAATCACTCTATTAAACTCGTTATTTAAAATAAAAGGCATGAAGTCTATTTTCACATAAATTATCTTTCGTAGGAACGCAACTATTATTGGATACCAGTAACATTGACTATTCATATCGGTTCCTTTTTCGCTTTTTTCTTTGGACTTATCCAACAAAAAGCAAGCTTGTAAATTTATAAATGAGAGACCCTTTTGATGCAGTATTATAAGGTGAAACTGTAGCCTATTGTGTGGACTGCAGCCCTTCATATCCTCGACAACCGATGTTCACGCAATGAAATTGAAATGTAATCCGGCCTTTCAAACCATAACATGTTCTCGGGAACAATGGATGCCTGTTTATGATATGGGTTTATTATATCTTAAGCCAACGACTATGCTTTGTTTTGTATCAAAATTAGTGTCATGAGACTGTTTCAATATTGTTTTCTAAACGTATGCTCAAACATGCGGTTTAATACGCATTAAAAAAAGGAGAAAACAAAAACGTAAAATTTGTTATAACTTTGTATGGATTTTACAGAAATTAAATCTCAATGTTACCTCAGGATGTTGAGCCATGTGGAGTTTAAATCATTATTATATATTTAAAGCTGAATTATTTGTTTTTGTAAATATTATCATTAGTCCTTATTGAACTAATCAGAGGTTGTTTATCTCGCCTAGTACATGTAATGAAATCACGTCATTTCGCTCCCTAATATAACATTAAAAAAGTTAATTTATAAGAAAGAATATGCTGTAAATCGAATATTTTATTTTTACGTCCCGGCGAATCACCACGTTGCGACTCAACATTTGGAAAACACTGATTTAGAAGATCCACAGTCCGCACAGCATGATAAATCTGATGTTTTGCCGTCGTCTTTTTTGATATGACGGATTACGTTGATCCATCATCTGCCTGTGTTAATAAATGATGTGCACATCTGAATGACAGATGGTATATGAATGATTGATATTAAATGGATAGTACACTTAGCCACTTAGCCAGGTGCATTGGAATATGTATGCACTGAAAACAACAAAGGTATTTCTGTTAGAAAGTGGGAAATCGGAGAAAAAGAATAAGATTTTTGTCATTGATCCGTTGCCACTCGTGAGGACTAAATTTGAACTCCTCGGATATGTTACATACTTACATTGGACAACCTTCAAATCAGAACAGCAGCGATTAGCACTGCATCATCGTCAACCCATTATCGTTCCACTGCTGGGCACGGGTCTTCTCTCAGAATGAGAGAGTTTAAGGCTATATTCCACCAGGCCAAGTGCGGATTGGTAGACTTCACACACCTTTGAGAACACTTTTTTTAGAGAACTTAGTGATAGTAAATTTCTAATACGCACATAATTTTAGAAATATCAGTGGTGCGTGCCTGGGATTCGAACTTCGGACCCTCGATCGAGAGGTCAACCATTAAGCTAACACTGCTCTTAGGCGCAGCACTGCATATTAGGCAAAAATATGTGTGGCGTCATAGTGGCGAA
This sequence comes from Cecropterus lyciades, assembly GCA_002930495.1. Lineage (NCBI taxonomy): Eukaryota > Metazoa > Arthropoda > Insecta > Lepidoptera > Hesperiidae > Cecropterus > Cecropterus lyciades. Next base: position 63,528 of record MOOZ01003243.1, read on the forward strand.
ACACAAAGAGTTGTATCATGAATGACAAATTATTAAACGATTATTAAAGATCGTCTGTAAACTTTATGACAGCCAGAACGCATAATTTATTCACAGTATTCAAGCTTTGATTCAGAATATTCAGTGCATACGTATTGATTTTCACCTGTAGCGTGCCTGGAAATAGCTCACCCGGCCGTCCGGGGCTCGAAAGCTTCGTAGGACGTAATATTACGTATGTTTGTGTAAACCACAACGATGCATCGTGTAAATCAATTTTGATGCTTTTATATAATAGTTGAGGTAAAATATAAAATAAATACATGTTGAAATTCTTGCGATTGTGCAAAATTACACGCACTAATAGTGGTTGGAAATTCGGTCTTACACGGCAAAGGTCCTGAGTTTAAATTGTAACTTATATTTTTTATGTGCGTATTAATTGTCATTTGTTTTGACGAAAAGGGAAGAGGAGAGGAAGCATATATGTTCGATAGTTGTATAAAAAGTCTCAAGTGTCGCACTTGACCAGCGTGATGAACTATGGTCTAAAGTTTAGACTATAGTCCATCACGCTGGTCAAGTGCTATAACGCACCTCGTGCGTCACTATAACGGAGGTCCTTTATAGTTGTCCAAAGCGTTGCAACTGAAGCCTCAAGCATCTGTGGCCAATCTTAGCTATGAGTTTAGGGCGGCGGCAGAGTCCACTCGACGCAGGGGGGTCGGGCGCAGACGCCTGGCACACTTCCGTCTGCCCCCGTAACCAACATCCGGGTGCCAGACACGGGGATCTGGTTCCCGGCTCATGATGTTGCGGCGGATGACGTGCACGTCATATGTTTGTGTGCGGGGATGGGCCAGCAGGACGTCCCCTTAAGACGAGCCTGACTTCGCGGGCGCCACCGGCTGGGTCTATAGAAGCAGTTTTTCGTTCCTCTGTCCCAGTCACTCAAGGTGGCAGAAGGCACACCGTGGGGTTTTAGCCGATAAGAGTCCGGCATAACCATCTACGTCTCCCCGTGGCGCAGTGGTATCCATGATGGATTTCCGCAAGTTAAAAAAAAAAAGTATGAGTTTAAACTTATTTGGGGTACATTGACCACTTACCTTACAGTAAATTGAAGTGCATGGTATTTATAATAACAATAACAATTTTATATAAATGAATACAGCAGGTTTATGTACCTCATCGACTACGGCCATTATTTCGTACTCACTTTATTTTCATCGATAGAATTTATACGGCTCCACGCGCTCCGAAATTTTCAGCATTTTCAATCCTATTTTCCGATTTCCAGCCGAGTTGGGGTGGAATGGGCTATCCACTCACTCGGATTATTCCCCCTGTTGAGATTCTGTTTTATTTGCGAGCCCGTTTATACTTCATTCGATTAGAATTATTTTAACTTTATATTTACGTTTTTGCATTGAAGTACGATAATACTTGTACATATAGCGAAATATGTATAAATTGATTGTTAACAATACATTGTAAAGGTTTATTACTAAGAAGCGATAATAATAATACCACCTTTTTTGCTGTCGCTAATGCCTTGGTATGGATATCACGACGCTCGTAAAAATCGAGTTGCTTGTCGCGTCGCTCGAGTACGATGCCGTGACCGACCGCTTCAGCTCGACCGTTTGTTTTTGATGTGAAACATCTATAGGCGCAGGTAAATCTGATTGTAGGCGTGGCGAGGCTTGCCGAGGCGACGAGTTTGCCACACTGTACACACTGATACATATAGGCTGTATATACCATAGGTATACATTCTAGAAATTTATATTGAATTTTTGTACTTAGTGAATATAAATATTTATTAAATAAATACTCATCATGTTTTTGTAATAAATCGTCATATTTAATTTTTTCATTCTTCTATATATTTAGTTCCTGTCGCAATCTTGTCTTTTATGCATATTACTTGTACGAACAAGATGTTTCAAATCTGCCAGATGTCCCGTGACGGCTATTTTTTCTGTATGGGAAATCTTAACAAGTACTAAATCGATTTGGATTCACGCAATAAATATGTAGAATATATATATAGTAAAATAACTCGTGTATTCTTATGAGGAGTAAGTAGATAAATGCTTATAGTACGGGAACTTAGATCTAAACGCAGTTTCATATTTTTATCTCAATAATAACTTTTTCTAGACTCTTAGCCCTACGTTAGGATTTATACCAGAGTCGTGGGTGACATAAATACACGCAATGACTCAGACCCAGATCAGCCATCTAAATTCATCATTTGGTTATCTGTTTGGCCGAAAATCGAACTCTAATGCTTTTCTGGTTAGTGTACAACCTGGAACCTTAGTATTAGACTGATGACACCCTTCGCCACGTGAGGCATTTCCATAATTCGTTAATCATTTTAAACGATTTGCTAATAAAAATACTAGTCGATAAACAAATGAGTTACAGGTTGCTAAACTTCATTATAACATCAAATAAAAATAAACAGTACCTATTTCACCTTAAGGCGAATAAATTCACTTTTATTTTATTTGATAATCCGTGCCGGCGTCGGATGGTTTTTTGCATCATAATTGAATAAACCGTTAATTCCACTAGCGGTGCACCCCACCCGGGACTTATTCCGTTATCAACTCCCGGCCGTAAAAATTAGGTTATACTACAGGCTTTTAGCATTTACCTTCTATCTTTACCGATACCGATATTTTTACCAATACCCTCTAGCTTTTAGCCTTTAGAATAGGAGTTCTATCTTAAATTACAGAAGCATTGCCACTCCAGAGGACTAAAATGATCGTCTCATATGTACGCGGAAGTAAGCGGATTTGCGAATTTTATTTTTATTAGTGAAATATGGAACCGCAAATTTATAAACTGTTAGTAACTAAGTAATAATTAATTATGATAAGTTAAAAATAAAAGTTAACATTAAATTAAATTAAGTTAAATTCTCAGTCATAAAAGTTAACTTGAATGTAGACTTTATAAAATAATATGCTACGCAATACTGATGCCGATCCAACTCCTACGAGCTACGTTTTACAAATTCTACGGCGTAGCTTAGTATGTCTACGTTTCGTGCTACGCTGATGCAATACGTCTACGTGTTGCGCTACGCGGATGTAGATTTGTATGTATTGTGTTACAGGCTTCGCTACGCTTTTGTTCTGTTTGACTACAGTGTAACAGGTATAGATTACACACAATAGCAATAACAATACGCAGAGTTATTTGTATACGTATTTGTATATCACAAGATTTTATTTAACTTGCCTCGTTAGTTCGTGTGTATTAAAGTCAAAACTTACAACAGTTTTTTGAACCACTTAATCTCAATTGATTGAAATAAAATTTTGGTCAAATGCTTATTTTGAATGATTGTATATGATAAGATGGCGGTGTAAAAATAAATTTGAATGGATATGGGTATCAACTGTAAACGAACGAATAAAGCGTTACTTAAATTCGTTTTTTTTTTTAACTTTTTAAATATCAATTGATTCGTATCTGAACTTCAGTAGTTATTTACTTATGGTAAATAAGTTAATTCACAGGGTTTTGTAATTTGTCTCAGATTGTAAATTGAATTTACTGACTTTCTTAAGAAAAGGGATAAATATTTTTTTATAAAATTCATACTGTAGGTATACGCACTTTATTTCTGTTTTACCCGACTGCGTCAGAAGGAGGATAATGTTTTCGTTTGGTAAAGTAATATGTATGTTTATATGTATTTAATTATGTTTTTTTGTTTGTATGTATGTCCATGTCTTGGCATGCGCTACAGCCCAAACGGCGTGGCGGATTGTGACGTATGGAATATCATTAGCATCGCCTCAGTTTGGAGAGTGACATAGGCTATATAATTTTTAAAAAGGGCGCCTGCAAAGAGAGGAATAGGAGTATATATGTTATAATAATTTTACTTGAGTATTTTGACGAAAACTCGTATAAAGTGTCAAATTGAATATAATTATGCACAAAAAATCGTTTAAAGCAGTCGGGTTTTTTATTTTCTTATTTTTAACAATGTTGGTAGTTTACGGTAAGTACAGTAAAAATAACACAATTTAAAGTATTCATTTTTTTTTAAAGTTCGTACAATAATTATTAAAAATATGATTCATAACTATCAACAACTGACTGTTGTATTTCATTATTGTAGTGTAGTATAGCTGAAACATGAGATGTGAATATTTTATACATAAATACGAATATTATCAAAATACTAATTTACATTAATAATTTTACTTTGACTCACTTGCAATGGATACGGTTGGCTGCCTCCCTTTGTAATGCTATGCGGCGTGGAATTTAATTTATTTCGAATAACGTTCACAGAAATGCATAGTCTATTGGAAACGTATTAAGGGCGGTGTCCACCAAACGCTTCGTTTATAATTTAATACTAATAAATTTCTTTACTGTATCAATACGAATATAACAAAACATATGTATCTATAAATAAAAGGAAATAGGAATATAGAATCATAAAATTAAATATTTTAATGCAAAAGTAACGTATTACTTATGCATATACATATTTAATTTAAATTATCACAAAAGTCAGTGTTAACAGAATGTCATACCACTGACTTTTCAAATTAAATTATTCACAGTTATAAATGATTATGAACTCAATTTTAATTTAATATAAAATATAAAAAGTATTAAGTATTAAAAGTATAAGTAAAAGTTCTAATTATTATATAAAAAAATTATTCAAATTACATATCATTGGTACTTAAATAAATAAATATCATTAACATTTATATTATGTTAAACATATTATATAATACATTTAAAGAAAATGCTTTTATCAGGATAGCTAATTGGTACGCTCACCTTGTCATTTCCAGTCAACTTTTCTCTCATTCCTTATACGAACATCTGCACTTACCTTCATCATTGACAACTAACAATCTGTTTGTTATAATTTTGCATGTACCCTCGTCGTGTAGTAATATTATATGCTTAAATTGTTATTTCTCTCCAAGTGATTGTTTTGTTATTCTTATGAGAAATAAATTCTTAAACTATAAACCATATAAATTTATTAGTGAACTTTATAAGATATATGCGTTCTATAAATGCCCGCATTCGTACTATCATGTACTTTGTAATATTCCAAGGCAAATTTATTATAACTCGTAATACGTTTTGTTTATTGATGTTAATGTATCATGTACTTATTGATGTACCAAAAATGATTAAATGTAAATTGAAGTTACCTCGGTTTATGTATATAACAAGAGTTTCATGCGTTGCATTCATACATGCTAATATTGAAAACGATCTCTTTGTTATTATCACCAAGATCTCGGTTGCTCAATTTCATTGGGGTTATTGTTTGAATATTTACTTTATAATATATTTCCGTCATTAATTAAATCATTTCAGTCGAGGGCGTATTTCGATTCGGTGGTAGTGTAAAAAAATGTATCTGATCATTTGTAAGTAAAATAAAGACATTTTATTCTATTCATATTATTTCAACCCTGGTCACTTATAACAATAATAATAATAACTTTATTTCAGATATGGTCCATAGGTGTGTAAGTATACACATATGATATATTAAAATCAAAATCGAAATATGTATATCAAAGTATGTTCATTAAAGTTTTTCTTTAACTTTTAACTTTTTTCATAACCTATTATAACTTTTAAGGTTTGCGTTTTGGTTTTCCCTTTTGGGATAAAATTGATACGATCCCGCGTGATTACTTTGTGGTACTATTTTCCTTATTTACGATTATACATATAACAACAGCGTAAATAAGCTGTGCTTTGTTGAGGTTAAAGAAATGCGAAGGAAAAACGTTCTTATTTTGACATTAGTCCAAGTTTGGTAAAATTAGCATAGCTGTCATTACAGTACATGCTTTAGCAAAATGATCATACGCTCCGCTTTCAAATAAACTGATGTACTCGGAAGCTTTTTTGCAGTTTTTGTTTACTGGAATTACAGCGAATTCAATCTAGTATCCAGATTTTCAATAATATGAAAATATTATAGAAAAACCTGAAATATGAAATTGGAAAATATTTTTTTTAAAGAAATTTATTGTCTAAAGAAATTACAAAAAATTCACTTACAAGACAAAACTTATGTGAACATATTGAAATAATATAGTAGGTAAGCATGCTATAAATCTAAATATAATTAAGTATATAAGTATTGACATTACAATTTGTTAAATTTTATTGAATTGGAATATTATTTATAACATAATGCCATCGAAATGCATTTGCCATTTTGTGTACTTTCGATGCTTGTAAATTCTTCGTGTGGATAGCATATTTCGCGTTATTAAATATTTGGTGTCGTAACAATTGCGAGAATTCACTTCGAAATGTATATGTTATTATTTAACTTTTTCTTGTCAGTACATTTTGCGTACGAATATACCGTATTGCGTAAGAATATACAAATACGTATTGTATTTGTGTACGAACGATATATTTTGCACCAAAGTTTGCAACTAGTTAGGTTGTTAAAAATAATTGACGACCCGCGTGGCGGAGCGGTCACCACACCGGTCTGACACGCAGTGGGTCCCGGGTTCGAGCCCGGCCAGACAGAAATCAGGATAATGAGTTTACATTTCTGTTCTAGGTTTGGGTGTTTGTGTATTCGTCATTGTGTGTCCATGGCACCCACGACACAGGAGAGATTCCTAGTGTGGGGCTATGAGTGTAGAAAGTGTTTATTTATAGTGTTTATTATTAAAAAAATAAACCCGACTGCTTACAAAGATTTTTTTGTATCTTAATTATATACTTTATTTAACGCTTTGTATGAGTTCTCGTGAAAATAGTCAAGTTAAAGTAATAGAATATATATATTTTTAGAATGGTCTCTTTACTAGGTTTCATTTGGTACCCATATTGTATCGTAATAGAAAAAAGTCGTCCCTTCCCCCTTTTCTCCTATTTGCAGGCGCCATTTTTTTAAATTATATAGCCTTTATCACTTTCAAAATCGAAACGATTCTAATGATATGTCATACTTCACAATCCGTCACAAGCCGTTTGGGCTGTAGCGTGCTGTAGCAAAGAAAAGGACATATATATACAAACATACATACATACGCTCGAAAAACATTACCCTCCTTCTGATGCAGTCGACAACGAAATTTCAAACACTGCTTAATACTTTACCTTATTATAGATTTAAACAAAAAAATATATTTTATTAAAATATCGAACAATTACTACAAATATTTTCCATTTTGAAATATAAATTTGAATTTACCTCGAAAACGCACAGGACTGTCATGGCGTCTTCAATGACGTTACACGTTCAAGACTATATGAATTATGACAGCTGTTATGTTACTATATGTCATATAT
>MOOZ01003250.1:33723-53734 GCA_002930495.1 Cecropterus lyciades
TAACTTTCGACATATTTAAAATATATATATATACAATTTTAGGGGGCCTGTGGGGCATTATATTCGTATTAGTTTGATAGCCAAAGGAGACATTGTTCAGTTGGAGTAAAAAAAAAAACAAACAAAAAAAGTTACATCCTATAAACTGCCAAAACGTGTGCAAAGTAGCCCCGTTTATCGGTTCGAATTCCGAGAATACGCTCGTGAAGATATTCAGAAAGCAATGTTTAATTAAAAATTGATTAATTTAATTTGATCATTAATTCAGCATTCATCATCAAAGCGGCGTACTTTTTTGAAAGCAGCTATAGCAACCTTTACCAATGATGGGTCTTCCTTGGTCGTAACCGTGACCCGATGCTTGACTGACCAAGTGTCGCATATAAGCAAGTACACCAGTCTTATCACATCACATTTACTCTGAGACTTGAAACGGAAATGGGGGGCACCCTCGAATACATTACCGCAACCAACCTGCGTTAATTGGTTTTCACGTAGATCGCAGAATGACGTGGAGGATCATATAAAAACCGGCCAAGTGTGAGTTAGACACGCGCACGAAAGGTTCTATCTAACATTATCTACAAAAAACAGCAAAAAAATCACGCTTGTTGTATAGGAGCCCTTAAATAATTATTTTATTTTATTTCTAGTACTTGATATTGTAGCGAAAACAGAAATACATCATTGGTCTAAATTTCAACTGTCTAGCTATCACGGTTCATGAGATACAGCCTGGTGACTGACAGACAGACAGACTGACAACGGAGTCTTAGTAATAGGGTCCCGTTTTTACCTATGGGTACAGAACCTTAAAAACGAAGCGCAACGAAATCAACTTAAGATTTAAAAACGTACTCTGGCTCCTAGGTAGATAGTCTACATTATCCCTATCCAACAAGTTATGGATATATTGCTTCATAACAAAACCTGGACATATGAAATCGACCTACAGTCGACAGCCAACAAATCCAATCCAAATCAAACACTATGTGCATCCAAGGAGCTCAAAACAATATCCTGAAGGTGATTTCATTGGCTAAGTATGTTTGCTGTTCGGAAATCTATTATTAGATTACCTAGAAATCCCAGAAATCTTGGACGAAGTAAAACAATACTCAGCCAACTTCAAGGTCCGTTTGTGAGCTCACCCAAACCCATTATCCAGTATGCTCCTGAAGCTAATTACAATTAGAAGACTAAAAAGAGCTGATGTGCCGCCTTACTACGGGGAGACGGAGCCCTGACGCTACCTCGTCAAACCCCAACTTCATACAACTCACCTGATTACAGTTTACAATAACAGAAATATCTATTTCTATTGTTATTCAAAAAAATTTAAAAATCAAAGAGTTCATCAATTTCTAAAGAATACTTACCTGTGATGTGGTAACTGATATTATTGCCATTTTTGGTACTTACAAATACATTCTGAGGCGACAGTGACCACAAAACACATGAATGACATAGAATGATGGTAGAACCAATTATGGTTCCACCAATTAAATTCCACTGACACATCTTTTCGAATGCAAGGAATGAGTCCTTGCATTCGAAAAGATGGGAATGTCGGTTACCTTACTTAAGGCTACCTTGGTTCTTAGGAGTGGCAACGCATCTGTGACTGCACATAGAAACCCTATTCTATATAGAGTTGGTTACAAATAGCCATAGGCAGCAGTGACCACCACCATGACTTGAAAGTGATGGTTACGTCTTATAAAAAAGAAGGCACAAAAGAATCCATCACACGAAGTGTTAAACACTCACCTCATTAAACACTCTCAAATAGAAATACACAGCTAATAAAAAAATTATGACTAATATTTTAAGGATAATGGTGCAAACAGAAACAAAATGTCTGGCTCTGCCGTTTATTTAACTTAAACATAGTAGTATAAATGCTTCAAGCATACCTTCATACAATTATTGTACTACTTTTTCTGTCCTTTCCTTACTTTTGTCATCTTCAACTTTATGCGTTTCACCAACTTCACTCACATTCACTTTATCACTGACACTTTCAACTTCACCTATCACTTCAGTGACATCTTTCTTCACTTTTACTTCACTTTCATCTTCAGCTTCAGCACCTTCGACCTTAGCTTTATCATTATCATCATCATCAATTACGTCATCGTCGTCATCATCATCACCTCCAGCTTCTAATTCAGCACCTTTATCAACTGGCACATCATCTGATGGCTCATATGTATGTTTATTTAGCTTTTCAAGCCATATACCCATCGAGTTCCCTTCCACCTCCCCCTTGACAATGCTGGGGTAAATTTGATCATGTTTGAACTTCTCTATAGCTTCTTCTTGCTCGTCCCATGTGAGACTATCGTGACTGCTTTTGAATTTCGCGTCATACCTCTCATAATGTACCTGAAATATAATGTAATTAATAGCTTCAAAGTTACGCAAAGCCTGCCTAGATCCATTATCCATACATCAATTTCTAAATCGTGACATCACTGTGGAGAAGTATATTAATTATGCAATTGGTAGATTGCATTGAGTTTAATCTGAATCTCCGTGAACTTTTTGCCAATAGTCACCACACTTGACATGTAAGTTCAAGACCACAGTAGGTGTTAATGAAAAGAAAGAAGACCCTGCCCATTCCTGACATTTCCTGAATTTGACCCCTGAGCCCCTTACTACATTATCCACGAGAAGAAAAGTAAGTAGTACTATTCACCAACAACATGGCACAAATAATATTACAATTCCGATATTAAACTAAACAGCACAATGTGTATTTAAATTTAATTAGAGCTTTTAAAACCAGTCTTCACGTATGGCATTCGTAAATACAAACTACGTTACTACATAGGTTATTATGTATGTATCTTACCTTATCAAGAACTAATCCCAAGCCAGGAATAGTTGGTATCATCACCTTCTCCTTGCCAAACACTTTATCCATTATTGATCTGTCAGTATGTCCTCGTACAACTGCCACCATGAGACCCACCATCTTCCTTATCTGATGCAGCATGAAGCTTTGTCCCTATGGATAATATCAGTATTTACCTATTGATCTTACTTCCAATAGCCCATTGCTGGATAATTAATTTAATTTTTATAATAAGGATATAGCAGACGAACAGTCCACTTGATGATTAGTGGTTGATGGTATGATGATAAATTGGACAACAACCTACGAGGTGAAGCGGTCGCGATCTGACACGCAGTGGGTCCTGGGTTCGATCCCCGGCCAAACAGACATCTGAATGATGAGTTTAGATTTCAGTTCTAGGTCTAGGTGTTAATTACGTTTTTTTTCAACATTGAATATTAAGCGACAAAAGCAGTTCATCTGATAATATGTAGTCACTGCCATCCATCGACATTTGTATTAACATAACACAGAAGAGGGTATCGATCTGAAGTTGATCACAGATGCATTGCTACTCCCGGACTTAGGTCGCGTCATACGAAAGAGCTAGCAACCAACCATCCCACCGAAACGCAAGCACTTTTTAACGCTCTTTCTAACAACCTTGCTAGTTCAAGTTATTTTTAAGATTTTCATTCAAAATAAGGTAATTTTATTTTTCTTTCTCTTATTCTCAAATATATACAAATAGCGGCATAGGCAAATCCTGGCATTTTAAATTACATTCTTAATTGATCACTTACTGATCATTCGGAAGCAACCAGATAACATGTGACATCCTCATAACACTGGCAATTCTCATTTACCCTGTTTTCTATAAAGTAAGCCTTAAGGTAACTTACCTTAACTAATAAAACAGCAAACTCCATTTCGGAGGCAACAAACACTCTGTCCAACGTGAAACTCATCATGTACCTACTCGCAGACGGATCTTGGTAATGTCTGAAACAATTTTTTGTTTTTCATATTCACAGAAAAGCACATATCATAATCGCTCATAAATTTTGTCTTATATCTTAAACAATTGGTAAAGCAAATGAGTCATCAAATAAATGTCTAGTTAAAAGTTAAGTTCTCACCTTATATTATAAAAATGAAAGTTTATGAGGATGGATGGAAGATGGTTACTCTTTCTCATGAAAACTACTGACCGGATTAGAATGAAATTTAACACACAGATAGTTGATGACCTGGATAAATACATTGGATACTCTTTACGCGTGGAACAGTGCCCCAATCAGGTGGGAACCACAGGAAAAAACTAGTAAAGAAATAAAAAGCAAAGTGCGAGTCGGATTCGCGCACGATTGTTGTTTGGGAGCCTACCTTAAATACTAATTTTATTCTGTTTTTATTATTTGTTGTAATGGCGGCAACAGAAATACATTATCTGTAAAAATTTCAACTGTTTAGCTACATGATTCATGATCTACAGCCTGGTGACACACAGGCGGACAGTGGATTCTTAGTTAAGTTAAGCTCCCGTCTTAACCCTTTGGGTACGACGCTAAATTCACTAATAAATAAAAAAATCTTACTTCTTTTCTGTAAAATTATGATAGCTCTTAGTTCCTTTGTAGAAACCTAGTACATCATTCACCGCTGCAATCTTCTCTGCTGTTATTCTATATGCCTTCCTTTTCACTTCATCATCTGCACCCGGTTCAAATGTGTATGTTGGAAGAGTATAACTATATGTCCGTGCGTTGCATTTTGATTTTGAATTGAACTTATTTGTTACCCTTTTAACTCCAAACACTTTTATAGCGTCCGGTAGCCTTTTGTTAATTTCTTCTATGTCTACCTCCAGAGCTAAAAAATAATCCATACATATAATTAAAAATGATTTGTTGTCTGTACATCGCATATTTGCAAAAACGATACTTTAAACGATTCGGTCCTTCAAACTATTACCTCTACATCTTTCTTTTTTTATAAGATTAAAATAGGAAACAAGCACACAGTACACCAGACAGTAAGTAAACACTGCCACCCATGGACATCTTTAAGCAACTTCACATAAAACAGAAGTTCTTCATTCTACTCACTTTTATTGCTACTTCCAATAACTAGTCATAAGAAAAATGAACTACACATACATTGGATACCAGTACTGCTTGACAACGGTTCCTCTCTGTCACCGCAGTTTCACCATAACCATGATCCAAGTAATTAGGTCGAAATATCGACAAAAAGAAATAAAATAAACCGCATTTCGGTGTCATCGTCAACCCATCAGTGATCTACTGCTCGGCACAGGTCTCCTGTCAAGATGAGAGAGGTATAGGCCATAGTCCACCGCGCTGGCCAAGTGCGAATTGGTAGGCATATCGGGAGTGCCCGTGGCATATTAAAATGAATCATTTCCGCGATAATATTAGCTTAAAATCATATAATCATATATATGACAAGTAAGGAAGTTAAAATATATAAAACTCGGGCCATACAACAAAAATACTAACGTAGTTTAAGTGACACCACCTGTCGTGCGGCGGAAACTCCCTTGTCCGTCCGTGAACTCCTCTGAAACTGGGCATTCTGTTGATTGACAAAGTCTTCTTCTGTTATATACTTTGCATCTCGCAGTGCTTTTAGTAAGTCTTCCTCAATAGTCGGTACACCAGGGTTTCTGAAATGCAATTATATAAAAATACTTATGCGAAAACTATTGTTTTATTTTGTATATGATGTGTAAAATAATAAGTAGTGAGGTATTATGTGAAATAAGAATTAGTTGAAAAGGAGGGTAGAACCCTTTGTGGTTTGACTCTGGCATGCATTGCCACATTTAGTTTTGCCTAATTATAAGTATACCTCTATACCCCTGAGAACTAAATTGGATCATCTCTGATAAATATGTCTTCCGTAAAACACACTTCAGACCAAAAGACTACACTGTTTAACACTGCTGTTATTGGGCAGAAATAGGTTTGGCACCTTCACTGATCTATTTTATATGTAAACACTTGGTAAAGTCTTACCTTTGCATACCATAATAGTCAACACCACAATATCCTAAGAGCAATGCCATCTTTTTCTTCTTTATCCTTTCAAAGGGCTTATCGCAAACCCTCTTTCCCTCTGTTTCCCCATTCTCCTGTGTGTCTCTTGGTTCCTCCCACTGCCTCTTCATGAACCGTTTCTTGTAACGGGTATACATTTTGTCTTTAACCAAATCTGGGTTACTTTCGTCCATTGTCTCTGTAATAACCTCCATAATGGCCGTATATCTGGTTTGTATAACTAAAAATAAAATGTGCATAGTAAAAGATGTTATAAGTTCTTGGATATACACGTACTTCACATTATACTAACTTTAGCCTGGAACGGAATTCAAGATCAAAAGCATAAACGGACTTATTGCCATTTCAAAACAATTAACTTACTTTGTCAAAGATACTAAAATAACAACTTAAAATTATACCTATATCTAAAACACATAAAATATAATATTGCATACTGTTTTGTGCAAGTACTATCTCCATGCCAATATCTGCCTTTTTTTTTAGGGAAACTTCAAAAGGCACCAGATGCTGTGGGAGCAATTCCAGATTATGTGGGATTTTTACCGTACATAACCCAAGTGGCCGACCAGGCTGTGAAGAGACCTCTCAGGATCTCCAAAGAAACACAACCAGAGCGCATTGCCCCATCGAGCTCCACCCAGGTAAGCAGCTGGACCCAATGCATCGCCTGGTGTTTACGATAGTATGCAACCAAACATACCTCTGTTCTTCCCAGGGTCACACGCATCCCCGGATGACCCCTTTTAGTCGCCTGTTATGACAGGCAGATAGTACGTAGCCCTATTCTGATCCCAAAACTACAGGGTCCAATATCTGCGTTCTAGGTGTAGTGGAGGCACTGCAGTTCAACACAACTGTTACACTTCAGGTTTTAAACTTATAGGCTGTTCAACTCTTTCCAACCATCTGCAGTTCATTTTTGTCATAATATTTACAAGTAGTTTTAATCGTTCAACATAATTCTACAATCTTACTAGTATACTAAATGCAAATGTTTGTGAACATGGCTGGATGTTTCTCTTTCATGCAAAAAGTAGTGGTAGAATTTGGACGATCTTTACCATACCAATTGTTTATGGCCTGTTTTAACATATATAGTATCCTCTTTACCAAATGGAGCCATGTTATATATTATATAAATCAAAAAGACCTAAAAACACCATTTTAATAATAATGGATTACAACTAGAGACATTCCGAAATAAGTAAATATAAGTATATATTCAATACTTTTGTTTCGATACCAAATACTTTTAGCATCAATATAAATCTTGCGATATTAACTACTATCGAAACGAAAATAGTTGGTATTGAATTGAATCAAACTGTACAAATGTAATTTAACATATTTTGATTTCTGAATGCACCTTTCTTCGTGAACAAGACAGACTATGGCTTCAATCAAATATTTTGTTCGAAGGATTATGGAATGCGATGTCATGAAATTAATATTTCCCTGGTTGTATAAATTTGCACTAAAACATTTAATTGTTATTGCAACATCAGTTCCAAGTGAGTAATGACTTATTTTCCAAAGTGGAATGGAATGTCACAAAAGGAATGTCACACCTTTACTCATCTATACTAATATTATAAAGCTAAAGAGTTTGTTTGTTTGAATGCGCTAATCTCAGAAACTACTGGTCCAATTTGAAAAATTCTTTCGGTGTTACATAGCCCATTTATCGAGGAAGGCTATAGACTACATATCATCACGCTAAGACCAACAGGAGCGAAGCACCAATGAAGAATGTTTCAAAATCGGGTTTTTTTTCTAATGAGATATAAACTTTCGGTTATGTATGTTATTATGTATGACACGTTACATTTCTTTTAAACGCAGGTGAAACCGCGAGCTCAGCTAGTAATGAATAAATCTGTGGCTATTATTTTGGTACTTGTTAAACATCTATCACTGCCAAGAAATTATTATCTTTTTATATTAGTGCTATTAACAAAAAATAAAGTGTATTGATAGTAAGTATCGATACTTTAAGGTTACTCATACGATTAGTATCGAAAAAACAATTTAAGTACTACTTAAATGAGTAAGTATCGATACCTTATCAGTATCGGAACGTCTCTAATTACAACATCACTGCCTTAACTTATAATACCTAACAATAATACACGAAAACAAAGTTTGTTTTACTTATAATACTAAAATACAATGCTTCTATTATCTACCCATTTTAACTACTAACACAGACAATAAAGTAGCTAAAGTAGAGTTTTATAATCACTAGTAATAAATAAGCTTTAATTGTATAATAAAATAATGAACACGAAACAAAATTATAACACGTGCATCACGTGTATAAAATAGTTATATGTACCTGGATTTTTAACGGGATATCTCTTTATATTCTGTCTCAGTGAACTTACTAGTAAATTAAATAATCTGACTGACATACCTACAAGTAAATTATGTATTAGTTTTCACAAGTTATTCACTAAATTTGTCCAGAAAATGATAAATTATCACAAATTATTGAGCCGCTTTAAAAGTCGGCCAGGCAACCATTTTAACTTTTTCTGTCAATCAAATCTGTCATATCAAGTTATCAAGTCAAATTGCCAACCACTACATCTTGCCACTTTCAAAAATAAGTGTAATTGATTCTATTCTTGAGACTGATCATTTAAAAGAACATATATATCGAAAGCAATGTTTAAATAACTTTGAATTACTAGATTTACATTTCATTAAATACAAATTTCAGATTTTTTTATTTTTTTAAGACTATCAATATAATGTTACTTCTCATACAACAACTTGTTTTGATATTAAACTTGTCTAAAAACTACCAATATTTAACGCAATTAATGCTAGTAAGTAGTAAATGTTAATACTTATTTAAAATTTAAGAACTAGCGTAATTGCAGTGCGCATGTCTTAACTTAGCGCATGCTTATATCTCTTTGCAAAACATTATTTAGGACAAGGCTTACAAACCAGCATGGGTTGACGCAGTGCTTTAAAAAATGAAGGGGGGAAGTTCGGAGCGCCTGGTCGTGCGGCCCTCTCGCCGTAGAGGCGAGACACGCGCGAAATTAACTCGGTACATAACTATTATGCTAGCAGCGATCCTTGGTGGTGGCAGTTCAGCTCTTCTCTTCCTTGTGCCATTGTATGCGGATCCAGCCTTAAGCGCTTTGGCGGCCGACTTCGACCCAACCCCGGCTGAATGCGTGACAGAGCGACGCGACGACAGATTAGGTTTGGATAACTGCACTTGGGCTTCCTGTCGCGAGGGCTGTACCAGCGATGCATATAAATGTATTCAGCTCCACGTGAAGTACAAAGCTCTCCAGGAAGATTGGCGACCTGCGGTCCTGTACGTGAACATAAAAGGCTGCGGCTACCCGCCAGCGGTGGACTGCGATAATTTTACGACCAGTTACGGCTACGTTGGAGCGAAATATCCTTGTTATTGGTCACGGGCTGATACGACTGTGGTTGTACCGCGCTGGTCGAGAGGAGAGCAGGTGGCGATGGTGACTAGGACCCTAGCGTTGCCTCTGTTTCTGTCTGGATGCGCTGGAATAGGATTGTGCGCCTTGCACTGTGAGTGCAGACCTCGCCGCCGCCGTCGTCCTCCACGCAGACCTCCGCGCTTGCCAACCCTTTCTCCCGACGACACCTCGGTTTATCGCCTGGCTTAGCATTCCTATCAGATGTTCAACGTGTGGATCCTTTACAATTGGCACAAATACATTTAAGAGTGACGTTACTATTAAGTAATACTATGTAAATAACGATATTTTGTGGTGTTTTATCAATAGAAAGTATTAGCAATGTTTACATTACTAACAGTATAAAATGCAATATGTTAGTTGTACCTGTCGTATTAGAAACATATCATCAAGAACAAGCAATATAAAAGTATGTTTCTATAATTAACAGATTTACTGAAGGAATTGTACTAAATACTCAAGAAGAATATATTTTCCATTAACTCCTGTTGCTTAATACACATTATTCTGTGCGTATACCTACCCAATAAATATTATTTTAGTATCAAAATTTTGTTTAATTTACTCGGGAATACAATAAGCCTGAAAAGGCCTTCCTCTCTCTTCTCCTTGTATAGAAAAGTAGATATCATTATGACTCATAGTTATTTAAAAATACGTAGATGTAGACAATTAAGTACGCTAAGAATCTTCTTTGTTTAGTGTTCGAAAAGTGTGGAATTACTTAAATTACACTTTCTTGGCGATTACAAGGCGATCGAGTCATAATGCATAAGCTGGCAACATTATTATATTCATATAATCATATTCAGACAATTCATGCAAAAATAATAAAAAAAAGTTGTAATATTTTCGTGTAAAAGATTAGACGTAGAAAAGAATCCAACAAAATCTTCAATCAACGATTTTATAAAATCTTATTTATATATTAAGTATTCCGATTTACTGATACACATAAATAATAGATATACATTATAACGAATTTAAAACAAACTGTATTTTTTTAAAAGTTTCTAGTTGATTTTGTAACAATGAAATTCACATTTAGCGGAGGCGTATCTCAGTTCTTAAGAGCCACTACTTAAAATGCTAACAATAGCGCTTCAGTTAAAATTCTATAGATTAAAAAATGTATGCAAAATCCGCTCTACTTCGTAAATATTAAAAACCATTTTCCTATGCCTTTGTTAAACTGAAATATATTTGACCTTAGAAAGCTGATACCCAACAATGAATTTTATCTTACTGCATTATAAGGTACAAATTTAGTATAATGAAATATCTGAGTTTCAGTATTAAAAATGAAAATATTCAAGCATGTTACAAGCGTTTTGTCGAGTTCTATGGATTCATGTAATAAAAGCGCTACTGAGATTAGAAGCAGCCTACTGAGACGTTTTGTATTATATTCAAAATCTAGAATACTACTGCCTAATATCTAGGCCACTGCCGCCCAAAGGCATCTTTAACCAACTCCACATAGAACTGGGGTTCTACAGGGGATTTAGACAGAAGGGATTCTCCACCAGAAATGTGCGAGTAGGTAAGATCACAGTCTTACCTAAGGTTAACTACAGATGCGTTGCTACCCCTGAGACTAAGATGGAATGCCTCGGAAAAGTATGTCTCCTTTTTATGTTATGTTTGAGCTGTATGTATGATTGTGCGCGATTATCTCGCGTTTGGCTGAACCGATTTTGATGCAATTTTCATCATAGTATTTGTCAGACTTAGGAGGTTTTAGGTATATTAATTGTGGCATAGAGTCATAGAAGTCGGTTTGTACTTTTTGTTAAAAAAATGTTATTATTACTTAGCTTTGGTGGAAATTGGTCTAACAAAGCTGTTCTTATAGAGGTAAGCTTAATAAGGATAGCTACGGATGCGAGCTAAGGATCGTTATCAGTGTATCTATAGAATTTTCACAGCACATCTTATGCACACCCTCTGCTATTTGCATAAAGCTTAGCTTCTCGACTTCACAGACCGCTTAGTAACTTCATACATCATCGGTGGAAAAGCTCCCTAATTTTGTTTTACAAGGATCCGGAATTATACGAGTGATTGGGGTTAGCCAGACCTTGATAGATTTGGCTTTAAAAATAAATAAAACAATTTCTGAAATTTGTTGGCAGTTTTATTTATAATAATACACAGTAACGCAACATTAGACCCGCATGACAATTTGGAAACAAAAAAGAATTAAGTAACATATTGTTCAGAGACGATGGATTTAAAATTTACAAACATTAAAAAAATATATATTAACTTGCTACCAGAATAACAAAAATGTGAGGTAGATAAAATTCCGATCTACATGGTAAACGTTGCATATCGGTTAAGAACAATTCAATTAAGTTTAATTTTTAATAAAATAAGAAAAAATGTAATTACGAGAAAATGAAAAAGAGTTAAAACATATCCACCGTCTCGTTAAAACAACAAGGCAATTTATGTAAAAACAAAAAAAAAATACAAAAAATACGAGGCAGTTAGCGCCGAAAGTTCCAAAAAAATAAATTAAAACAACAAACTTAATCACAACCACTGTTACTGAACAGCATTCAAATACGATAGAAATAAAAAGAATGTATCCGCGATACAGATTGTCCTAATTAGTAAGCTGTCAAAGACTTTCAAAGATTATATAGAAAAATTAAACTATAAGAGCAAACAGACGGCGAAGCGAATGCGCGGAGAGACATTTTCATTTTTCACTGCACAGTCGCTTGTATTTTGTTACAAAGAAATGCAAAGCGATCAGTCTTCGTAGAGAAACATGTCGGGATAAACATAAAGCTGACACAAAAGTGAGATGAGGCATAAGTATTTCTTTATGAAATAGAAGTACCAAACGAGCATGTGGTGCTTGATGATTAATTGCCACTGCCGTGCACATACACGTCTTCTTCACCCCAGAAAGGAAGTCGACCACGACGCGTTGCTACTCCTGAGGTCTAAGTTTGAATGCCTCATAAATCACCGTCTCAATTTAGTTTTGCTAAACTCACATAAGATCACATTTGCTTCGCTGTATGTTTAACAAAGCCATAAATGTTTTAATATTAAGGTGACGTACTAAAAATATATAAATGGAACTCATTATTCATAAAAACCAACCAGTTTTAACTGATATTTTAACAGTCACAATTAACGATTCAATAGATAAGACTGGTATTTAATCTATGACTTTAAAGTTTGAAAAATTTTGTTGATGAATTGTGTAATTGATGTATTTATCTTACCTATCATACAACATAAAGGAAGTAACGACAAAATCAATAAAACATATCATTAATTTCATAATCATTGGTGTAATTTCAAATTAATTTTTAAAATGCAGTATATCATCTTATAAAAGTATGATATTCGTTGCAGCTAAGTATAGGAAACGAGAAAGAAAGAGCATTATTTTTTGTATTTTAACAAGTATTTTCAAATATTACAACTGCCATTTTGAAATGATTACAAGTGACTTAAAATAACACTGGTTTCCGCAGTAGTTTATAAAATTTGTAATTAAAAGTTAACCTTTTACTCACCCTTTCCCTTTATGTTATTTGTTTATGATTACTGATGTTTACACTCATGTTTACATTTTTGGTTTACACTTTTTAGCTATTTATTTGTCAAATAAGTTGTAATATTTAATTCTAACACTATATATTTCATCTCAAATGTTCATATTTCAAAACTCAATGAAGTCATAGACAATCAATTTCAAGATCAATTTTTTAAATCACCTTAATATAAAACATAGTAAACTAGAAATAAAATTAACTAAATTTAATTACAGTAGGTAATTAGGAAACAAGTCATCTAAATATTGCTATAACAATCACCTCCTTGTAACATTAAAATGTAACTATGTTCACGAATTTTTTTTACAATTAAAAATTTGGGTAAACTTAATAGATTATTATGAAAAAAAACTGAATGCTTATATTATTTTTGTACAATTTTATTACTGGGAACATTATACTATTTTTATTATCAATGTTTGTAATCGGCCGAATACAAAAATGAATTCCACTTGATGCTCCCAGTGTGATTTTTATGTACCAAAACCAGAGGAAGAAAAAATATGAAGGCTGTCGTATTAATCGTCAAGTGGAATGTAATCATAAACTGTCAAAATGTCATTTTAAATTTTTTCAATTGTTTTACGACCTTTGTACATTTTGTAAGTATAATTCGTGCATAGTGACATTTAAATGTTTATCAATATTGAAAGTCGTAAACAATACTTATCATTTAACAACAAAAGTAGAACGCATTGACATCAATACACATAAATTAAGTTCCATATTATTTTCTTTTGTTATATATTTTTTAAAGAAAATGCATTTTTAAAGCTTGTGTATATTAATGCCTTTGCGTTGACTCCGGCTGTACAATATCGATGCCACAACCTTAGAAATACGGGTATCATAGTAAAATAAGTTTTTTTAAATCTCGTTGAAGCATAATAATATAAGACTTGGCTTCTTGCCTTTCAGCTCAACTTTATTAACCTTCATTAGTAATCGTATAAAATGAATCGAACCATAGATAATATTATATATGCAAACTTTATAAGGAAATTTCTCTTTTTCTCTTAACTTCTCTATATTTGTAACTTAGGTTTTATTGAACGGATAGTGATACATCATCATCATCATCAGTGAGAGAGTTGAGAGTTTGTAAAAAGAGAGAGAACTTAAGCACCATATGAACCTTAAAGTTGGCAAACTAAAATAGGAAAACAATAAATTTTTAACTCTACGCTATTAAGTTATGGCTGATAACATGTTTTTTTTAAGTAAGAACCTTTTTTTACAGTTAATATAACTTATAATTCTAAGATTGTGGTACCGATCAATTGATTAATTACTATCTAATATCGACATACTTACAATTGTCGTATAAAATATTCTAACTGAGGTTAACAATATCGAGTGAAGTCTTTCAATAAGTTATATCGTACAGGCGAAGCCGTGGTTCTGATATATGATAATAAAACTAACATAGCACCTGGTACGTTTCAATTTTGTAATATATTTCTGAGCGATACTTAAAAGTATACTGCAATTTCTTAATGGGTTATGATTTATAACATTAGTGATGTGATTTTAACATGAGAAGGAAAATATATTTTTTTGGCATGGCAACATAATACAAGATTCTATGGACAATTGTAACGAACTTCATTCTTTATTAGGACCTTGGGTAAGTAGGTTCATCATATCACCGTTTAAACATAACAACGTACCATATGACAGAACAGTATGTCACCAGCAAATTCAACCCACTTAGCAAAAAATTTGATCATTCCTTTTCAACAAATACTATATCTTATAACTGGCATTCAAAAGTTACACAGGCTTGTGATCTTCATTGTTCACAAGTGGTTTAGCAGGAAAATCTGAATTTTGTTTTTACATATGTCGTGTGATATGCAAAATCACATAGATTTGTCGGTAAGGTTTGAGTCGTAGTAACGTAACAAAATCGCAGTGCTACGACGCTATAATCAACTCAACGTTAAAATCAACACGGCCCATAGAGAAATAATAAAAATATGGCCTAAAAATTAGTATATAAAGTATAGTATAGTAAATTAGTAGTAATTCTATTCATATAAAAAGTACTGTTCAGAAATAAATCACCATTCACAACACGTTGAACGTATTATCACAGCTTTAGACTTTCAAAGTCATTTATATAAGTAAAATAATACGCCACTTTAAAAAATAATGCTATAACGACTTTTATATGAGTGTAAGATCACCTTCAACAAATCCACATGAGGAAGCCTTTGTCCTCATGAAAAAATAAACCAGGTGATAATAGATAATAAACATGGAACTTCTCATATCATTGTCTGATTTTTGGTGTAGATGGCGTTACTGGAACTTTAACAGTACCGCCAATAAGCCGAAAGACGAACGAAATTTATTAATATGTTACATTCTGTTATTTCTATACACGTACCCTGCCCCATCAACACTAAGTATTTCGTATTTAAAATAAACATTCAGTCTATTGCACTTTTCTAGGAACTTTCGTATTACGCCATCTATTGGCGAAATGTGGAAATCATACGTAGAATTAAACCGAGCGGCGTATTACTTTAATATAATAATAATAAATTCAACAACTATTAAGGCTCAACGTGTCGGAGGGAATTGAAACGCATCAGACTTAAGAGCATCATCGTACTGACGTTTTTTTAAATAGGCGATAATGTATGTGGCACTTTGATTTATGTTCGGATGTAGGGGATCGTGTTTAGCTATAGGGGTACCGTGGTTGAATGTAGGGGGGGTCGTAACCAGGTGAAGGGGGAACGCGAAAAATGCAAGGTTGTCACGGTTAAACGAGTGTGACCATATATTATCGCAATTCTTACGACCAGGTAATCGATCAGGTTAGGTCACGATCAAGTGCAACGGAACGCGATCAAAAACATAATATTCATAGAGAAAGAAAAAAAAAAACGAACACTATGATCTTCGTTAATGGTCTTAAAGGGTCCAGAAATTAGTCAGAACAATATCTGGACGCCAGTACGATGGCTCTCTTGCTATTACGTCACTAACCTATAAAGAGAGCGAATAACGTTGCTAACACCATAAACAAATGCAACTTGCATCCAAATCGGTGTATGGCAACATTATCCCTTCCCGCATTTTTGTCTAAATATAAATTAAGCATACATTAATGTATTGTTTATTCGCAATTGTTTTAAACTAAGCCTGTATTTTGTGATACGTCGAGCGCTGAATCATTGGGGATTGCTACTTTTTGCCGCTAACGGCGCCACTACTGCATATATTACCGCGAGGCCACGAAATATTCGCTTGGCATTGCCGCCGCATTGAGCGTATTCTGTCCTATTTCACTTTATCCAGCGA
The DNA here is from genome assembly GCA_002930495.1 of Cecropterus lyciades. NCBI lineage: Eukaryota > Metazoa > Arthropoda > Insecta > Lepidoptera > Hesperiidae > Cecropterus > Cecropterus lyciades. The sequence goes on from MOOZ01003250.1 coordinate 50,027, forward strand.
AATTTCGTGGCCACATTATTACAGGCATCCAATTGTTTTTTAAACGCTTAACGCTAACGCTTGATTGAATGCGAATGCCCTTGGGTCAAAATGGCATCGATTCGTCAGGTAAATTTAACGTTTACCCTCCTTAACAAACACAGCAGTAGCGCCACCTACATTTTACATTCCCCATTGTAACAATCGAGCACTGTCAGTGACAAAATGAATCCGTGGTCAGTGGACACTGATACTGTACACATTTAATATATACTCTACATTCATATGAAAAATATATCAGCGCGAATAAGGAATGAACGGCTAAACGACAACCGAAATCAAATCCGTTCGTTCAGTGAACGAATGATATTGAATGTCATTTTGTCCTTCATGCTTTATATGCACGTGCAATATTTATTTAAATCTACTAATGAGGAAGTTGTGAGGCACTTAAATATTATGTCTCATAAAGCATCCAACCAGATGAGAATCTTAGTTAAATTTCAATGTGTGTTCAATTCACCACACCGGTCTGATACGTAGTGGGTCCCGGGTTGGAACCCCGGCCAGACAGGTGAATGATGAGTTTAGATTTTATTTCTGTTCTGGGTCTGGATGTTTGTGTATTCGTCTTTGTGTGTCCAAAGCACCCACGACACAGGAGAAAATCCTACTGTGGGGCTACGAGTGTAGAAAGTGTTTATGTTTATGTTCATTTGTACATAGTTATCGCAACACATGCACTTAACACATAACCAAACATTTTTAACATTCTATAAAGGCACTTTTATTGCTATATTGCTTAATGGAGTAAATTTAATCACACATATGCAGCAGTGTAGCATATTAGTAGACGTCAACTCTAACAAAAAAATATCGAGGTTTCCTTCAATTATATTCGAGATATTCAAATTAGATGAAATTAAATATGCAATTAATAGAACACGGATTACGCGCATGTTTGATTGTCTGTGTGTTTCCTTGCGTGTGTGTCAGACGGCAGAGATGACGTATCCAAGACCACGGACCAGCTTAACTAGACGACGATCAAAGCACAACTTGCGACATTTGTGTTGCCAATCTATACCTCTTCCTATCGATATCGATATTGGAGTCTAAACCACGTTTGACCGCCATACTGGTGGACGGTTGGACCGTCTCTAAGCTGGCTTCGACTAGCCTATTTGACCTACAGAACCTGTAGTCGGCTGGGTTGTCCACCCTTTGGCAAGTCATATCTACTGCTGTAGGCAACCTGTAGTAGTCCTGGCTGATAGTCGGTGTGACGTTGTCGTCTAAATCTAGGACATAGTCTGACCTGACTGGACGCTGGCGGTATGTGTCCACGTTGAGATAGCTTGATGAAGTACTGCAGGTGCTGGATGCTGGTGATATGTGGTAACGGGGGGACGTGCAGGGGGTCAGATTGGGAGACGTTCTCGCGCTACTGTACCCCTGATCCACTTCGGAATCCGTGGTGTCACGCGACTTCATTATCTGCATCATCCTGGAAGCAAATGGGCAAGTTAGATTCACTCTAAATGTGATTGTGTGTTGTATGTGTGTGTGTAATTCAGTTTATTCGCTTCATATGTGAAACCATGATGGAAGGATATCAACCGGGACGGGATATCGACTTCTAAGCTCGGTTTGAGCGTCTTTTCGGCCTTTTTGCTCATCATGAAAACAAAATCGTTATCTAGCATGTGACGGTTTAGATAGTTTTGTTCTGCAGACGACCTTTTCAAACTATCTATGCTTCGTGACCCAATAATTACGTTTTAGTTATCTGCCGGTCGTCATAATTTTAGTGAAAACTTTGTTAATGTTAACTGGCAGCATGTGTCTCAATGACACCTTCACTAAACAAAATAAAAGCCAATGGCCCAGCGAGACCCAGCAAACACATGTCCATTGTCAGCTATATATACTTTAGAACCTTATTAAACAATAAAAAACCCAGCATGGTGTACAACCATATACCGTTGCAGCACGCTGTATTCCACTCTACCAACATATACCATTTAACAAAAAGATATCAATGGCCCTTCATGGTCCCGTTGTGGCCCATCCCCATCACTCACCGTTGCAACAATCGCGCGATAGGCGCCACGTCAGACGGAGCGCGGCCAGCCGTGGCCGCCAGCCAGGCGGGCCACGCGCCCAGACCGAGCTCAGCGCGAGCGCACGCCACGCACGCGCACCCCACGTCCACGCAACCGACTACCTTCAGTCGCACGTCTGGAATGAACGAACACGTTTGTGTATACATATATTAGCTGTGACACTTGGGTTAAAACGTGTTTACCAAAAAAAAAAGCGTTGAACAAACAATCATGTTTAATCATACACCAGTTTAGTCTCGTGGGTCCATCCTATGTAAAAAAAATTAAGAACAACTTCATTTTTTGATAGCTTTCAAAACAGTCAATTTTAATGAAATAAAGACTAAATGTTACCCTGCACATTTATCCGCATTAAATAAAAAAATTATGCATTGGTTCAAAATGAAATAGAGCAGATTGATTTTAATAAAGAAAACTCTAAATGTTACCTTGAGATATGGATTCTAATTTTTACTTGATGCTATTTCCAAGAAAGGTAAAAATTCTAAGAATTATTTATTGATATTTCTCTTCAGTCTCAATGAAAAAAAATATATGAAATGTTATGATGAATTACATACTATGATGAATTACTGATAGTTATCAGGCAATAATCATTAGTTAATAACAACAAAAAGAAAGCACAACTAAGTTTTTAAATTATATTTCTCTTTTAAATGTATAATTAGGTTTTCATGAAAACCATTCATAAATTTCACTCACCAGACAAAGTTAAGTCCAGATAGGCTTCAAGCAGTTTAGCACCATCTCGTTTGAACCGCCTCACGAACTTCGGATGTCGGGTGGTCAGGTCGCTGTCGGTAACCACATACTGGGCTAACAGGGCAGCGAAGGTCGCCGGAGTGGGTGCCAGTAACCTCCATCTAACATGCTGGCCGACCATCCATTCCAACTGCCTGAATGTCTTCCCACAGAGCTGAACACCACTGATCTTTGATAAGGTCTTTAGGGTTGGAGCACGGCTAAATTTCTCTTCACTCTTTGCTGTGGACATGAAGTCAGAAGCTCTATATTGAGATCCATTCCTAATGTCAGAATTTTAAATTGTCATAATTACACTAATTACTCATATCAGAATACTCCAACTAAATGGATTAGAATTTTATGAATTATATTTGAGTTTGGTACACACAAACTTGGGCGCTTTTCCTGTCGAACGTTATTTCCCCTTCCCGTACAAGCGAATATGCACACGCACACCCTACCCACACACAAGAATTATCTCACTGCAGACTTTTCTCGACACATACATCCGTGAGTCGGCACGCGTTGGCACGCGTGCGAGTAGGACGCGCGTGCGGGCATTAACATGCGTGATATCAAAAGGCTTTACTCCTGTGCATTGTGTTCTAACTTGAAAAATGGTACATTAAAAAAATATATTTATTTTTTAATTTTATGAAGCATAATTACAATTCACCTCGCTATGAGTTATCACTGTCATACATGAACATGTACAATGCAGTGTCTCTGCCTTACAACACACTTAAAACAGACAATGCTCACACCTAGCTTATATTTTTTTGTGTCAAGGCAGAAATAGGTTTGACTTTAATACCAATCTACATGATTGATGTATTATATATTTTTTTAAATTATAGCA